>JAPPVO010000002.1:83997867-84550779 GCA_030407325.1 Camellia japonica
ACACTTTTACTGCATCTAGTTGAAAGATGACGATACTCCTCTTGCCATCTCTATTTCTCACTTCATAGTTACTTGCAATTAATTCTACTATCGACAAGAATGAGAGAATAAGCTATCAATCTATGACAGCTCCTGAAGTAACTTAAGCGCGAATTAGGCTAAAGAGTCTAATTCAACACAATACTCTCACGAGCCATGCGTCAAATTCTTAGAGTCATAACAGCCTTGTCGGCCTTGACCTTTTCATTACTATGCTGCAATGTTTGCGCTTAGTGGTAAACGTTATTCAAAAGCGTTAGCCTAGCTAAAGAATCATACAAAGAAGCACCTCCTCATGTCTTACACTCAAGTGTGGAAATAGTAAGTGTCCAGACTTAGACAAGTTGGCAATGCTAATAACTTTTGCAGCCATTTGGTGCTAATCTTTTCACTTAGTGTTAATAGATTTTGCAGCCACTTGGCGCTAATCTTTTCACTTAGTGTTAATAGATTTTCGCTGCTACTAAGCGCTAATCTTTTAACTTCAAGTGATACTTTAATGCACACTGTTATAATGCGTGGAATTTTGCTTTATCCACTCCCAACAGTTGGGTAGAGAGCAAAACACTACTTATACCGGCTACTTGTCTTACACTTAATGACTAATTCATTTAAGCTCGCATTTCTTGGATAATGTGACTCTTGAATGTTACTTCATCCAATGATGCAACATTATTACAAGTCAAATTACAAAGTCAATCCGCGTAGCTCAATAGTCAAGATCATATACAGATCTATTGAGGGCTTACTAATTTCACAACTCCAAAACTTGCCAATCAAAACTACGTAGCATGCTGTTAACTATAGCATACACATTAGTTTTTATTGTGCCAAACAAAGTAACAAAATCACGGCAACTTTGAGTCATGTTTCCTTATTTTGGCTCAATTAAGGTATAACCTAAAGTCTCCAAGACTTTTTGCTCATCTAAAGAATATGATTGCATTGTTCACATTTGAACATCTCTACTAAGTCTAGGTCAACCAAATTAACTTCCATAAGTTAAGTCAATTTAGGGAGAAATTCGCATTGGGATTAATTTGATTAGCATAATATAATTTTGCCGCAAAAATCTAAATTAAATAGTGACAATGTTATACAAGTCGCAAGATCAAAAATCCGCTATGCTCGTAATCATCTCTTGTGCCACAGGTAACAATTATCCAAAATTTAATTTAATTCATGCACAAAATATTAATTTTCGGGAGTAAATCTACAAATATTTCTCTCAACAGAACAACCCCCCACTGACTATGGCATGTCTAAAGTATGATAAAATATTCTAATTCCATACAATAGCATTTTAATGTAGATTCACAATCAACTCATGCTATGTTACAATTAATAATGGAATTTAAATAAAAACAATTAAACATGCTATTCTAATCACAACATATTACAAACTCTAGACAAAAAATAACAATATGTTGTGTTTAATATTCAGATTATGCCATAACAGAAAGTATATCACTTCTGAAATTTTTCTGGAATTTTCTGGATTTTTTTGGAATTTTAAATAATTACTAAATACACATAAAATTAGAAATAAATATTCTAGAATCTAGAAAAATGTAACAATCATACCAGTAAATAATAAACCATTACAGTAGTCTACTGTAAAAATTTTAGCCTCAAAAACTTAGTCATGCAACCCCAGAAGCATTTTAAAGCAGAAAATAATGAATTATTATTTTAGGAAAATTATTTTTTATTTTCATAAAATTTTGAAAATTTTACAGTAAATAAAAAATTTAATTCTGAGTCTAACCGTACCAACCACGTTTAAAACAAAGTTATAACGAATTACTTATGACCATTTAAAGCAATTCTAAATTTTTTAAAACAAACAAACAAAGCCTTAAAAACCAACAGCCAAGCCGGCGTGGAAAACGGTGCGGCTCGGCTCTGCTCGGTGCGTCGAGCAAAGCATGGTGTGCGCGTGACAACGCGGATAGCGCAAGATGCACGCGTGGACGACACGAACAGCGCGAGCGTGGGCAACACGTACGGCGCGTGCGCACTAATGGGACACGTGGCAGGCACATGGCAAGCGCTGGCGGCGTTAGCTGGCGCGTGAGGCACACACGCTGCCTTCCGGGGTGATTTCTGGTCCAATTTTGGTACTGCTGGACTCCATTTTCCAAAATAAAAATATTAGTGGACTCAAAAATGGCATTTAACAAACACAAATAATGGAGTGTAGCACACTCTCTCTCTAATGAGAGTGGAAGTGTAGAAACTCTGCATTTCATCTTCTTCCTTAAGCCATCAAAAACACAAAACGAATCCAAATTAGGGTTTGCTTTTTTTCATCAACTATAAGTCGGAATCAGGCCCATAATATACCATTTCGAAGGTATCAAAACAAGGGTTCCAAATATATAATTTTCATAACATAAAAACAAAGCATGTAAAACTAGCATGCAGTCAAAGTTACACAAAAATAAATATGAATATCCATTTTTCTCAAAATCCGACCGTTAGATTTTCATGAAACTTTGCAGATATATTCTACATGAAATATACTACAACATATGTAAATTTTAGGTTGATCGGAGAAAGTTCAGAAAACTATTAATTTTTCATGCATATATCATGTGTATATATAATTATATACATGTTTTAATACACAAAAAATAAGTACGAAAATACCCATTTATGGCTCTGATACCAATGTAGGATTTAGATAACGTAGAGGGTAAAAAGATTCAAACGATACCTTGTGGGTAAATCACGTGCTTGACAACCACGAATTATGAACTCCCAGTAATTGAGTGATACCACAGCATGAGTATCACCCACTCTATTCACAGTGCAAAGGCTTGATCAATTTTCATATGGGAGAGAGTTAGAGAGAGAGTATGGAAAAAATGTTATGGGTAAAATAAACATAACGTATCTAATATATATTAAATAGATCAGATATATAATCTCACATCCCTATCTCCTAATAGGATAAGATAGATTGGATGGAGATAGTAGGTTATCCTAACAAGATAAATAGAAATTCAAATTATATAAGTAATTTGAATTGGGCCATGGGTCATGCCACATGGGCGCCCAAATCCGGGTCCAATACCCGGCCCAATTTCCAATATAAGCAAACATAGTTTTCATACCAATTATGGACTTATCTGATGTTCAAATTATAAGCATGATCCTCAAATAAAATTCACAAGCAAAGAATTAAGACATACCTTTGCCAATAATAAATTGAAGTAAACTTTTTACCACCTTGATTGTAATTTCGCAGTCAAATACCAAATTGGAATCAAAAGTCAATCTTATAATTGTTTCTTATATTTTCAAATAAATATTAATCCTATCCATTTATTTGGAATATCGTTTTAAGATTGTTGGTGCAAAATTGGTAAATGTGATGGAAGGAGATAAAACATAAAATAATTAGTATTGCTTCAAAGTGTGTTACAACGTCGCTTTCTTTAAGACAATATTTGCCCTCACCAATTCTGTCGAATATGGTGTGCCCCGGGTTACCCGCCAATCCGCTCCAGGATATAATGAAACTCAATTTAAAGACTGATGTCTGATTGCGTTATGCACAAATGGAATCAAATCCCAAATACTTTTAGATTTTTCTAATTCACCAAGTATAGAGGAAAATAATAATATGAATGTTAGAGAGAAATTCTATGCATTTCATATGGATGATTTCTATACAATTTTCAACCTATTATACCTTTATATAGGCATGAGTTTGTGTCTCTTTGATCAAATGTCGTGTCCTTTAAATTCAAAAGTGACATCATTTAAATCCAAGAATCATGTCCTTTGGTTTAAATCCAATAGTAACACCCATCGTTTAAATCTAAAAGATATACCTTTTTTGTTTAAATTCAATGGTAACCCCTTTGGTTTAAACTCAAAAGTCACATCTCTTTAATCATTCATGTAATTATATTATATATTTAAATATATTATGAAAATGTTCCAACAAATATCACATCTAAATAATAATCATTTCATTTTTTCTCTCAAAAAAATCAAAAAATTCATTCTAAATGAGACTTTTTAACCCTAAACTAAAGTTGTTAAAAAAATTAAAAAAACCAAAAAATTAAAATGTCAATTCACATCCCAGACTAACGCTAATACTCAACCTATATAGCACGTTACAGGAAAAATAGTTATCTAGCCATTTATGAACTACTTTTTATCTTTTTTCTTTTTTCTCTTCTTTTTTTTCCCTCTAGTTCAAGGTGTGTATGATAGCATTTCTTACTATTTTAATATAGGCATATTGTTTTTGAAATAAAATTCAAATAATTTATTATATATATATATATATATTTTGAAAAGAGATAATTTATATTGAGTAACTTTTACAGTTTTAATATAATTACACCAAATTTTCTTCTATTACAATTAAAGGGATTGAAAATTAATGTAAATGTTGTGAAATTTAAAATAAAATAAGAAAAAAATATACATTTAAATGTAAAAAAATACAAACATTAATTTTTTAAGGATTAATTACCTAAAAATCCTATCTATATATTTAGTGCTAGCTTAGGTCCTATCAAAAAGTTTTTGAACCAATAAGTCCCATTTAGAGGTAAAAAGACGTTTTGCCTTTAATCCCAAAACTGAGAATGTTCTCAATTTCAAAACTGAGAATGTTCTCAATTTATAATTATCAAAACTAAGAAATTTTTCAATTTTTTTCTAGTATGAACTGAAAATATTATCAAAATTAGGAAATTTATAATTATTAATTTTGAGAAATTTCTCAATTTTTTTAATGATTAAAATTGAGAATATTATAAACTAAGAAGGTTCTCAATTTCAAAAAACCCAAGATCACACCCATAAACAGAGCACCTTGTTGTTCTGTCTTTCAAGCTGACTTCCTCGAGCCGTTGATCGATCAATTTTTGGATTTCTTCAAAATGCTTCTTCTCCATCTCAAGCTTCTCACTGAGCCTTTCCTCTTTCAACTCAACATCTTCGATTTGTTCCTCGGTCCACCTTCGAATTACATTGACTTGTTTCTTTTTCAACTTCAAATCTTCAATCTATTCTTGTTGGAAAGAATGAAAACTCTTCTCTTTACTCTTAAGTTCTTGCACGCGTGACTCGATCGATTTCTGAATCAAATCGAGCTCTTCGTTGCTTTCGATTACTGATTCACGAATAGACTCCAAATTCTTCTCTCTCGATTCGAGTTCAGTGACGCAACCCTCCAAACACTTCTCGGTCGAATCCAAGTGGCCATCAAGATCCTTCCATTCGGAACCGTTGATAGAGGACTTGAACAGTTTGCCTGGAGTTTGTTGAAAGGGTAAATTGGTCTATTAAAAATTAATGGACCTAACGAGCAAATAATTTTATCTAGACTTAGTGGATTATAAGTTCACAAAATGAGACTTGTATGTAAATGACCCATTTTTTTTATATAATTAATAAATTATTAATAAAATATAATTAAATATTACATGAATTATGACCAAATTATAGAGTTTATTGTATTTTTTTCCCCCAAAACTTATGGAAAGAAAAAAAATTCAATTTAATTTATTAATTTTAAAATGAACATAAGTAACAGATATGAGATGGTTGTTGTTACAGCACCCGTGATATCACACTGTGACCATCATCAAGCCAAATAATGACTTTAAAAATTTATTAAAATCATATGTAACGTTTATTTTTTCTCAACATAAATGCAATCTTGTTGGAAGTTGTTGATGTTTAATTAATTTAAATTTTTTTTTAAATGATTTACTCAACAAATCTTATTCTATAAATAGTTTGAATTGTTAACATAAATTTAGGACACGCTTCACGGTTCACAACACTACCACAGTATTGATAAGTAACATGAATATAGAAAATAAAAAGGTTGCTTGGGAAGGCCTATCGTAGTATATTTTTTTAAATTACATTATTTTTCTATTTTTTTATATATATTTTTATAAAAAATTAAAAAAATATAATTATTAAACCCTGCCAAAATAATCTCAAAATGTGATTTTAAAATGTCACGCATGTTACAAAAAATTCTATCAATTTTCCTTTGAATAATAACCATTCCAATATTGAGGAGGGGAGAGAGAGAGTCCACACCAATACTGAGGAGAGCCAGTGAGCCACGTGTTCCATTCGGTCAGTTTCACTCTCAATTAATATTCACGTACAGAAACCCCCTAAAAAAGTCCCAAACAGTAGTAGTGGTTGTGCAAAAAGCCTAACAAATGGAGACTGAGATTGATCAAACCCAGATGAAAAACAACAACAATAATAATAATAAGAAGAAACCCAGAATTCTGTGCCTCCATGGATTCAGGACAAGCGGTGAAATCCTGAAGAAACAGATGGAGCGGTGGCCGGAGATGGTTCTGGGAAGGCTGGACCTGGTCTTCCTCGACGGCCCTTGTCCAGCAGCAGGCGAATCTGATGTTGAAGGCTTCTTCGATCCTCCTTACTACGAATGGTTCCAGTTCCGCCAGGTCTTCTCTTCCTCCTTTCTCTACCAATTCTGTTTTCTTCTGTTTTTTTTTTTTTTTATCTCTTTTATTTTTTTTATATTCTTTTTGAGAAAATAAAATTAAAAAAAAACCCAACAATTTGATAACATTCACCATTTTCATTTTGTGCGAAAAAATAATTTTACAAAAATTTAGAACAATTTTTTGCTATTTACAGCAATAGAAGATTTGAAAAATGTGATTTTGTTAACTCTATTTTGTCTTGTAGGATTTTCAAGAGTACTATAATTTTGAAGAATGTCTTGCTTACATCGAAGATTATATGATAAAACACGGACCTTTTGATGGTTTACTGGGTTTTTCACAGGTGCGTAGTTTGATTTTAGCGTAAACTAAAATAAACCCCTTAGGTAGTGTCATATGCTTTACGTAAGATCTAATTTTGTTTAAATGCCTAACAAAATTGTAATAGAAGGGGTTAAATGTAATTAGATAATACTTTGAGACAGGTAATTGTTGTGTTTTAAAGTTTAGGGGGCAAAATGAAAATAGGTCATAGTTAAAGGGTGTTTATGGTAATTTACCCTTGACTTTATGTAATTTGTGTTGGTTCTTGGAAATAATAATATAGTTTTATAGTAAATTATACTATTCTCTCCTAAGGTTCGATGAAATTACATCATGTCCCACATTTTAAACATAATTATAATAAAATCCCCCAATAATGGCTTTGTTATCCCTTTTTCTTAGGGCACTCCTAATAATCCCAATCCTACCCTCACCTAATCCAGTCACCCTTTCACCGCCGATGCCACCTCTGCCACTGTTGGCACGACGCATCCATCTATGTTTGTACCCCCCCTACCATCAATACCCAGCCCTCTCCCACCGCAAGTCTCGTTCCTCATTTGCGTTCTCTTGCCCCACCAACGACCCGCCGTCTGCCGTCACTCCCTCTTCTTCTTAAGGAGATGAGGAAGAAGAAGATGAAGGAAGATGAAGGAGATTCACGACAGGGGAAAGGGCAAAGAAGAAAAATGGAGAAACTCACGTTGGTTGGAAGGAAGGGGATAAATGGAAAATTTAGGGGAAGGGTGGCTGTCAGGGGGTAGGGGGCTTGCAAATGGGTAGTGGAGGTTGGGTAGGGGCTGAGAGGTGGTGAAGAAAGATATGAAAGGTTTGGTGGGTGGCATCGGAGAGTAACCAAAACAAGGAGGGGCTAGTTGGAGCTGGGGAGTTTACCGGAGTTAGGGTTTTGACTATTTAGTAATTGAATGAGGAGGTAAAGCGGTATTAAAAACAATTTGAAACTTGGAATGTCCAATCAAAAAAATTTGGTGCATTTAGAGCCATTCTGTTAAGAATCCAGATCCTCGGTGGCCCTTGCTTGTAGCCATTTGCTGTAGCGCCCCAAACGACGTGGTTTTGGGGCAACTTTTCAAGAAAAAAAAAAAAAAAGCAGAACTCAGAAAGGAAAGGGGAAGAAGAAAGATGCAACGGTGGGTAAACTCAGAAAGGAGAGGAGCACGGATGAAGCAGATGAAGAAGGACATGAGGAACGGTTCCGATCTGTATCGCCTTGAAGAGATTGGCAAGATAATCAATTGAAGAGATCCAAAACGATCTGTATGATTTTCTCAACATTTTTTTCTATTCCGAATCATATTTTTTGTTTGATCTGTACATACAAAAAATAAGATCTGAGACCATTTGATCCAAATCATACAAATAGCATCGCCTTGAAGAGATCGGAACAAAAAAATCAAGTAGATTTTTTTTGGAACATACAAATCATTCATGAAGTTTTTTTTTTTTTTTTGTGGATATATACATATAATTGAAAACAAAGTGGGTTTGAAAACAAAGTGGGTTTTTAGATTCATGAAGTTTTCGAAGTGGGTTTGAAATGAAAACAATTTCAAACTTCAAGATCAGATTCATATACAATTTCAAACTCATATCAATATTTGAAAACAATTTCATATATACATATATATATATATATATATATTTTGTGGGTTTCATTCATGAATTTTTTTTTTTTTTGGATATATACATATATTTGAAAACAAAGTGGGTTTGAGAACTTCAAGATCAGATGCATGAAATTTTCGAAATACAATTTCAAACTCATATGAAAACAATTTCATCTATAGATATATATATATATATATATGTATATATGTACATATGTGTGTGTGTGTGTGTGTGAGAGAGAGAGAGAGAGAGAGAGGTAGGTGTACACTTGTAATGGGTGTTGTGATTCTGCAAACAGATCATTTGCAATTTGTAATATTAAGTGGTTTACTGGGTGTGGATTTTTTTCTGTTGTGATTCTTCTTTCTTATTCTTCTTCTTCCTGGTTTTCTTCTTTTCTTCTTCCTGGTTTGCCTCTATTGGACTTCAATGGCGGGAAGATCAATCCTAACTTTGTAAAAATCAGAAAAAACAGAGACACACACACAAAAAAAAAAAAAAATCGATTGTTGCTCCTCTTCGAACATAACCCCATTTTTCGACGCCATTAATGGGTTCTTCCCCCTCTCTGAGTTCTGTTCTTCTTTCTTTCTTTCTTTCTTTCTTTCTTTTTTTTTTTTCTTGAAAAGTTGCCCCAAAACGACGTCATTTTGGGGCGATACAGGAAAAGGCTACAGGCAAGGGCGACCGAGGATTCGGATTCTTCCGTTAACTAAACTAATGGATAATATGAAAACAAGTTTCTACCCTTCTTTAACCTAGTAAAATTACCTTTTATCATATTCCACTGAAGTATATGTATTTATGCCCTTTTTAACATCACATGGTACCACCACTTCACTACCATGGAGCCTTCACCACATAACACACAGCACCTCCACTACATTCTTGTCCGTCTCTCCACCACCGCACACAATCACACAGTCATTCCCTCTTCCCCTCCTCTCCTCCCTTCCAACATTGCACACAACCACCTCTCATCTCCCTCCACCACAACAAAATCAAACCAAAGCTAAATAAAACCTACACAAATTAGCACACATCAAAATCAAAACCCACATAGATCACGAAAACCCCAAAAAGAAAAACTAGAGCAAATCAAAGCCCACATCGATCAACAAAGATATCAGCAAAAATAGTGACTTCATTAATGGATATTTAATGGCATGGGTCAAATTGTTATGCAAATATAAAATTCAAGAGAGGTTGTAAATATGTCAAAATTATGGGGCTAGATGTAATTTCACCAAAGCTCTAGGAGGTGAGTGTAATTTATCCCTATTTTTTATTACTAAACTGAATCTTGTTGGTTATTGTTGCTCATAATGAATTATAGGGGGCGATTATATCTGCAGCGTTGCCCGGAATGCAATTGGATGGGGTGGCACTTACTAAGGTCCCAAAGATAAAGTTTCTGATAATAATGTCAGGGGCTAAGCTAGGGGGATCTAAGTTAATATCAGGGGGCAGGTTTGAAGGTTCTAAGTTTGGGTTGCCCAAAATTGCTACTAGTGCATTTTCATCAACAGTCAAGTGCCCTTCCCTCCACATTATAGGTAAATCCATCTTTTAATGGTGATTTTGGAATTGAAAAAGAAAAAAAACCAAAACCAAAATCAAAACCAAAACCAAAACAAGCCTTAAGTCCCATCAAATGGGGTCGGCTACATGAATCCTTCTTCTCCACTCGACTCTATCCAAGGCCATTTCGTTAGTCAAATTAAAGAGATTCCTATCTCTATTTACTACACAAGTCTACGTCAATTTAGGCCTACCCCTTCTCCTAACACTACCATCTACTGTTACTATATCACATCTCTTCAGTACTGCCTTTGTTGGTCTCTGTTGTATATGACCAAACCATTTCAATCTATTCTCTCTCAACTTATCTTCTATTGGTACTACTCCTACCCATTCTCGAATATACTCATTCCTAACTCTGTCTTTTCTAGTCTTGCTACACATCCATCTCAGTATCCTCATCTCAGCAACACTCATCTTTTCTACATGTTGTTTCGTAATTGCCCAACATTCCGTCCCATACAACATCGCTGGTCTAATAGTTGTTCTATAAAACTTCTTTTTTAGTCTAATGGGTACTCGTTTATTGCACAGTACTTTAGACGCACTCCTCCATTTAAGTCATCTCGCTTTAATTCTGTGGACCACATCCGCTTCAATCTCCCCAGTCGTCGTGATAATTGATCCTAAATAACGAAAATATTCACTCTTAGGTAGTTCTTGGCTCTCAGTCTTCACTTCTCCTCTGCTTTCATTGTGACTGTTACTAAAATTACATTCCATATACTTTGTTTTAGTTCTGCACGATTTTGGAATTGAATTGTAAAATTAATTATTTTTGGTGGGGCATCATTTTCTAGTTGTTTCAGCAGATGCTAGAAGTGCTGGCTATGGCCAATGGACCAAACAAACAAATAAATAAAGGAAAAAAAAAAAAGAAGGTAGGTTCAAGGATTTTCGCATGGAGGAAAATGACTTCTGTTTAAACTAGTCGACCATTACTAATTTTTAACTAAAATTGACCGCATAAAGTTTAGAATAAAAAAATATTAACAAAAGTGTGTATCATATAATTCTATATGATGAAATCTATTTTGTCTCATTATGCGGATGAAAAAAAAAATTATGATTTTGTTGGGACTTTTCCATTCTGATAGGAAATGAAAATCTCCATTCCAATACTTAAGGTGCAACACATCATCAGAACTCGATGTCAACAGTCTATAAATTGCCACGTTATTATGAGTTTTAGTACTCCCTTTAATCACTTTTGGCTTTAAACAAAAATTGTTGACATGGCTCTTTCATATCCATTGATTATAAAAAATAAAATATAAAAACGGAATGCCATTATGAGTGATGGATATGGGTCGATGGAGGCAGCATACTCCAAGAATCAATCAGGACTCATATCTTACAACAAAATGCTCTATGATTTACAGGTGAGGCAGACTTCTTGAAGGAAACAGGGATTGAATTATTGGAATCATTTGAGGAGCCAGTTGTGATTGATCACCCCAAGGGGCACACAATAGCAAGACTTGGTTAGTATTATGCAATTCTATCTCTTGGTTTCGCATATATATGCATATTTATAATGGTTAAATGAGGATTGTACGATGAAATTGGTAGGAATTCCATGAATTTGGTTGCATTTTCAACAGATTCACATATGTTTGAAGGCACATATTCTCTTATTAGATAATAGAACCATCTCAATATGCATAATTTTAAAATTCAATTTAGGTTTATACCATTAGTTACGTATATACAATTAAAATATAATTTTCTTAATTTTAAATATGTACACCTTTTGGAATCCGACCTATCTAGAAATTAAAATGTGGCATTTGTTGTGTAGCGTAAGAGTAAAATTGTTTAGAGTAAATGCAAAAATAAATTCCAATACCTTGCATACTCTTCAGGGCAGAAAAATTTGGAAATAGTGAGAATAAAGCATTTCAAATTTGATCTAAGTTTGTGTTCACATAACATAATTTTAATCTCTTTATCTAAATATGTTATAAATTTGAAATTGAAAATATTTTATAGGTAATCAATGGCAAATACATTTATATAGATACAAGATATTATACACTTATGTTGGCGTGTCTTTAACATATCCATATCCTACTTTTTTAGAATATTTGATATCAACGGACTCGAACCTTGTCATACCCATATCCTGTAGTCGTACCCATAACCTATATTCATATCCATACTCCATAGCTGAGAAGTGTAGTGTATTCTGTATATTTTGGTGACTATAGTATACACCAATCACATTTATTTTGTGGCACCACCTGACAATGCTTCATGGGTGTGGAATAACTCCTCATGAACCAGACTATTTGATTTTTTTCCCCTTGGTTTTACATTTGAACAGATGAGAAAGGCCTGAAGACAATGCTCAGCTTCATTGAAAAGATCAAGGAGATTCAATTGCAGCAAGAATAGAACTGCTTAATGATGCTGCAAATTGTTATATTTTTATCACGAAATATGATTATGATAATTGTGCAGGGTTACAAATTTACCAACCCTAATATATTTATTTGAATAATAATCCATTGTTTTGAGAAAAGATGCAATTATCTATGTTTTACAACACAGACAGTATGTAGTAACTAGAGCTAATTGGCAAAAGGACAGTGTCTTGTTTATGGCTCAAGCTTCTTAATCCAAAATATATATATATATATAAATCTTCTTCTTCATTATATTATTAATATTATTGTATAAATCAAACAAGAAAATTTGAGCAACCCGTTTTGCTTGCAAAATTCTATGGAGATGTTCGTCTTTTGAATGAAAATGGATGGGTACACACCAAAGCCGGGAACTGATGAAAGTCGGGAAAAACATGAACATGGTTTCAAACATCTCTTTGTTCTGCTTGACCCCAGTTTTTCACTTGAGCCACTTTTTGAACCCCTCCCCACTTTGCTTTGCCATGCCACTAGATTCATTCTAACCGGTAAGTCAGGATATGTACAAATATAATCACATTGAGGGCTGGGCTGGCCTATCAAAGAAAGAGATGAAGAAGAAGTTCCATGTAAGAGGAAGTCCCAATAATTCCATACTTTTTTCGTAGAAATTTTTGATTAACAACACTGATGAGGGCAATATCTACAAATTTCCATATTCAAGCTCGGCAAAATACTCAACTCTCCTTAAAGTTCTTCTAGCCAGACATAAATCACCAATTGCCAGAGAATGTAATTCCAAGCACACTACAAGTTTTCCAAAGACAGAATATACAAGATCAGAATGAGCAATGGAGCATTTTCAAGCATGAGATTCGACTATTGAAATTTAAGAATAAGGGACTGTTTGATTGTTCGGATCAGCCATAAGGGGTTAGGAAGGATTTATAATATTTAGGAATATAGCATGAGATATAAAATGTTTAGGATATGATACATTTTATATATATTGTGGAGTCACTCTTATTATGTTTGGCTAGTGTAGGATATAGCATAGATATAGAAGGACAACAGAGTTGGGCAAGGCTAGGTTTGTAGCCACCCATTGCCATTCCCTACTTTATTAGGGTGGGGCAGGAATGTGGAAAGTTGGTGAGATGGCGGGGCAGGAAAGTTAATTTGTTTAAGTGGGAATAATATTAATGAAAAAGAGATGATATAACATATAAGAGAGTAAATATTAATGCGTAATAAGAGCTAAAAAATTTAGAAAGAGAGATAGAAAAAGAGACAAGAAAACTTGCAAGGCCTATCAGATTTTGTATTCGGCAAACCCCTTATATTCTCTTCTTATATCCCCAATCAAAGAACCCCTTAAAGTCTAAGGCCTATTCGATTGTATTTTCGTTTTTTATTCTGATTTTGCTTTCTAAAAGATCCATTATCTCTAGATTAAAGATTCACAATTCACATCTAACCATAATAGTTCCTGGACTGTTACACATAACATAGTTCTCGTGTCATTCAATTATGTACTCCTTCAGAAATTAACTAGTAAATTTAATCTATAAACTATAGCATACATGGCGTTTTTTTTTTTTTTTAATAGTAGATTGACATGACTACTTTATATCTAATTTTTTTTAACAAGATGATCACATATCTTTCTACTAATGAATACACAATCACATAGTAAATTAGACATACTGACAAATATCTCGTACGTCTTCACTCCCAAAACCATACAAGGTCTGCCTTTGTCTCTGTCAATCCATTTATTGACAATTAATGAGTCATTAGTTAGTGGGACCAAAATTTCATCTTTTAAATTTTAACAAGGCCTTACTCTGAGCAACAAAGCAACTGTATGGAGATGGACTACCAAGTTGGTAGGAAACCAAGGTTTCTATGCTTTCATGGATATAGAACAAGTGGGAAAATCCTTGAAAGAGAGCTCCAACAATGGCCAGAGTTTGTGAGGGAAAAGATGGAATTAGTCTTCATAGATGCACCTTTTCTTGCTCAAGATCCACCAATACCACCTGCTGCTGCTGAGGGAAACTTTGATCCTCCCTATTATGAATGGTTCCAATCCAATGAGGTCAGATCAGATGGCCCATTTCTCAATTCTATTGTTATTTTAGTGGCCAAGGATTTTCTGTACCCTGATCTCTCTATCCCAATTTATTCTCAACCCCATGTAATGGTTGAAATCTCAAAAGATGATATCTCAAAACATGATCGTCTTATTGAGAATATATTGAAACAGAGAGATAGAAAAATTTAGACACATGGACAGGATTTTGTTTAGTTTTTTATCATTCATCTCAAGTATTTCATGATATTATTTCAAAATTTTAACAATAACATTGTCTATTAATGTTAATTGTAGGATTTCTCGGAGTACATGAATTTTGATGAGTGTATTGCATACATAGAGGATTGCATGAAAAGGATTGGACCATTTGATGGTTTGCTAGGTTTTTCTCAGGTACTAATTTTTAAAGCTACCATTTACATCACCAGTTTTTTTTTTTTAAAAAAAAAAAACCAATTATTTCACAATATATATGATCATATATATATATTTTAATAATTTTTAAAAATGAATAATCAATTATGAGGATTCAAATTTGATACAAAACCGGTGATGTATAATATTTATGTAATTTTTATAATGTTTGGAACACTAAATAAATATAATAACTCCATGTGAAAACATATAATCCATATTGATAGCATGAGGGTTGGAGCCAAAACATTAACAAAAATTAAAAGGCTTATTTTATTTTATTTTTTTCTAGTAAATTTTACTGGTTCTAACACACACAGAGACCCAAAAAAAAACTTTTTTGTTTTAAATATAATTAATGCCAATCAATCAAAATAAAGCTAAATAATGTTTGGAACACTAAATAAAGCTATGTCATGACCAAGACACGTGACACCTGGTTGACACGTCGGCATCACCTTGGCCACATGTTGGTACTTAGAAAATATATCCCCACAGATAGCATGAGTGTTGGAGCCAAAACATTAACAAAAATTAAAAGGCTTATTTTATTTTATTTTTTTTCTAGTAAATTTTATTGGTTCTAACACACACACAGACCCAAAAAAAAAAAAAAAAAATGTTTTAAATATAATTAATGCCAATCAATCAAACTATACTTCTTGTTTATTACAACATCTTTTAAAATGTTATTTACCAATGTTTTTTAACATGAGATTGGATTTACTTTTTTGAGTACCTGAAAGTAATTGTTACACAAAATGAGGGTTTCAAAATTTTGAAGGGGAGATGATCAAGCTTGGCCATTACATGAAATTCAAAATGCTTTGATAAATAGTCTATAAGTTTGAAGGCCATTGCAAGAAGTTCAAAATGTTTTGAAAAATAATCTATCTATAAAGTGACCTTTTTCAAATTTTTTAAGATTAGAGAGGGTATTTATTAATTACAATATTGAAAATTTTATAAAAATATTTCACAGAAATTTTTACTATTGACTTTAAGAAAGATTAAAAAAAAAATGTTATTTGTAACTAATGTATCATGAATAATATAAAAAAAAAAAAAAAGAGTCATGGATATAAGTTTCAAAATCAATTATATAATGATAAAGTAATTTTTTATACAAAATATGAGTAAAAATTTAATATAACAGTAATACCACGTTATCATTGACATGCGATATCACCTACTAATAGTAAGGAAACACATGAAAGATGAACTCCATATGTCAAATGTAACTAATAATCTAATAAATTTCATATGTTCATTGAAATTAATTATATTTCCATGTCAATAATGATAGACATCACCATTATATTGAAATTTTCATAAATAATAATATGACTTATCGTAATCTCTTTATTTTCAATCAAAACAATTATTATTATTCTCATAATTTTAAAAATGTCATTGATATTTCACTCTAAACAATATTTTTATAAATTTTTTTATTTAAAATATTTTCTTTATGTTTGCAATATATATATATATATATATATATTCCAAAACCTAAGAGGCACATGAACCCCTAGACCCTCTTTACCTTCGCCTCCCCTGCCTACACCTTTTTTTTTTTTTTTTTTTTTTTTTTGATCAGCAAAGAAAAATTTCATTAACAGCATGAAATTAGAGGTACAGGAAAATGGCATGCATCGAGAGAGATTCGGAAAGTACAAAATACCCCTACTATTGCTACTCGCATCCATACAACCAACCCCTGCCTACACCTTGATGCCATCGTCAATGCATAGACATGATTTCTCTCTTTTCTCTTCATTTGGAAAGAAAAATAAAAAATATGTGTGAAACGTAAGTAAAATATATTTCAATCACATTTCACTTATCTTTCCCTTTTTGAATCACTTATCAAATTTATAAACTAAACACAGCCCTAGTGAATATTTTACAAGAAAAATGATATGAATCACTGAAAATTTATCTATCAATATTTTTCAAGTCCAATGTGGATATATAGGATTGAGAGTGAGATAAACATCTTATTTTAGGAATATATATATATATATATATTTGTCATTTAAAATCAAGAGATTGATCTAGTGGATAAAGCGCTCCTTACTAAACGTGATACCTGAATTCGATTCTTACCATTGTGATTTGCAATTTCCTATATTCCCCTCCTGAGTATTACCGTTGTGATTTGCAGTTTATCATTGCCTTATTCCCCTCCTACTTACTTTTAGAATATATGTGTGAATTTTTTAGCGACACATAGCATGGCCGATTTACAAACAGACTTGTTGAGAAAAATGAAGAAAAGCAGACAAAGAAAGCCAAGGATTCAAAAAAGTTTCTCTTTTTATTTTCTCAAACTTCTCATAAAAAGAAAGGAGAGCCAACAGTCTCTAATCAAAAAGAGTTCCAACATTAACCTCAGGGTTGGCCTAGTTGAGTGCAGTTTGGGGTATAGGTGTGTGCTCCCTCTAAGTCTCAGATTCAACTCTCATTAGGAGAAATTCACTCATTGGGGCAATGCCTACGGGCTCTGTACTTTGCATAAGTCCTGAAATCAGTCAAGGTGCCTATAAGCTGATCCGGATACCCAATCATCAAAAAAAAAGAAAAAAAAAAAGAAAGGAGTTTTAACATTCACAAGCTGTACAAACAAACATAACATCTGCATGACTTCAAAACATTCAGTGTTGATTTCAGTATTGTTTTGAATATAGCATTTTCTTATTTATTTATTTATTTATTTTTCGGGTTCAATGCAAGGGAGCACTATTATCCGCTGCATTACCAGGGATGCAGACAGAGGTACAGAATAGCATTTTTATTATTTCTTCTTCTTCTTCTCCTTTGTCTTAAAAATAATAAATAAATAAAAAATGATCACCATTTTGATTTCATGGACAATCATGTAAGTAGTAACTTGAAACAAAATCTTTTTCGCTAATCATTTTCTTTTTTTGCTAATCTTCTTGTTACCTTTAGAGAAGGCTCTGGCCTATGAGGTGGCAGCAAAGTCGTTGAAATCTCCGGCCAGGAGCCGAGCATAATTGATGGAATGGATTTTGTCTACAACATCATTCCAAAATTGTTCCCAATTAAGATCGAGGAAGAGGGCTAGCATAAACTGCATGGCTTGGAGTGAATGTAATTATTGGTATGTTGATTGCAGGGTGTGGCTCTCACTAGAGTTCCTAAAATAAAATGTGTGATAATAATATCAGGGGGTAAATTTGGGGGCTCAAAATTTTCTTCGCCAAAGCTTGCTGAAAATGCCTTCTGTTCTCCCATTGAATGCCTGTCACTCCACTTCATAGGTGGTATTTCTTATTGGTGTAATTTTAATGCATCACTTTAGTTTTTCTTTTTGTGATTGAATTCTCCTCATATTTTATTTTACAGCAATGCTAGATATCATGAAAGACCTTTCATGAAAATAATCATGAAAGTTTTATAACCCTTGAATTACACTTAGAGTAAAGCGCCATACACTAATCAAGATAATCCAAAGATCATGAATCTTTCATGATCATTTTCATGAAAAAAATTTCATGACCCTAACTTTTCTCTTTATTTTATTTTTAAATTTGGATAAATTCAAACTGACTATGTGGTCGGTCATGATGCATGATTGCGTGAGCTCTACTTGGGGACCAGTCATAACCGACAATCTACAGAGTATTCTTCGAAAATATTGTCATATAAGTATCGGGTGCTTACCTGATATGGATATGTATATCGGTAAACGAAATAACTTGTGTACAATAAGCACGGGATGAGTAGGTTTCAGATTCAGGATGCATATGTTTGGGTATTTCAGGGTATAAATGTAATTTTTTTTAATATAGAGATATTAGAACAATTATATTGTATCTATTTTTAAAAATTGTAGTATAGATTTTTTTTTCAATATTGAAAAAAAAAACTTATGATTCTTTTTTTAACTCATACTAAAATATTTAAACTATTTTTTGAATTTGATATTTTAATTGTCGTATGTCACACA
Source organism: Camellia japonica (assembly GCA_030407325.1). Taxonomy (NCBI): domain Eukaryota; kingdom Viridiplantae; phylum Streptophyta; class Magnoliopsida; order Ericales; family Theaceae; genus Camellia; species Camellia japonica. The sequence continues at coordinate 84,016,771 of JAPPVO010000002.1, forward strand.
CTACAATAAAACTAAAATAAAAATAAAAAAAAAAAACTTTTTAGTATCAATATATTCATAACATACTCCCATCCATGCTTCCTATCTTTTTCTCTTTTATTTATTTATTTTTTTATGACCGAGTGTTCGGGTTAGCTTATATGTAAGTCGACTGATTCTGAAACTCATGTAAAGCATCCCCTCCACATTAATCAGACAAATCTTAAGCAAAGCTCACAGACGTGGCTCCAAATAATTGATAGCACTTAATGAAAACTAAACCTGAGACCTAGAGGAAACACACTCCTAAATCCCAAGATGCACCTACTAGACCAACTCATTGGAGTTCCCATTGGTCTTGAGAAGTATTACTCTCTTTCTTTCTTTTATAAAAGGATAGGTGAACTGTTTTTGTAGGTGAGAAGGACTTGGCGAAGCCATATGCAATCGAACTCCTGGATTCATTTGTTGACCCTTTTGTGATATATCACCATGATGGTCATGTGGTACCTAAACTAGGTAATGCATTCATGTTGATAAATTCATTTTCATGCAACATGTAATTTGTTGTTTGCTATTTAGGGCAGCATATGCTCAGCAATTGTTTTGTGAAGTGGTTTTTTTCAAAACACCACTGGTTGTGTTTCAATTATAGACTTGGATAGGATTGAAAAGTGAAAAAAAAAGGCGAGGGAAAAAATCTTTATTTAAATCTATAATTCAAACACAACTTAAAAGATAATATTATGGGAACACATGTAGAATCATAAAATGACCTTATCAGTTCGAAAAATTAAGGTCAAAACAATTTGAAAAATGATTATTGAAACTTGAATTTGGTAAATAACTCCATCAGTGCCCTTATGTCAAGTTAAATTTGTTTATTTTAACGACAATTTTTGATTCACTATCTTTGATTCTTTGTGGTTTTACCCTTTCTTAGATGAGAAAGGCTTGGAGGTCATGCTCAGCTTTTTGGAGAAGATTCAGAAACTGTTGTAGAAAAGAGATCATGAGAGGGGAGCAAAAGTTTGTTGATAATGGGAATGAAAAGGCTTTCATCTCTTGGATATAAGAAAAATTTTATTTCATATAAATGTGCAAGCTAGCAAATGGCATTGTCAAGTTAAATTTGCTTATTTTAACAACAATTTTTTATTCACCATTTATTTCACATAAATATGCAGACTGGCCAATGGCATTTTCATGTCAATTTGACAGCTATTATTGATGACAACGTTGTTTTTTTTTTTTTTTTTTTTTTGGGTCAGTCCTTAGTCAGTTATCTATTCTATTATATAAAGGGAATCACTATGTAAAATAAGGGAGTAACTCCTTTCAAGATTCCATCTTCTGCATATCTTTCAAGACTACTTCGTGAGCCTTAAGGGACCCAAAACGGTGATTCAAACCATTCCTATTGTTAGTTATATATATATAAACCGTTCCTCTTGTAGGCCACGAAGAGAAGAATCATATGCAAAAAATTAGTGTGATCGGATATTGATTGACACACTAACCAATCATGTTTTGTTTTATGAAATGAATGATAAATATGATTTTAAATTGAAGTATACTTATAGGTGTCCGAGCAAGCTAATATTTTACATATATGTCATTTTCTTTCATGCCTACAAAATAAACGGTTTGAATTATTGTGATGGATCCCATAAAACACGTAAAGTAGTGGCTTAAAGAATATGAAAAAGATAAAACCTTGAAAGGAGCCGCTCCTGTAAAATAAAGTAGCCAAAGTCAGAATTTAATTGCAGAGGATAAAATGCCATAAATAATCTTTTCTTTGCTTCAAGTTAATTGTGAGGAGAATGATATAAAGGTTTTGTCATTTGGGGACATTATGCACAGAATAATAATAATAATAAATAAATAATAAAAATATTAAGAGAGTCGCTATTTCCATTTCATTTTGTTTCAAATATACTCTCTTCTTTTTCTTTTATTATATATAGGTAAATTAATATTCTTTCACACAAAAATTTTTCCCTGAAAAAACTAAAATTCCAAAGGTATTAATGTAATTATATATAATAAGGATAAAGAAAGTAGTATATTTGGAATAAAGTAGAGTGAGAATAATAACTTCCATAAGTAAATAAAATAATGTGTAAACAAATTTTTTTTTATCAAATAAGATTCGCATCAATTAGAAATAAGATTCCTTGTCTTTGTATATAGTGATAGGGATGAATAAGAATTTTATTTAAGTGGTGTGAAAAATATATTTTCACCTTTTGATATAATTATTATATTTTAAGTTTTCTTAGCATAATTTTAAGAGCATGAGAATATATATCTATATATATAAATGTGAGATTAATTTATATATGAAAGTGAACAAATTTATATTCAGCCACAACAAAATATGGTATGCTTGTACTTCTATTTGATAATAAAATTACAATTTTATTGGATCATTGTATATATAAGGTCTCGTTTGTCAACTATATATTTTAATCAAAAAGTTATTATAAGTTGTCACATTATTCTCTTTACTTTTCTATACATCTTTTCGTAAAAAATCAAAAAATTACAAAAATTATATGTTCCCAAACGAGGCCTAAATTATACTAGAAGTCGAGTACATGCAATGTGTAGAAATTAGCTGGAAAAGAAAAGGAAATGGCTTCCCTCCAGTCTGTGGTCGGACTGGAAAGTACTATTGGACCCATGGGTAGGCCCACCACAGGTCCCATTTTGATAATCTGAACCGTTTTAATATGTAGTACTCGTCGAGTACTACATGCTTGTAAAAAATCACGTTAATCGGATATCGATAGCTATGTGATCAAATCAAATTTTTGTAAGCCATTTATTTTTCACCGTCCATTTTTTTCATACAAAACGAATTTGATCACATAGCTATCGATATCCGATCAACGTGATTTTTTATAGACATATAATACTCGACACGTTCTACACATTAACGGTTCAGATTATTGAAACGGGACCCATGGTGGACTCCCAGGGCCCAACAGTACCCTCCAGTTCGTGATTGGACTGGAGGGAAGTCATTCCAAAAAGAAAATTATAGATGGATGAGAAAAAAAAACTTAAAAGAGAAGCAAAATTTAAAATTGAAAACTTGAGCAGCTACATAAAGGTTATTTAATAGTGTCTTAAATGCTTATTCTTTTCTTTTGTTAAATTTAAATTTGATGAAAAAAGTTCAATTTTGGTGCTCCAATCATAACATCAAACTAATATTAAATTGAGGATGGGTTAAATTTTTCATCAACTTGAAAATGCCTGGAGTGTTTCATTAAATTTGTAGGTGACTGTTGGGCCGAACGTTTGCCTAGACGTCCTCTTGGACATCCTCTGGACAACCTTTTCCTTGCAAAATTGTCTTACAGGTTGTGGTCATTTTATACAAAATCGGTCGATCGGTCGGACATCTGCCCGGTCGTCCTCGATCGACTGGTGCTTTGATGAAAATTTAAAATTTTCCGTTGGAACGCACGATATCAAATGAAATTTTTACTCAAATTTAATGAAAAAAAGAGTAAAAACATTGGATATGCTCTTATACATGAGAAAATCCATGACATAAGTGTTCACTCTAATGAGTTATGTATTTTATATTGTTAGGACCCTACTTATTGCCAATTCCGCAAACAAGCTTGGGTTAATCGAGTTGTAATGTTTCCTCTATTTTTGGTCTTCCCGCTTGAGCGAGGAAAGTTGCGCTCGAGCGGAATTTCCACCTTCCTAGTACTTTGGCTAGTCTGCAAAAATACTGTGAGGTGTGATTTTACGCTCGAGCGTAAGTTCTTGCGCTCGAGCATGAATCCTGGTTTGAAACATGCGTTTTAGCGTCTTTGCTCAAGTGGCCATTCCTGCGCTCGAGCAGATATTGTGATTTCAGCTGCTATAAAGCTGCTGTTTGCTCTGCATCTAGGGCACGGCTTCCAGATCTTCTTTGAGGGTTTTAGGGTTTTCTTCTGGGCTATTTTGTTATGTTTCTTTGATGTTTGATTGAGTATTAAACTCATGGTTTGACAAGCATACATCAAGGGGTTTGATTGTTTATCTTTAAGAGTGTTCTTCTTCGGTGGAATCCAGAGATTCAAGTGTAGAGTATTCGAAGGAGTTTGATACTGTGCGTAGTCGTTGAATTGACAATTGATGTTGTGGATTCAACATCAATCTGATCAATTCCGAGACGAAGGTTGCGGTGAAGGATATACAGATTGTTGAAGACAAATTGATAGTGTTTGGGTAATTTGTTTGGTAAATTTGTATTCTTTCTTCCTTTAATAGTGGATTGATTCGTGGCGTTTCGCCTATGATTTTTTTAATAACAATTGGAGGTGCTCTAATTGTGATTTTTTCACGTAAAAATCGTTTGTGTTGATTTATTATTTTTGAAGCGACAATCTAAATCACTTTCGTATGTGCTAGATGATTTAGATTATTAGTTTTAATCATTTGGGAATTGGTACAATTAATCTTGATCTAATCACGAATCACTTAGGTTTTTCAATTTGGTATCAGAGCAAGTCACTCTTTGTTTTTATCAAAACTATAGGAGTGTGATTTTGTGTGATTGGTGATATGGATTCAATTCGTGAAGGTAACTCGACCCATAGACCTCCGTTACTTGATTCTACAAACTATTCTTATTGGAAAGCTCGTATGAGAGCGTTTTTAAAATCTATCGATGAGAAAGTTTGGTATTGTGTGATCTATGGGTGGAGTGAACCTATTGTCACCATTAATGGTGTTGATATCCCCAAACCTCTTGATAAATGGGACGTATTCGACTATCAAAACTCGAGTTGGAACAATAAGGTTCTCAATTTCCTCTTTTGCTTCGTCACACTGGAAGAGTTTCGTCGTATTTGCACGTGTAAGGTAGCAAAAGAGGCTTGGGACATTCTTGAAACTATTCATGAGGGTACTACTTCTATTAAAATGTCAAAACTTCAACGTCTCACCTCCTCTTTTGAAACTCTTTATATGCGTGATGATGAGACATTTGATGATTTTTATGCTAAACTTAGTGACATCGTGAATTCCTGTTTTATACTCGGTGAAAAAATCCCTGAAGTTAAGGTTGTTGGAAAAACTTTGAGGTCTTTACCTAAAAGGTCCCAATCAAAATTATAGCTATTGAGGAGGCTTGGGATACTGATACTCTCAAGATTGATCAGTTGGTTAGAAACTTGCAGACTTATGAAGCCCACCAGATTTCTAAGAAAAAACAAAAAGATAGTGTGGCTTTTACTAGTGCCCATGAGATTGAGTTTGATCTAGAGTCTGAAATGACGGCTATGTTTACCAAACAGTTCAAAAAAAATTGAAAGAAAAAAGAAGCCTAATTTCAAGGACTCTACTTCAAAAGATAAGGGTAATGAAAAACCCAAAACTTTTCCACCAAAAGTTGCTCAAAAAACTGAAAAAAAGACTGTGAAGGGGCAAGGTGTCAAGTGTTATGACTATCAAGGGTTTGGTCATATTGCTCTTGAATGTCCATCTAAAAAAAACCGGAAGAAAGTCTATACAGTGACCTGAGATGGTGAAAGCGAGTCAGAGCAAGAACCCGAAGAAAGCGAATATGATGAAGACGGAGATAGTATTTACATGGCATTCTGGTCTACCATCACTGAACCTCCTATAAAGCTAGTGCAGTTTGCTCGTGGTTAGAATTTGCACCGTGCTCCTATCTTTGATGGGAGTAACTACTTATTTTGGAAGATCCGAATGAGGATGTTTCTTAGAGCTCATGACCCTAAAGGTTGGCAAGCCATTGAAGAGGATGTTGAAAGTCCTGACAATCTAATCAATCAAAGACTTCTAACTGTCATTCGTGAAGCAATTTCTGAAGAAGAACAACAACGGATTGCTCACCGCACAAAGGCCAAAGATGCATGGGACATTTTGAGTCAATTCCATGAAAGAGAAGAGTGATCGTTACCACCATCCACCAACTTTCATGCCTTGGTTGCTTGACTGGATAAGGTCAAGGAGAAAGAGAAGCAAAAAAAAGATGAAGATGATGAAACCTCGGAAGATAATGATGAGATCGATGGTAATGATCTACAACAAGATTATGAAAAGCTTTGCAATGAACCGCTGAACTTGTCCAAGATCAATGACAAATTGACTTGCAAGCTCAAAGGATGTAAAAGCGAGAATGTAAAGCTAAAAGGAGAGATCGCAACAACAAAGTAGAATGTCAACAAGATCTCTAATGACAGGTAAGACCTATGTGGAAAACTTCTACCTTGTGAGACTGAAAGAAATGAACTTCTGAAAATATATGCCACATATGAAGAGAAGATTGAAATCCTTGAGATATCACAAACTGCATTGAAAGAGATGGTTGGTCAAAAAGATAAAGAACTCAGAGATGCTAGAGCCATAATTGCTATGTGAAACAAAGGGTCAAAGACATTGGAAGACATCCTCGGGTCTCAACAAATAAGTTGTGACAAAAGTGGGCCAGGCTATGGTAATGCGATAGTTCACAAGAGATAGGCATCTACATCACATAACATCAAGACTTAAACAAAGGGAAAGCTCAAGGTTTAACAGGGTGATCCCTCTCTTCATCTACCTAACAAGGGTAAGATCAATACAAGGGAGGTAAAACCTATTTTTGTTTGTCATCATTGTAGTAGGTATGGCCACATTCATCCTTATTGTTTTGAGTTGTTTGGTAAGGTGTCTCAAAAGGATAGAAATTTTAATACTTTTTAGGTTAGGAGACAGCCTTACATGTCTAGGCGAAACACCAAGATTTATGAGGGTGTTCACAATGCTAAGACATTTACCAAGATTGCCAGTCCTGATTTTGTTAAGACTGAAAATATATGGATGAGAAAGGGTGACTTGACTTGTTTTGTTGTTCACACTGTTCTGAAAGCACGTGACTCACACATGTAGTATCTTGATAGTGGGTGCTCTCGTCACATGTCTTGTGACAAATCCTACTTCACTTCTCTTGAAAAATATGAAGGAGGAATTGTTACTTTTGGAGATTGTGGCACTTCTAGAGTCATTAGTAAGGGCTCTATACGTGTGGCCGGTCTTCCTAAGCTCGAAAATGCATTACTTGTTGATGGCCTTAAAGAAAATCTTTTGAGCATCAGTCAAATGTGTGATTCCCACCATGAAGTATTATTTTCAAAAAATAAATGTGAAATTTTAGATAAGAAGGGAAATACTGTCATACATGGGATTGTTACCACTAATGATCTCATTTGCCACTCAGCCATCATAAGTAATATTAATCTGTGGCATCAAAGATTAGGTCACATGAATTTCACAGACCTAACTAAGATAGCCAACAAAGAGCTTGTGAGAAGAGTACCAAAAATGGGTAAGAATGTGAACCATGTGTGTGGGCCATGTCAACTTGGGAAGCAAACTCGTGCCCCTCATAAAGGGGTGAACTGCTTCACAATCACACGTCCTCTTGAACTGGTTCATATGGATCTTATGGGACTTACTCACACTGAAAACATTGGAGGTAAAAGATACATTTTTTTAACTGTGGATGATTACACTCGTTTTTCATGGGTTAATTTTTTAAGAAAAAAATTTGATAGGTTTGATACTTTCCAAGCCTTAGTCCTTAAAATCCAAAATGAACAGGGTGTCTCTATTGGGCGTATCATATGAATCCGTACTGATCATGGTTGCCAGTTTGAAAATAGTTCTTTTTCGGATTTTTGTGATATGCATTGAATAAAACATGAGTTTTTTGCACTGATTACTCCACAACAAAATGGAGTTGTTGAGAGGAAGAACTGGTGGTTCAAGAGATGGCTAGGGTAATGCTCCTTAGCAAGAAAGTTCCTTCAAAATTTTGGGTTGAAGCCTTAAATACCGCTGTTTATGTTGTGAATCGTGTGTATTTAAGGCCCGACACCTTACAAACTCCATATGAATTGTGGAAAAGATTTGAACCTAATGTAAAATACTTCAAAACTTTAGGGAGTAAATGTTACAATTTTAAAGATAGAGAGCCCTTGGGCAAATTTGACCCCCGAAGTGATGAAGGTATTTTTTAGGGTATTCAACAACTAGTAGAGCTTTTCGTGTCTATAACCTACGTACTTTATCTCTAATGGAATCAATCGATGTGGTTATAGATGACACAGGTTTTCCTACTCTAGCGATACATGAGGAAGAAATTGGTGAGTCTTCAATCTTGGATACTGAACCACAAATTCAAGGAGCAGCACAAGGTCAAGCTTAAGAAGGTGAGCCAGCATCCACTTTAATGGTACGTCTGAGTCCAAAGAGTGCACAAAAAGACATCACCCCTGATACTTTCGTCACTACCAGTCCAGAGTTAAAACCATCAGCAAAGGTAAGACTGAATCATCCAACTCAACAGGTAATTGGAAGTGTCTCTGACAGAATGAAAACCCGGAAACAAATTCAGGAAGATGTATCTCATTTGTGCTATGTTTCGTTAATTGAACCTAAGAATATAAAAGAGGCCTTACTAGATGATAGTTGGGTTAATGCAATGCATGAAGAATTAGGTCAATTTGAATGTAACAAAGTTTGGACTCTTGTTTCAAGACCCGGAGACATGAATGTGATAGGTACCAATTGGATTTTTAAAAATAAATCTGATAAGAATGGTGCTGTGGTTAGAAATAAAGTGAGGTTGGTTGCTCAAGGGTATACTCAAGTAGAGGGTGTTGATTATGATGAGATGTTTGCCCCCGTTGCACGTCTCAAATCTATTCGCATTTTACTGGGTGTTGCATGCTTTCTTGGGCTCAAATTGTTCCAAATGGATGTGAAAAGTGCTTTTCTAAATGGGTACTTGAAAGAAGAAGCTTATGTTGAGCAACCAAAAGGGTTTGAAGACCCAAAATGTCCACACCATGTCTACAAGTTAGACAAGGTGTTACATGGGTTAAAGCAAGCCCCTCGAGTTTGGTATGATAGACTTAGTACCTTTCTGCTTGATAATGATTTTCAAAGGGGTAGTGTGGACAAGACCTTATTTGTGAAACATACTGAGTCTCATATACTTGTTGCTCAAATTTATGTTGATGATATTATGTTTGGATCCACTGTTGATTTTCTTGTGAAATATTTCTTGGATTGCATGACGCATGAGTTTGAAATGAGCATGATGAGGGAGTTGTCTTACTTCTTGGGTCTTCAAATTAAACAGTCTCCTTCGGGTATGTTTGTTTCTCAGACCAAGTATGCCAAAAACCTTGTGTCTAAGTTCAGTCCAGAGTCAGCTAAACATGCTCGCACTTCCATGAGCACTAGCCTTCACCTTTGCAAAGATTACTCTAGTACTAATGTTGATCCTACCCTTTATAGGAGTATGATAGAGAGTCTCTTGTACCTCACAACCAGTCGTCTTGACATTGCATTTAGTGTAGGTGTTTGTGCCTGTTATCAAGCCTGTCCTAAAGAGTCTCATCTGCTTGCAGTTAAACGCATCATTAAGTATATAAATGGGACATTGGGGTACGGGATTTGGTTCACGACTAACTAGGCAGGGTGTGCTAATGATTGTAAGAGCACATCTAGTGGGTGTTTTTACCTTGGGAATAATTTGGTTGTCTGGCATAGTAAAAAGAAAAATGTTATATCTCTTTCGGCTGCTGAGGCTGAGTACATTGTAGCAAGGAGTTATTGTGTCCAAATGTTGTGGATGAAACAAATGCTTCATGACTATGGTTGTTACGCCCCAAAATTTAGACAATTAAATATTAAATTAGGACTAAACCCCAATCAATATTCCATCATCCAAATCCTAGGGGTAAAACAAAATCTAAACGTTCACGTCTCCAAAGGGTTTAAGTAAATTTCCATCCTCAAAAGATTATAAGGGAAAAAAAAAAAAAAAAACTAACAAAATGCCAACCAAATAAACGCCAACCAAACTATCCACCGTAATTTCATAACTAACCAATACCTCCAACATTAAAGTAATAATAAATAGTCAAAATAACTTAAATAATGTAAGATTACAAACCATGCCAATTTATCAAACTACTAAGGCCATAAAAAAAAATAAAAAAAAAACGTAAACTAATATCAACCCTGAACTCAAGAAAACAAAAGAAATCCAAGAGACATGTCCAACAACTATAGTTATTCCACGTCACCACAGTAGTCCCAACTAATTCTGCAAAGGAAGCTCGGCTGCGCTCAAACAGAACGCATCCGAGTTGCCAAGAGACAAAACGGGTCAGTAAACAGGTATACTGGTATGAGTACAAGATTTAACACCTACGTGTCCACCAGACACAAACAAAAATACATTTAATTCTTGTTACGGGATAAGACAAGTAGTTCCATCAGCACCAAGACAAATGGGTAGCTTCCCGCGATACGGTGGCATTTAGTTTCTTGTCCGTACACAACGAAATATAAATTGAGTATAAAATAAACAAAATAAAAATAAAAATATGATAATTCAGCCCTGCATAAAAATTTAGTAAGATCCACCATTCTATAAAAAAATAAAGTTAGTATAATTTAATCATAAGTAACTTGCTGAAGAAGTATAAAAGTGCACTGTTTCATACTTAAATAATTTGAATTGACCAAAACTCAAAGAACAAAAGTTGTACAGAATCAAATTTCCTAAAAGGTAGCGCAAACGAATTTAGTAGAAACTGGACAAGTTGAGAGAAAAACTTAATAGAAAATCTTAAAACGAAATTCAATCGAAAAATCTGGAACTAAAAACAAAAAGAAACTGTTGTAAGATGAATTTTTTCGAAAAATTTCAAAGCACAAAAAGTGTTCAGAATAATGTTTTACTTCAGTTTACGCGAAACCAATAAAAATGAGCTCGTTTCGTGGGTTAAAAGTTGTAATTTTTAACAAAGGGCTAAATTGTAGGAAAAAAAAGTATTTCACAAAAAGTATAAATTTTGAAAAAAGGTGTAAGTTTTTTAACAAAAAGGTGGAAGTTTTAACAAAGGTGTAAATTTTAGGAAAGAAAGTATTTCACAAAAGGTATAATTTTTCAGAAAATGTGTAAGTTTTTTCAGAAAAAGGTGTAAGTTTTTACAAATGTGTAAGTTTTAACAAAGGTGCAAATTTGAGGAAAGAAATTATTTTACAAATGTGTAATTTTTCAGAAAAGATGTATGTTTTTTTAGAAAAATGTGTAAGTTTTAACAAAGGTGTAAATTTTAGGAAAGAAAGTATTTCACAAAAGGTGTAATTTTTCAGAAAATGTATAAGTTTTTTCACAAAAGGTGTAAGTTTTCACAAATGTTTAAGTTTTAACAAAGGTGTAAATTTTAGGAAAGAAAGTATTTCACAAAAGGTGTAATTTTTCAGAAATATGTAGATTTTTTCACAAAAATGTGTAAGTTTTCACAAAGGTGTAAGTTTTAACAAAGGTATAAGTTTTAGGAAAGAAAGTATTTCACAAAAGGTGTAACTTTTCAAAAATTGTGTAAGTTTTTTCACAAAAAGGTATAAATTTTCACAAAAGATATAAGTTTTTACAAAGGTGAAAGTTTTAACAAAGTTGCAAATTTTAAGAAAAAATTATTTCACAAAACGTGTAACTTTTCAGAAAATGTGTAAGTTTTTTCACAAAAAGGTGTAAGTTTTAACAAAGGTGTAAATTTTAGGAAAGGAAGTATTTCACAAAAGGTGTAACTTTTCAGAAAATGTGTAAGTTTTTTTTCATAAAAAGGTGTATGTTGTTGGAACAATCTTCTGTGTAAAAGAAATAATTTGAAACCAAATCAAATAAATAAAAATAAATCACTTACAAAATTTATTTTACCAAACTGAATAAAACTTTAAAAGATCAAGTCGAGTGTGTGACACTCTATCCTTAAGACAGATTCGCCCACTACGGTGGTTACAGATAAAAGGCGTCTATCTCCTAGGATAGAATGATCTTCACAAATTGTAGTAGCACTCCAAACAATTTGTACGGTGAACAAAAACCTATGTCTTATACTCTCTAAATTTTTCTATAAAACTAGAATAAAGAACAATGCAATGAAAAAGCAAAACCGGGAAGGGGATAGATTTTTTTTTTGGATATTTTTTATCATGAAATCTACTAAAACAGGCCTGGAATTTATAGATCCGAATAGGTTTGAATTTCAAACCGAACAGGTAGGTTTTGAATTCAACAGGTGTAGTAACTGTTGGAACAGACAACTGTTGGGCAGTTTCTATTTGTTTGAAACTGCTGGCAGATTTGAATATGTTTGGGTAGTTTAAATTTGTTCTGTGTAGAAACTGTATCTGTCCGGGCGCAACAGATTTGAAAAACTGTTTGGACAGTTTAATCTGTTGGGAAAAATTGGAATGGAAGAAGTAACACTGGACAGGAAATTAAATTCAAGTTTGAATTAATTTTGTTAAGAATTTTGGAAAATATTCAAATAAATTTTCTCCAAAAAATTAATATTATGACCAACCTGACCTGCAACCTACATTCGCGCCTGGTGGCAACGGTGGCGCGTGTGCGTGTGTGGTGGCTTGAGCCAAGGTTCAATTTGTCCATAACTCCTCCCTTCTACAAACCATAACTCCCCCCTTCTACAAACTTGGGGTGCCCCTTGGGGCCCAACCCAAGTGTTGCCACCTAGAACTTATATACACACATAAGTCCTCTTAAGTTCCCAATATGGGATAACTATTTCAAGGAAACCCACGTTTTACTTATTTAATAGTCCATTCCACGAACCCGAAAACGACGTCAAGTTCCCATTCACTCATAAATGGTTTTGGCGAACCGTCTTCACCGTGTGACTTGCCATGCGGCAAGGAACACGTCACCTCTTTGGACCCACCTCAAAAGACGTGTAGACCCCACTCAAATTTGGGCTCAAAGTTGGCCCAAAATAAGCCTATAAAAACCAAATTTCCAACAATCCCCCACATGAATGGAATTTGACGGAGAGAAAATGCAACAATATGATCTAATTACAGAGAGTGTAGAAATTGGAAATATTCTGCAAATGATGGGTAGCTTTTGGCTTTGAACATTCCTTTGTGAGACACTATCGGATTTACTAGCTAATCAATGAACATAATGTCTTGAACTATTTAGCCATTTGTGTAAACCAAGACAATAGAACTCACACAGTATATCACCAGACATAGTTTAGTTCTCACTATTGTGTTCATTTTGGCCTGAACAACCTGGTCTTTCATAAGTGCTCTAGAGAATTGTAGCCCTTCACAAATCTCATAGAACCGGCTCAGTTCACGCTCATATAGGTGATTCTTATGAAGAGTATCCTGCTATACTCTACTAGGTATACTTGGATATAAGAATCATTAAAAGTATTACTTAACCTAAAATACTGCAGACATCACTATTTCATCATAGAAATGGGTAGGATTTTGACTCCCCAATGACCCTTCTAAGTCATACACAACTCGGTTGTCTCTTTGAACCTAGATCTTGGGATCTCCAGTTAACTAGGTTGGGTTACCGTTGTTGTAACTCTTATTTAATAGGCTTAAGTCCCATTCCCTTCGACGAATTTTCAACTAACTCTTTTGCTAACCCTTTAGTTAGTGAATCCGCTATGTTGTTTTTAGACTTCACATATTCAATGGAAATAATTCCATTAGAGAGTAGTTGTCTTACGGTGCTTTGTCAACGAGAAATATGTCGTGACTTACCGTTATACATATGACTCTGTGCTCTATCAATTGCTGATTGACTATCATAATGTATGCATATAGCAAGCACCGGTTTTGGCCACAATGGAATATCTCAAGGCAGTGACGAAGCCATTTTGCCTCTTCCCCAACTTTATCTAAAGCTATGTGTAGACACCCCATTTTTGACCGACCTTAAGACTCAAACGTCACCGATTGAGTACTTGGTGATGCTGCATATCGTGCTCGTTCAGAAGTCTCAGAGTCTCGGCTGCGAGCCTTGCCTCCGGACTTCCGAGCTTTTCTGTGCTTTGTCTCGGTTTGCGAACTAGGCTCTGTTTTCTCTTCCCGAAGGGAGGGAGAGGTCTCGTAGATCATCTCTCAGTGGCCGTAGGCTACGTTTCGTGGTCGTAGGCCATTTTTCCCATTTCGGAGCCCGGTTCTCGATTTTCGGAACCGTCGGCCGTGTGCCTCGGTTCGGGACCGCTTAACTACCTCCGTTTGCTCCGATTTTTGGCATACATCTTATTTCCTCCCTTTTGAGGGACACTGTGGCTCGAGAGACCAACTTCGTGGTCGAACGCCACCTCCGGTGCTTAACAGTCAGTTTTCGGGGCCCCGGGTTGCGCGTTTTGGCCCCCGAACCTTCGTTTTGCATCGGTTTGAGCTCATTTTTGGCAGGGACCTCTGTTCATTGTTAGCAAGGTCATAGAAGGGTGGGAGGCCAGCAATTGTTCTGAGGACCAGTTTTATTCCTTCATCGCCCTCCATCGCCCGTTTTCTCGCTAGAAAGCTAGTGTTGACCACTCCCGGGCCATTTTCTTTGACCCTCAACCCCATATTTGTGTTGTACACACCTGGGAGGCCACCAATATGTCATGGCCGGCCATCAATTCATATTGACCCTTTTGAACCCCTCTGAAAAGTGGGGTTTTCTCTCTCTTGGTTCATTTTTTCAGGGTTTCAACCACATGGCTGTGTTGTGCACACATGGGAGGCCACCAATATGGGTGGCCGGCCAGCTTTTTTTCATTGACCCTTTTGACCTTGGCCGGCCGGCCACCTGGAGCCTCAATAACTGGCCGTCCATGATCCTTGCACCCTGTTCCTTCCAGCTATGCCCTCCTTTCCCCCCCAGATTCTGTATCCGAGGGGGGGAACTTTTGGGGGGGAAACTTAAATTTGAATCTCCTCCCCTTTTCTGTGCTTTGTCTCGGTTTGCGAACTAGGCCCTGTTTTCTCTGTTTTCTCTTCCCGAAGGGAGGGAGAGGTCTCGTAGATCATCTCTCAGTGGCCGTAGGCTACGTTTCGTGGTCGTAGGCCATTTTTCCCATTTCGGAGCCCGGTTCTCGATTTTCGGAACCGTCGGCCGTGTGCCTCGGTTCGGGACCGCTTAACTACCTCCGTTTGCTCCGATTTTTGGCATACATCTTATTCCTCCCTTTTGAGGGACACTGTGGCTCGAGAGACCAACTTCGTGGTCGAACGCCACCTCCGGTGCTTAACAGTCAGTTTTCGGGGCCCGGGTTGCGCGTTTTGGCCCCCGAACCTTCGTTTTGCATCGGTTTGAGCTCATTTTTGGCAGGGACCTCTGTTTCATTGTTAGCAAGGTCATAGAAGGGTGGGAGGCCAGCAATTGTTCTGAGGACCAGTTTTATACCTTCATCGCCCTCCATCGCCCGTTTTCCTCGCTAGAAAGCTAGTGTTGACCACTCCCGGGCCATTTTCTTTGACCCTCAACCCCATATTTGTGTTGTACACACCTGGGAGGCCACCAATATGTCATGGCCGGCCATCAATTCATATTGACCCTTTTGAACCCCTCTGAAAAGTGGGGTTTTCTCTCTCTTGGTTCATTTTTCAGGGTTTCAACCACATGGCTGTGTTGTGCACACATGGGAGGCCACCAATATGGGTGGCCGGCCAGCTTTTTTTCATTGACCCTTTTGACCTTGGCCGGCCGGCCACTGGAGCCTCAATAACTGGCCGTCCATGATCCTTGCACCCTGTTCCTTCCAGCTATGCCCTCCTTTCCCCCCCAGATTCTGTATCCGAGGGGGGGAACTTTTGGGGGGGAAACTTAAATTTGAATCTCCTCCCCTTTTCTCCACTCCTTGGCCTATATAGCCAGCCCCTCCCCTTCAGTTTTAAGGGTTAAAAAAACCTTGTTTGGAGCTCTTGCATTATATCTCTCTCTCTCTACTTCAATCCTCAAAACCCTTAAGCCCCTTGCATCATTTCTATACCACCTCATAGCACCACACCACCACCATCCATTCCAACAACTTGGGGCTGTCTTTCAGAGCTTAGGAGCACCTTTTCTCAAGCCAAGAGCTGCTGGTCCATTGGTCTTCAAGGGTAAGCCTATTTTCCTTTTTTTTTTTCCTATCTTGCTCTATATCTAGCCTTGTGTGCAAGCATTTTTGGGCTCCGACCCTAACTGAATATAGTCTTATTTTTACCTCTTTTTCATGTTTGATTAAGGGTCTTTCCCTATTTAAGGCTTCCTTCTTGCCTCTTGTGTTTAAACCCTCTTTTAGGCCTATTTTTGCATAGTATTTTAGGCTTATTTGTGAGCTGTTTTAGACTTGGTTATAAACTGTAAAGTGGCTTGTTTGGAGCCCCTCTTCAACATTGTTGAAGGGATCTCCTCTGTTTGAGGCCAGAAGCTATCACTTGCTTCTTTGTCCCTCTTTTGGCCTTTTTCTTGCATAATGTTTTAGGCCTACTTGTGTTTATTTTCGTGGCTTGTTGTAAACTGTAAAGTGCCATGTTTTGAGCCTCTCTTCAACTTTGTTGAAGGGCTCTTGGCCATTTGGGACCAGCTGCTTCCCCTTTCCTCTATTCTCTCTTTTAGGGCCTTTTTTGCATGATAGTTTAGCCTTATTTGTGTTCATTTTTGAGACTTGTTGTAAACTGGAAAAAGGCTTGTTTTGACAATATCTTCATGTTTTATTAAGGTTCCATTCTTGTTTGAGGTCATATGCTATCTTGTATGCTTGGTTGCCTCCTATTTTGAGCTTTATATCCTAGCTATTGTTGCATGCCTTGTTTGGCCCTCTAGCCATTGGAATCCAGTGGATTTCCAGTGGCTTGGCCACTGTTTTGAGCTTCCAAATCAGAGAGGGGGGGGGGGGGGACCCCCTCTCACCTTGACTTGTTTGATGGCCATTTTGGCCTTCCAAAGAGACCCTATCTTGCATACTTTGTGGATTGATTTTGGGGTCAATTTGGTGAGTTTTGAGACTACCATATTTGATTTTCAAAGTGGGTTTGGGGTTGCCACATGTCCATCTTATATGTGCTTAAGAATCCCTTGTATGGCCCTCTAAAGCAACTCATCATTTTGGCATGCCATGGTTGCATATCAGTGGTTATTTGGGCCTATTTTCATATGATTTATTCACTGATTTTTGATGGTTTGGTCAGATTCCATGTGCATCTTACACTTGCCATGTAAACCATGTTTGTTGGTCAAATTTGCACACTATTTTAGGCCATCTTGCTAGCACCTTTTGGCCATACTCTAAATTGGAAAAATGCATATTTTGGGACTGTATTGACTCTGTCTTTACACTTCATATTCAAATAATGCATGCTTTGTATAGCTGTAAGTCATTCCATGTGCCTAGTTTTGAGTTTCGGGTCTCATCTCATGCATCGGGTGCCATATTGCCATGCTTCGGGGCTGTTTAGCATCATGTTTTAGTGCTGAAATTTGCTTGTTTGCATATCATGTTCCATGCCTTACCATGCTTTGGTAGAGTGGCATTCGTGCCTTAGGTTCGGTCCTCGGTTTGCGTGCATGTGTGCACGCATCTCAAGTGTCTCATTTCCATCTCATGGCCACTGATGTGGGTGTGGCTGAGGTCCACTCATGTTGGTGTAAGTCCATATTGCATTGTGTATGCCATTTCGATTCATAGCATTGTGTATGCTAGGTTGTATGTTAGAGCATCGTGCATGCAATGTCACATCGTGCATCGTGTATGCCATCTCATAGCATTGTGCATGCTAGGTTGTATTTCAGTTGCATTCATGCATGTCATCTCATTTGCATTGTGTTTGGGATAGGAGTTAGCCCGAGCACGGGAAACGAGGTACGTTTCGTACTCCGAGTGACGGAACGTGTCTCAATTCCCTATTCACCAACACTCCGGATTATCCATGATGGAGTTTTGGTTTTGTTGTGTTTATATGTGCATTCATTTCATATTGAGTTGTGCAATTCGACTCCTCGGCCATCGTGCATCGAGATGCGTGATTGGTGGCACGAGGATCGAGGCAAGCATACATATGTGAAAATACATTGTTATGCCCCTTTTCTGCTCTCTGTTGCAGCAAATCAAAAACCAGCAGCCTTCCGAAGGTTGGCGCGCTTTCCAAGAACAATTGCAAACAGAGGCTAATTGGGGCATCACGATGGATTTCCACGCCGAACATGCATCATTCATCATCCGGAACGGAGTCGAGGTAGTCCCTAGCTTGCATGCTAGTTTTAATGCTTTCCTAGATTAATGTGTAAATTAATTAGGATTTCGTATTTTTCGGACTATACTATTCATTTGGGACTGTATTATTCTTTCGGACCCTCCGAGTGAGGGCAATGTTGTAATAAGTGTGCGGGAGTGTGATGTATGTCTTCCAACCCCACGTCTTTCTCCCTTTTATTTACCAGCTTATGATGGTTAGATTAGGGCATGTTTCAATTAGCATACAGTATGGTAGCATGTTTACATTCATTCATCTATTTTGCATGCACCGGACCGGGCTCGGTGCATCATACTAACTGCATTTGTATTTCAATTCCAAATTGAATACTTGTTAGCTGTCGCATCTCATATGCCATGTTTAGAATAGCCGAGCCTGCAATAGTTGCATTTTTGCATGTGTTGCATTAGGCATTTCTGTATAATTAGGATCATGCATGGATTTCTAATTAGCTTCTGTTTTGGCTTGGAGTACTCGGTAAGTTTTTATGCTTTAGCATCCTTGTATGCGTGTGAGTGACTGCCATGAATAGCATGCTTACCATGAGGCTATTTGCTTATGTGATATAACTGCCTGAGTGCCTGTGGGTGAATGTTGGGTTATGTGGATTGGAACAAATCATCGACTGTGAGTTTTAAGCCCACTAGATAGTGGCAAAACCATGTTTTCTAAGCCCACCCGAGGGTGGCAAAATCTGCATTTCAAGCCTACTTGCGAGTAGCAAACCATTTTTCAAAAACAAACATGAAATGTTTTGTTCCAATTCAGGCGACCCAGTCTATACTTGTATGCTGTGCGCATTACATAGTAAATCTAGGCTAATAACCGGAATAAGAGCGCACAATGTTTTCAAAACTAGATATCATGGTTAGTAGAGGCCAATCTTTGATCGGGCGAGCGGGGGTGCTCATGAAGTGACCTTCCCCAAACGTACCCAAGTTCCCGAGCCGAGGCAACTTTGGTGATGACGGACACGTGGCCTTAGGCAACGAGTCAGGGTTTCCTAAATTTCCCAAAATAAAATATTTAGGTGGCGACTCTGTATCTGGCAAAGCAGTCCATGTTTGGCACTTCTTTCAAAAATCTGTTTTCTCAAAACGATTTGCCGGATTTGGACTCTTTGGTTCAGATTACGAACCGTGACACAAATCGAGTCCGAACTGCAGCGAGGTCCCCCGCGGACTTGTTACACTATGAATTCTAATTCCATAGTAGACCTAGCAATGCAAGTCTGTTTGGAAGATTTCCAAGATATAGCTACCCCACCAAAAGTAAAGACATACCCACTAGTGGATTTTGAGTCTCTAGTATCTGATATCTAGTTTGCATCACAATATCCTTCAAGTACTGCTGGATATCTAGTATAATTAAGCCGAATGTTAAGAGTAAATCTGAGGTATCTTGGAAGCCTTATAATTGGTTTCCAGTGTTCTACTCCTAGGTTACTCGTATATCTACTTATTTTACTTACTGCATAAGCTATATCCGGGCGAGTGCAGTTCATCAAGTACATTAAGCTTCCAACAATTTGGGCATATTCTAATTGAGAAATACTTTCTATACATTCTTAGAAAGAAATAAATTAACATTCACAGGTGTTCTAGCAAGATGATCATCATCTTTGCTGAATTTGTCAAGTATTTTCTCAATGTAATGAGATTGTGACAAAGCATAACCTTCTGATGTTTTGGTAATTTTCATACCAAGTATTACATCAGCAATCCCCATGTTAACATTTTCTTGGTAGTTTTAATCATGTCATTATTACTACCTATGATGCGCATATCATCCACATAAAGACATACTATAACATAACCGTTGCTAGTGTTTTTAATATAAATACATTTGTCACACTCATTAATTTTAAATCCATTTGACATCATTATCTTGTCAAACCATTGTTTTGGCGCTTGTTTTAAACCATATAATGATTTAACCAATTTACACACTTTGTTTTATTTTCCTGGAACAAAAAATCCTTTTGGTTTTTCTATGTAAATTTCTTTATCTAACTCACCATTTAAGAAAGCGGTTTTCACATCCATTTAATGAATTTCTAGATTGTTTAAAGATGCAATGGCAATTAGTATTCTAATGGATGTTATTTTAGTAACTGGTGAGTATGTGTCAAAGTAATCAAGTCCTTCTTTTTGTCTAAAACCTTTGGCCACAAGTCTTGCTTTGTATTTGTCAATTGATCCATCCGCTTTCATTTTCCTTTTGAAAATCCACTTGTACCCAAGAGGTTTACAACCTGGTGGTAAGTCCACTAATTCCCAAGTGTGATTTTGTAGGATGGATTCAACTTCACTATTTACAGCTTCTTTCCACGAAGGAGCCTCAGGACTGGACATAACTTCTTTAAAAGTTAAAGGCTCATTTTCTAATAAAATTGTTAGGAAATCTGGACCAAAAGATTTTGAGGTTCTAGCACGTTTACTACGCCTAGGTTCCTTTTCCTTATTTTGATCTATCTCTTGCTCTTGTTTTTGATCATGTTCTTGATCATGACTAGTAATAGCATCATAAGATCTTTTATTAGTGCTAGTCTCTTGTCCAGTTTTATTTGGAAACACATGTTCAAAGAAAGACGCATTCCGGGATTCAATAATAGTATTTACATGCATTTCGGAATGTTCTGACTTATGAATCAAAAATTGATATGCACTACTATTCATGGCATAATCAATGAAAAATGCAATCAACAGTTTTAGGACCTTTCTTAGTTTTTTTAGGACTAGGAATAGCCACTTTAGCCAAACAACCCTACACTTTTAAGTATTTGTAGGATGGTACTCTCCCATGTCACACTTCATAAGGTGTTTGATTCACTTTCTTTCGGGGTACTTTATTTAAAATATAATTAGCATAAAGTATTGCTTCTCTCGACAAGTTCTGAGATAATCCAGAATTTATTAACATGGCATTCATCATTTCTTTTAAAGTCTTATTTTTCCTTTCAGCAATTCCATTTTATTGAGGTGAGTAAGGAGCGGTGGTTTGATAAATTATTCCATGTTCTTTAAACAATTCATTAAAAGGTGATTCATATTCACCACCTTTATCACTTCTAAGTTTCTTAATTTTCTTACCAAGTTAATTTTCAACTTCATTCTTATATTGAATGAAAGTTTCCAAAGCGTCATCCTTGGTTCGAATTAAATAAACATAACTATATCTAGTATAGTCATCTATAAAAGTGATAAAATATTTTTTCTCACCTCTAGTTTGTATTGATTTAAAATCACAAATGTCACTATAAATTAATTCAAGTGGTTCTGTACTTCTTTCAATTGAATGAAAAGGAGTTTTGGATAATTTTGCCTCAACACAAATTTCACATTTATGATTTAAATCAATGTCAAATTTAGGTAAACATTCCATATTAATTAATCTACGCAAAGATCCATAATTAATATGTCCAAGTCTACCATGCCATAAATTTGAAGACTCAAGTAAGTAAGAAGAAGATGTATTTGTATTCATAACAGAGGGTGCAACAGTCATTATATTCATTTTGAAAAGGCCATCAAACATGTGACCTTTTCCTACATACATTCCATTTTTGGTAAGAACAAACTTGTCACTTTCAAAAACTAGCCTAAACCTATTTTTACTCAACAAAGATCCGAAAACAAGATTCTGACGAATGTTCGGTACATGCAACACATTGTTGAGAGTGAGTTCCTTTCTAGATGTCATTTTCAGAATAATCTTTCATTGTCCTTCAACTTTAGAAGTCGAGGAGTTGTCCATAAAAAGTTGTTCACTGTTGTCCACTATAGAATAAGATGTGAACATCTTTATGTCGGCACAACTATGGCGAGTAGCACCAGTGTCCACCCACCATTCTTTTGGATTTTTGACAAGATTTGCCTCGAAAACAACTGCAGAAAGATTTATGTCATCAACACCATTGAAAATTTTGTCCACTTCGATCATATTAGCTTGAGCACACTTCTTGCTTGATCTTCCTTTGCCTTTGCGCTTGCTACGGTAATCTTTAGCCCTATGTCCCTCTTTGTCACAGATGTAACATTTTCCATTGAAATTGTACTTTTTAGTTTCCCCTCCTTTAGATCCTTGTGCGGAACTTTCTCCAGAAAACTTTCGTTTATTTGCTTTTGGAGCATGTTCCACCACATTTGCCTTGGACTCCATTGAATGCTTACCAGCTCGCTTCTCTAAATTGTGGTTGTCCTCCTCAATCCTCAAATGCACAATTAATTCCTCCAAAGACATTTCTTTGTGCTTGTGTTTGAGGTAGTTCTTGAATTCCTTCTAGCCTTGTGGTAATTTCTCAATTAAGGTTGCAACTTGGAAGGATTCACTGAGAGACATGCCTTCTGCGTGAATGTCATGAAGAATGAGTTGGAGATCTTGAACTTGGTTGATCACAGTCTTAGAATCAACCATCACAAAGTCTAGGAATTTGTCAATCACAAATTTCTTTAAGCCAACATCTTCTGTTTTGTACTTTTTTTCCAATGACTCCCAAAGTTCCTTTGTCGTTTTGATAGGACTGTAGACGTTGTGTAATGTCTTGTCAAGTCCATTCAAGATGTAGTTTCGGCAAGGGAAATCAGCATGTTTCTAAGCATTAATTGCAACAACCACTTGCCAGTCGGTTTCATTCTCTTTTAGAATAGGAGCATCCTCACGGAGGAAACGTGCCAGGTTGAGAGTAGTAAGATAAAACAACATTTTTTGCTGCTATCTTTTAAAATCAGTTCCTGAGAACTTCTCTGGCTTCTTACCGTGATTGACTAGCACAGTCACAACAGGAGAGGTTTGAGCAATTGCAGACACAACACTAGTACTCGTTTGAGCATTAGTTTGACCAGTTTCAGTAGCCATGAATTCTAAATTATAAAACAAAATTATAATTAAAATTTTATACTACACAAAAAATTTAAACCAAAACCACATAATTAAATTCCGTAAAAAAAAAAAAAAAAAAAAAAAACAAGAATTGTAAATTTCATTTTCAATTAATTTGAAAATAAAATAAAATTTTATTTAAACAAATTAATTCCACACAGAAAATTAAATTTCTGTAACACTTCATTAACTAAAATTCTTTTAATTAATGAACACTCAGAAATTATTTCTGAAAACCAAAAATTAATTTCTGACAAACTTCACAAATACATATTCTGAATTGTTAATGACACCAGTATATTACTACTAGTTGTCAAAGAAAATAAACAATATATTACTACTATTTGTCAAACAGTATATTACTACTATTTTTTTTTCTAACCAGAATATTTCTTTGTAAAACCACAGAAAATAATTTATGTAATAAGAAGAAAGAGAAAAGGAAACAAACGAAAAATTATGTATAAACAGAATAATTCGAGTTTGTCTTAAATTGTTGGAACAATATTTTGTGTAAAATAAATAATTTGAAACCAAATAAAGTAAATAAAAATAAATCACTTACAGAATTTATTTTACGAAACCGAATAAAACTTTAAAAGATCAAGTCGAGTGTGTGACACTCTGTCTTTCAGATAGATTCACCCTGCTACGGTGCGTACGGATAAAAGGCGTCTATCTCCCAGGATACAATGATCGTCACAAATTGTAGTAACACTCCAAACAATTTTTACGGCGAACAAAAATCTGTGTTTTATACTCTCTGAATTTTTCTCTAAAACTAGAATGAAGAACAATGCAGTGAAAAAGCAAAACCAGGAAAGGACATATTTTTCTAGATGTTTTTTTATCATAAATCTACTGGAACAGGCTTGGAATTTATAGACCCGAACAGGTCTGAATTTTAAACCGAACAAGTAGGTTTTGAATTCAACAGGTGCAGTAACTGTTAGAATAGATAACAGCTGGGCAGTTTTTATCTATTTGAAAATGCTGGCAGGTTTGAATTTGTCTAGGTAGCTTAAATCTGTTCTGTGTAGAAACTATATCTAATCGGGCGTAACAGATTTGAAAAACAGTTTGGAAAGTTTAATATGTTTGGAAAAATTGGACTGGAGGAGGTAACATTGGACAGGAAATTAAATTCAAGTTTGAATCAATTTCGTTAAGAATTTTGGAAAAAATTCAAATAAATTTTCTCCAAAAAAATAATATTAGAACCGACCGACCCGACCTCCGCACGGCGGCAGCTCGCACGCGTGCGTGGTGGTTTGAGCCAAGGTTCAATTTGTCCATAACTCCTTCCTTCTACAAACTTGAGGTGCCCCTTGGGGCCCAACCCAAGTGTTACTACCTAGAACTTATATACACACATAAGTCTTCTTAAGTTTTCAATATAGGATAACCATTTCAAGGAAACCCACATTTTTTACTTCTTTAATAGTCCATTCCACGAACCTAAAAACAACGTCAAGTTCCTATTCACTCATAAATGGTTTTGATGAACCGTCTTCACCGTGTGATTTGTCATGCGGCAAGGAACACATCACCTCTTTGGACCCACCTCAAAAGACATGTAGACCCCACTCAAATTTGGGCTCAAAGTTGGCCCAAAATAAGTCTATAAAAACCAAATTTCCGACGTATGTTTTACAGAAAAGGTGTAAGTTTTAGCAAAGGTGTAGATTTTAAGAAAGAAAGTATTTCACAAAAGGTGTAACTTTTCAGAAAAGAAATAAGTTTTTTCACAAAAGGTGTAAGTATTCACAAATGTGTAAATTTTAGGAAATAAAGTATTTCACAAAAGCTGTAACTTTTCAGAAAATGTGTAAGTTTTTTTCACAAAAAGGTGTAAGTTTCCAGAAAATGTGTAAGTTTTGACAAACGTGTAAGTTTTAACAAAGGTGTAAATTTTAGGAAATAAGGTATTTCACAAACGGTGTTACTTCGCAGAAAAGGTGTAAGTTTTTTCATAAAAAGGTGTAAGTTTCCAGAAAAGGTGTAAGTTTTAACAAAGGTGTAAATTTTAGAAAGAAAGTATTTCACAAAAGGTGTAAGTTTTTTCACAAAAAGGTGTAAGTTTTCAAAAAAGGTATAAGTTTTAATAAATGTAAGTTTTAACAAAGATGTAAATTGTAGAAAAGAAAGTATTTCACAAAAGGTATAACTTTTTAGAAAAGTTGTAAGTTTTCACAAAGGTGTAAGTTTTAACAAATGTGTAAATTTTTGGAAAGAAAGTATTTCACAAAAAGTGTAATTTTTCAGAAAAGATTTAAGTTTTTTTTTTCAAAAAGGTGTAAGTTTTCACAAAATATGTAAATTTTCACAAAGGTGTAAGTTTTGACAAAGGTGTAAATTTTAGGAAAGAAAGTATTTCACAAAAGGTGTAATTTTTCCGAAAATGTGTAAGTTTTTTCAGAAAAATGTGTAAGTTTCCACAAAAAGTGTAAGTTTTCACAAAGGTGTAAGTTTTAACAAAAGTATAAATTCTAGGAAAGAAAGTAGTTAGTAAAAGGTGTAACTTTTTAGAAAATGTGTAACTTTTTTCACAAAAAAGTTGTAAGTTTTCACAAAAGGTGTAAGTTTTGACAAATGTGTAAGTTTTAACAAAAGTGTAAATTGTAGAAAAGAAAGTATTTCACAAAAGGTATAACTTTTCAGAAAAGGTGTAAGTTTTTTTACAAAAATGTGTAAGTTTTCACAAAAGGTATAAGTTTTAACAAAAAGTGTAAATTTTCACAAAGAGTGTATTTCACAAAAGGTGCAAGTTTTCAGAAAATGTGTAAATTTTTTTACAAAGAGGGTCTTTCATAAAAGCGGTAAGTTTTCACAAAATGTGAAAGTTTTCACAAAAGGCGTAAATCATTTCACAACTTACGTAATTGATTTTTCAAAAAATACGTAAGTGATTGCAAATATGTGGAAATCTTTGGAGAACATTTTTATTTCACAAAATTGCGTAATTTTCACAAAGTCACGTAAGTTATGTCACAAACCTCAAGGTAGTTTACACAAAATGACACGTAAGTTTGTTTCTCAAATTTTTTAACAATAGAAAAATGTGTAAGTCACTACAACAAATTACACTTTTGGCGACCAAAAGGAATTTATTCTCCAAAAGTTACATTTTTGGCGACTAAAAAATTTATTAGGGGCCGTTAGTTTGTGGTTTAGCTACAATATTATTTTAGTCAATATATATTCTTTATTGGCGACTAAAAAAGAATTTAGTCATTACATATGATTGTAGATGTCCCCGAACGTCCCGGGAGGGCATCCCGTTTTGTTCATTAGGGCTCACTACAGTTCGGACTCAAGTTGTCACGGTTCTTAATCTGAACCAAAGAGTCCAATTCTGGCAAATCGTTTTGAAAAACAGATTTTATATAAAGAAGTGCCAAACATGGACTGCTTTGCCAGATACAGAGTCGCCACCTAAATATTTTATTTTAGGGAATTTAGGAAACCCTGACTCGTTTGCCTAAGGCCATGTGTCCGTCATCACCAAAGTTGCCTCGGCTCGAGAACTTGGGTACGATTGGGGAAGGTCAGCTATGAGCCCCCGCTCACCCGATAAAAGATCGGCCTCTACTAACCATGATATCGAGTTTTGAAAACATTGTGCGTTCTTATTCCGATTAATTAGCTAATCTTACTATGTGATACGCACAACACAAAAGTATAGACTAGATTGCCTCGTTTGGATCAAAGCATTGCATATCCGCTTGTTTCAAAGATGGTTTGAAATTTGCTACTCGGAAGTAGGCTAAAACACGGATTCCAACGAGTTGTTCCAACTCAAACAATCCAACCTTCACCCACTGGCATTCAAGTAGTTATATCATTTAAGCACATAGCCTCATGGTAAAACAAGCTAACATGGTAACACTCACACGCATGCAAGGATGCTAAAGCATAAAAGCTTACCGAGTACTCCGAGCCAAAACAGAAACTAGTTAGTAATCATATGCATGATCCTAGTTCATGTTGAGGTGGCTAATGCAACACATGCAAGATGCAACTACTATAGGCTCGGCTATTCTAAGATGGCATATGATGATGCTACAGTTAACACGTATTCAACTTAGAATTGAAATACAAATGCAGTTAGTATAATGCGCCCAGCCCGGTGCATGCAATACGAATGAATGTATGCAAACATGTTATCATAAGTATGCTAATAGAAAAATGCCCTAAACTAACCATCGAAAGCTAGTAAATAAAAGGGAAGAAAGACGTGGGGTTGGAAGACATACACACACTCACGCACACTTTTTACACAATTCCCCTCACTCGGAGGGTCTGAATAAATATTACAAAACAAATAAATACTACTAAATTAATTATTACAGAACTTCTAATTAATTAACGAATTAAATGCAGAAGGAAGGTGGCCGTAGCCCTGCCTCGGAATGCGTGGATGATGCATGCTTGACTCGCCGCGCCCGAAAACCCGGTACCATGCCACTGTTGCCTCTGTTTACATTGCCTTGCTCCTTTGAAAGTTGTGAAAGTTTCTAGGACTACTTTGAGTTTCCTTCTGAGTGCTATGGAGTGCCACCAGCCAGAACAAAAGGCCACCGGCCATGGGAATAGGATTATCGGCCAAAGATTGTGTCATCGGCTGGACACTGATGGCCGGTCGACACTAAAGATGGCCGGTCGGCCATTTATTCCTGCAGAAACCTGCAATTGACAGCAGCAGAGGGAAAGCAGTGTATGGCATGGAATTTTCAAGCAAATGTGTGCATGACCACTCTCCTAATCATGTTATGGACTCAAGGGAGTGTGGCCCTCGACTCTCGGGCCATCAATTGCGCATTTCGATGCATGATGGCCTAAGAGGCCAAGTTTGCCATTCAATGTAAAATGAATGCATAAAAGAGATGAATGCCTTGTGCCCTATCATGTTTAGTTCAAGGGCATTGGCGACCGAGGAGTGAGACGTATTTCGTCACTTTGAGTACGAACACGCCTCATCCCTCGTGCTTGGTTTGACACCCCAAACCAAACAAAACACCATGCATGGGTGCAATGTGGCTCAAGTATGTAAGATGGCCCGAGTATGCAAACATGCCAAATGCAATGTAAACTAAGCATGTAAACATGCAATGTGCCGGGCATGCAAAAATGCAATGTGATGCAACCTATCATACAATGCAAACATTCAATGCAAATATGATATAATGCAAGCGTGCAACTAATGTAATGCAACATGCAAACATGCAAAGTATGCAAAGATGGACTTATACTGAAATGAGAGGTCCTCAGCCCATCTCAAAACAGTAGCCTAAGATGGTGCAAAAGAGCACCAATTATGCATGCAAGCATGCACATAACAAGGTTCATCATCTAAGCATGGAAGGGGACAACTCTAGGCATACTTGAGGGCGATATACATGGACGTTAAACACTCATGTTAAACTATGAAAAGCATGCGAAGAATGATGCCAAAACATGCTAGGGAACGGGTGCGACATAAAAGGCATTCAAGGCCACAAAAGAGAGCATTGCTCAACACCTATCCCAAGCAAACATGGTATGGACTATGCAACCAAAAACAGAGTTACAATGCACCAAAATAAGTCCCAAAACCCACTGTTATGGCAGCTCAAATGACTCAAACACATAGGCATGCACAAAAGCCCAAACATGGAGCATAAGACCACACCTCTTCAAGGCATAAAAGGGGAACAAATGCAAGTATGTAAGCACAAAACATGGATTGAAATGGCATGGGAAATGATTTCAAATCACTAAAACAACCCAACTTAAGCATGCTCATGACTCACACACTCAAGGCTCACAAGCCAAAATGTAAAGAGGCTATACCAAACATGGCAAATGTGATCAAATCAGTGCCTAACAGACCTCAAGCATGATGAAATATGACCAAGAACTTCACAAAGTTGGGCAAGAACATGCAAGCATGATGGTCTTAAAGGCAAGATGCATTTCTAGGCAAAAAGGAGGAATGCAAAGCAAGTTTACTATGCATGCAAGGGGCCATTAATCCGATCAAAAATAGAGATATAATATGACCAAATAACACCCAAAATCCTCTGAAATGAAGCCAAAAGCAACTAAGCATACATGCTACCCTTATGAGCCGAAAATGCAAACAAAAGAGAGATAAAGGGAGAGGGGTGTCCCTCCCCTATGCAAGGCTTCAAGACCCTTTCTTCACCACTGAAAATCCACTGGATTTCAGTGGTGAGAAGGTCAATACACAAAAGTCCCCAAAGCTTAACAAAGAGAGCACAAAAAGGGCCAAACAAGGCCTAAGAGGGGGAGGTCGACCCCCAACACCAAAATGACCTTAATGAAAGATCTTAAGCATGTAAATACAAGACTTTTTTCAGTTGTACACAAAGCTTAAATCAGTGTGCAAGATAGGTCAAAGACTAGTGCAAGATTGGGGAAAATAAAGCAAAAATGTTACCCTTGAAGAACACTTCAAGAACAGCAATTGCAGCCACCTTCTTCTGATCAAAACCAACTCAAAACTTGAAGAACAAACCCTCAGCACCTCCAATGTCGAAATATGGTGTAATACTATGTGTTCTAGTGCAAAACTAAGAACAAACTACACTTTTAGGCCCTCAAACACACACAAATCAAGAGAGAGAGGGAGATATAGAGAGAGAGGGTGATATATATCAGAGATATATGTAATTAGGTCTGGTTTTGCTGAACCCCTTCAAAGGAGGAGGGAGGCCTCCTTATATAGACAAGGCAAAGTGTTAAGCTTCTTAGAGAAGCTAACAAAAGGGTCAAGGCTTCTAAGGAAAGCTAAGGCAAAGGGGCCAAGGCTTCCTAAGGAAGCTAGGACAAGGGTGCAAGCTTCTTGAGGAAGCTAAGACAAAGGTCCAAGCTTCCTCAAGAAGTTAGACCAAAAGGGTGCAAAGGGTGCAAGTTCCTCCATACACGTGTAGGGAGGACAAGCCCGTGCATTCCAGCTGGCACAGCTGGCATGCACCATGCCTGAAAAAGGCAAAAAGGTGGTACCGGCTAGAAAATGAGTCCATCGGCCAACTAAATGGTCGGCCGACCACACAAAGAGCCGACCGGCCATCACCAATGGCCAGTGGAAAGAAAACAAGGCCGGTGGCCCTAAGCCAAGGCCGGTGGGTTTAAGGGATGGCTGACAAGCCACCTCCTATCCTCAAAAGCACAAAACACAAGCCCTTGGTGCAAAACCAAGAACAGAACAGGCAAGTTAAGAGATCCTGAGGCAAGGCGCATAGCCGAGACCTCCGAGAACTCAAAACGAACACAAACATGGATGATCACCGAGTGTTCAAACGGTGACGTCCAAGTCTTGAGGACGGTCAAAAATGGGGTGTCTACAGTTGCCCCTCTTTGACAGAACTCGAAAGTCATAACAATGACGGGAGTGAGTGTCAAAGCCTAGAGATGACCCATTTTTGACAAGGCCGAAGACTTAGACAAAGCATGCAAGACAATAAAGATATGCGCCCGAAGGCGGGGGCAAAATGCAACTGACAATGCAAGAAGCCGAACATAACTTATGATCATGCAAAGAATGTTGTAACGAAGCATGACAATGCAACAGTTTTAAGCGAGCAAACACAAATCCGACTACATTACAATGCAGAAAGGATGTAAAAGAATTATATAATTCTCGCTACGTTTCACGCGGAGAATACAATACCTGTGCGGTTCGTCTGGTTGTGCCAACTTCAAATGAACCATACAAACAATATCGTGCCTGTAAAAGAGAGAAACTTAACAGGTACAATGTTGATAGCAACATGCATAACAATGCAGTTGAAAGTGCGTGACAACGCCAGTGAAGGGGTGCATGACAATGCGGATAAAAGGGGTGCATAACAACGCAACCCGAGTGTGTGCATGACAATGCATGAAGGGCATGCGTGACAACGCAATGCCGAGTGGTGCATAACAATGCGATTTGAAACGCAAGCACATATAAGTAAAGCATAACACGACGTATAGAAAAAGGGGGGGGGCATATTCAACTGAAGCATGGTAAAGGCATGTTATCCATGATATTGAGATGCAAATTCAGAACAAGACGAAGCTTTGTGTAATGTGAGACACGTAACAGGTGTGCTTTTAAAGCCAAAACGAAACAACGTAATACGACATGTTTGAAACGATTTGTGGAATCCACAATATACAAAAGGGATACGGGAAGAGATGCTCCTCGCACGCATTGAGCATTGCTCATAGAAGACGTAGCTTGAGGTCAACTCGAAGGTCTACTAATGTTCCGAGGGTGCGCTTCCTCGCACTGTCTTGAGTGATGAAGATGCCAAACCACATCGTTGACTCGAATAAGGGTGCGGGATGCATCGACCGCAAGGGGAGGTTACCGGTATCAATCCCGATACTCTGCTGCCTGCCTCTTTTGCTTTACTTTCCTTTTTACTGGTAGTTTAAGCATATTGCACTGCCCCAGGCAGGTTTTACTGTGTATTTTTACAACAGACATGATGGAAATGAAATAGCTATTTCAAAAAAAGGTGTTACATTTGTTGTTCTATGCATCGCATCTCACGGCATCTCATAACAATGTGAATGAAATTGAACTCTGTTTGAAAATTAAGCACTTGCCTCGTAATAATCAGGTAGTGAGCTGACTAACAACTCGATAAGCAAAACAAAGAAACTCGATGAGCTAACCAAGTGCGAGTACAACTCGATAAGCAAAACAAAGACTCGAAGAAATGAAATACAACTCGATAAGCAAATGTACAACAACTCGATAAGCAAATGGGCGTCACTCTTCAAAAATCATCATCGGAGGGCATTGGAAGTGGTGCCAGTCCCCAAATTCTCAGCATGTTCAACACATAAACAGCTCAGGGGACAAGAAGGAAGACCACCGGCCACAAGGGAAAGCCATCGGCCTCAAGGAATGTCCATCGGCCAAAAGTGGTGGTCGGTCGGCACCATTTTTGGCCGGCCGGCCATGTATGGCAAGAACCACCAGAATGCTGACAGCTGTCTCTCACTCACACCTTATCCCCTACAAAAGCCTCAACTTCGTAGTTTTCTTCAATTCAACACTGATTTGCTCCAAATGGAAGAGTTCCTTGCCCAAAATCTCATGGCTTGGATTGCCAACTTGGATGGCTCGGAAAGGCTGAATTTCCGGGGGTTCGGCATAAACGCACTATTCACTCTGAGTCGTACTCCGCTGCACTTTCCGTTCCTCCATGCCGCGGCAAGGTTTTGGAACCCGGTAACACATGTCTTTAGCTTTGGCGGGCAAGAGGTATGTCCTACCTTCGAAGATTTCCAAGTTTTGATGGAATCCGAGCACAACGAAGAAATCTTGCCCCAACTTCGCTTCGGCCACGCCCAAGCTTTAGGGCGAATGTGTGGGCTCACGATGCATGACGCTCGATCTTTGATTGGTGACGGAATGCTGGATATTCCGAGTTTGATTTGCCGGTTTTCTGATGCCGGCGACCGTGGCGACCATCATTGGCAGGGTTTTCGGCGACACGCCCTCTGTTTGTGCATGCTATCTCATTTGCTTGCTCAGGCTCCGGAGGATCTAGTGTCGGTTGATCGAGGTTGCCCAAGGCTTGAAGGAGGCAAAGCTGCATTGCCATGATTGGCCGAGATTGATGGGCTTGGACGCTTTCCATCGCCGAGACGACTAGATTTGCGGGGAGTCCACTATTGCTGCAGGTAATGTTTCCCACCCAATCTCACATATGTATTGCTCACATCACTCGGCTCTCGGGCTCGGTTTTTCTCACAAAACCCTTTTCTCACTTTTCTCTCATCGTACATCTCTCTATTCTTTAATCTCTCATTTTCATCCCTCCCCAGGTGTGGTTGATGGACAAGTTGCAGGTTGTGGACTCTTGCCCGGCATACTCAGCTCGCGCTATTTCTTCCGACAACGTCTAGTCGATGCCCTGGATGAGGGATGGTGGTTGACTGGATGTAATTTGTCTGCAGACCGCATTGCTTGGCGTTGTCCTTGGCTCAACCTACCGGCAATGAGTTACAGCATGTCCCGGCAGACTGGGATTCAATTAATAGGCCTGACACACTGCGTGTTCTACTTTCCTTTCCGGTTCCAGCGCCAGTTCGGCCATGATCAGACTTGTCCGCCAGAGGGGATAGAGTACCCTGCTGCATTCCCGATCCGAGGCGCGCAGCTTGCTCGGTATGCCACAACATGGAGGACTAGGGAGCTCCTGGCCCCCGCTCCCACTTTCAGTTGCGTTTTGTCTGATGAGTGCATAGATTGGCTCAATGAAGAGGCACAGATTGGGCCCAGCTTGGCATCAGAGGCTTCGACCAGCTCTGGGAGGGGGCGCAGGAACATCTGACTTAGCTATGCCCCGGATTTATTGCTTTATTAGTACTTTCAAGTTTTCTTTATGATTGTAACCAAAAGCAACTTCAATTTGTATGCAAGAGCAGGAGAACTCTGTATTGAAATCAATGAAATTGAAGGTTGTGGGTACTGAAAATTTTCCGCTTTGGTCCAAAAATGGTCTAAGTTGTAAAAAGATTAATTTGAACAAAGTCAACTTTTATTAAAACTTTTCAAAACCATTTTCGATATGGATCAGAACTGGACACGCCTGAAATCTGTCACTGAGATGCACAACCCCGGATCCCAGCAACTGGAAAGTTGCCCCTAGTCTGAATAGTACCGCAGCACTGCACAGCAACGGAAAGTTGCCCCTAGTCTGAAAAGCACTGCACCGGAGATCATAACCGAACTCTTGAATGCTGAATAGACAAAGATGCCGAGATGATCAAATGGACAAAGTTGATCGGGGAAAAGTTTATGGCTGAACTTCAGGATGAAGTTGCCTACGTATCCCAAAGATGGGAATCAAGCCTTACGTAGTTCAGGCTCGGGTTCACTCGAGTATTTTCACTCTCCTTTTACGCTCTAACTTTTGCCAAGGCCGCCCTTTGCGGGTTTTCAACCTTGCGAGCTCAGTTTTTATAATTTCAAATTTTTCATGCTCTAACTTTTGCCTAGGTCGCCCTTTCGGGTTTTCGGCCTAGCGAGCCTCTCAGGGTAATATTTCTTCAACTTGTCCATTGATCGGTTGGAAACTCTAGGCCATCTAGGTCCATCAGAACCACAGCTCCACCTGACCAGATAGACTTAATGATGTAGGGACCAGTCCAATTGGGTCTGAACTTGCCCCTTGGGTCGTGGATGGGAGCTCGGTTGTCCTTGAGCACCAAATCTCCTTCTTTAGATTCCTGGACTTAACTTTCTTGTTGAAAGCCCTGGCAATTCTGCGCTGATAACCTTGAACATGGTACAGTGCTTTCAGTCTGCGCTCGTCAAAGAGCATGAGTTCTTCAAATCTGCTCTGCTGCCAATCTGCTTCGGCTATCTGACACTCAGCCAGCACTCTCAAAGACGGAACTTCAATCTCGATAGGTAGAACGGCCTCCATCCCATAAACTAATGAATACGGAGTCGCCCCAGTAGAGTTCTAATTGAAGTCCGGTAGCCCCACAGAGCAAACACTTATCTGGCCAATCCCGGTAGGTTTCCACCATCTTCTGCAGTATGTGTTTGATATTCTTGTTGGCGGCCTCGACCGCTCCATTGGTTGCGGCCGATAGGTGGATGACTTATGAAAAGCCACATTGTATTTTTCCAACAAGTCAATCACTTCCTTCTTGAAGTGGGAACCGTTATCTGAAATGATCTCGTTTGGACCCCATAACGACAGATGATGTTGTTTCTGATAAACTTTGCACATGTGAAGCCTTCAACACCGCATAGGATTGGGCCTCAACCCACTTTGTGAAATAATCTATCGCGACCAGGATGAACTCATGCCCATTCGACCCTTCGGAGTGACAGCCCCGATCACATCGATTCCCCAAACTGAAAATGGCCATGGCGAAGTCATATTGTACAGCTTCGACGGCGGATGTTCATGCGTTTGCATGGATCTGACATTTGTGGCATCGCCGAACAAAGCCGATACGATCCTCCTCCATGGTGGACCAATAATAACCTTGTCTGAGGATCTTCCGAGCTAACATTACCCCGTTCATATGCGCACCGCATTCCCCTCCATGGATGGCCTCCATCAGGCGTTTTGATTCTTCAGCTTCAATGCACAGCTTATGCATTCCCAGATGACCTCTCTTATACAATTTACCTCCGCAGATGATGAACTGAACGGCCATTCTTCTGATTGCCCTTTTATCCTTGGCATTTACCCCTGGTGGATATGCTTCCTTCTCCAAGAAATTCCAAATATCGTAATACCAGGGGTTCTCATCTTGAACCTCATCTATAGCAGCAATCGACTCGTAAGCCGGCACAAATTTTTGGTCGATAATGACTGGACGCATCCGGACTCCAAACGGGATGTCTATCATGGAAGATAGAGTTGCTAGTGAATCTGCGAACCTGTTGTTCTCTTAATAGATGAGTAAAGTTTAACTTCTCAAACCGAGGAATTAACAAGTCCAAGGTCTGGTGATACATAATCATCTTTTCTTCTTTGACTTTCCAATCTCCTTTCGCTTGAGATACAACAAGGTTCGAGTCCCCGATGACGTCCAACCGTTTTGCCCCTATTCCAGGGCTGCTTCTAGACCGGCAATGCATGCCTCATATTCTGCTTCGTTGTTCGAGACTTTGAACCGGAGTTTGAATGCTAGAGGGATACGGGAGTTGTCGGGTGCTATCAGCAACACCCTATCCCATACCCATACTGGTTTGACGCTCCGTCAAAGTACATCGTCCAAAACTCATCGTCGATATGCAAAATGGCCTCATCTGGGAATAAGTACTCAACTGCTTCACCCTCTTCCACTGGATGATCGGCTAAGAATTCTGCTACTGCTCTTCCCTTGACTGACTTGCGCGTCACATATTTCAAATCGAATTCGGAAAGCAACAGCAACCAACGAGCTAGCCTACCCGTTAGTGCCGGTTTCTCAAAAAGATATTTGATGGGATCCAGTCGTGAAACCAACATTACGGAGTGAGCTAACAGGTAGTGCCGCAGCTTCCTGGTAGCCCATACCAAGGCTAAGCAAGCCTTCTCCAACGGTGTGTAGCGAGTTTCATATTCTAGCATCTTCTTGCTCAGATAGTAGATGGCTCTCTCCACCTTGTCCTCTGATTCTTGCGCGAGCATGCAGCCCATTGTAGTCTCAGTTACTGAAAGATACAAAATCAACGGTCTCCCCGGCTCTGGCGGTGACAACACGGGCGGGTTCTGTAAGTATTCCTTGATCTGTTCAAAAGCAGCTTGGCATCGGCCGTCCCATTGGAATTTCTTTCCTTTCTTCAGGAGGCCAAAAAGTGGTTCACAAGTCAAGGTTAATTTTGAGATAAACCGTCTTATGAATTGCACTTTACCCAGAAAGCCTCGCACCTCCTTTTCAGTCCTTGGTGGTGGCATTTCTAAGATGGCCTTGATTTTGGAAGGGTCGACTTCGATACCTCTCTGTGTAATCAGAAACCCTAGCATTTTTCCCGCTGTAACACCAAACGTACACTTCTGAGGATTCAGCCGCAACCGAAATTCTCTGATCCTTTGAAAGAACTTTTGCAAGGCGGTGTAGTGGCCCTCTCTTTCTTTGGACTTGACAATCATGTCGTCCACGTACACCTCAACCTCTTTGTGGATCATGTCATGCAATATCGTGGTCGCGGCCCGTTGATATGTAGCTCCCGCATTCTTTAACCCAAACGGCATCACTCTGTAGCAGTATGTCCCCCACGGGGTGGTGAAAGCAGTCTTCTCCCGGTCTTCAGGTGCCATCACTATCTGATTGTAGCCTGAGAAGCCATCCATGAACGAAAGCAAAGCATGCCCCGCTGTGAAGTCCACTAACTCATCAATATGCGGCAAGGGAAAGTCGTCCTTCGGACTGGCTCTGTTCAAATCCCTGAAATCCACGCATACCCGGATCCTGCCATCCTTCTTCGGCACTGGAACAATGTTGGCCAACCAAGTCGGGTATTCGGATACCAGCAGGAACCCTGCATCAATTTGCTTGGTGACCTCTTCCTTAATCTTGAGGGCCCAGTCCGGGCGGATCCTTCTGAGTTTCTGCTTGATGGGTCGGGCCTCGGGGTCAAGAGGGATCCGGTGCTGTACAATCTCAGGATCGATCCCAGGCATGTCTTCGTAGGACCACGTGAAAACATCTTTGAAATCTTTTAATAAAGCGACTAAGCGCTCGCGTTCCTCCGAAGACAACGTGGACCCGATCTGGACCAGCCGCGGGTCCTCCTCAGTACCAATATTCAGTAGTGATTTCATCAACTAAAGGTTTAACAAATCTTTCCTGCTCTTGATCAATTAATCGTTGCAAAACCGGAGGAATTTCTTCCTCGTCGTTTTTGTCAAAATTTTTAAAGTCCTGATTCAAGCAATAAATCAAAGGCACAGAAAAGTACTCAGAAACCACATCCACATCATTCTCATTAAGCACATCCAAACCGTCCGATTCTTCTGTTACAACATACTCAAAAGAGAAAGAACAAGACAACTTCGACAGGACTGTGGCATCCGGGTTATCACCCCCAGGAATACCGGACTTAGACTCAGTCGAGCTAGAACCTGTTTTCGACTCAACAGATTCGGAGGAATCAGATTTCGGCTCACTACCTGACCTGGTGTTGCTTGACAAAAATCCCTCTTCATACTGCCAAATGAGAGAGGGTGCGATGGATGCATCCAAAATGTTTGCTGGTAGGCCTGCAGCCGTTTAATTCCCGATCATGGACACCGAGAAGTTATCCTCCAAGCACTTCTGTTTGATCGGAGGGTCTGAAAGTAGACATGCCAGTGCTATCCCCATTTCACTTTCGGCGTCCTCGGACTCTACTTTCTTGTTCTGCTTAACCTCAACTGTTGGGTCTGTCTGCTCTTCGGCAACATCATCCCCGGATAACTGCAGGTCGAAGAAGATTTCAAAACCTGGCACGCGTTTCCTCTTCGCATTCAACCACGGCTCTGGGAAGCCACAAAATGGAAAGTCTTCCCCCTCTCGGACGAAGCGTCCGTTTAGGGTACCCTGGATGGGTCGGTGCATTAGCTCAAAAGGCTTCCCCGCCTGCTTGCTCTGGCTCTCCCAGCCATCTCCTTACCTTTCCTTATCCAATCCTCTTTGGTGGGCAGTAACCCAAGCCAAAGGTGTGTGGTTGTGTGGCACTTCGGCCAACGCTGCAACGCCCTTCCGGCCGCTCTTTCCCAATCCCATCCCGGGGATGTGTTGAAGCTTGTTCATGAGGTATACTGATTGAGCACTGACATAACCCCTCATTAACAGCCATGATGTTCTGCACGACCCGGGCCTCAGCCAGGGTAAAGCCGGATAAGAACACATCCTCCATACCATGCTCAATTTCCAAAACTGGCGTAGATACTTCTGGTGGTGGATGGATCGACGAATTTCCAAAAACGATGACTACTCCCTTCCCATGGGGGTATTTCACCATCTGATGTAAGGTGGACGAAACTGCCTTACCTGATGCAGCCACGGCCGCCCCAAAAGTAGATTGAAGGTCGCAGGAACTTCTAACGTGAAAGTCAATTTCATGCTGTCCCGGCCAACCTTGGTCTGAATTTTCACTCCCATTATTCTCTGCTCGTGTGTCATATGCCCGAATCACCTGGGCTTCGGCACAAAGTCTGCGGTCTTTAAACCGATTGCATAGGCAGTCCTTGCCGGGCATACATTGATGGCGGACCCTGTGTCGACAAGCACCACAGGTATCCATTTGTTCCTGCACTCCACGGAGATGTAGAGTGGCTTGTTATGGTTCGCACCCTCGGGTGGCAATTCTTTGTCGGAGAAAGTCAACATCGGGGTAGCCCCTCCCGGAAAAACTAAGCCCACCAGCTGTTCGGGCGTGGTGTCTATTGAGAGCTTGGCCTTGTCCATGGCCGATAAGACAGCTTGTCGATGCACTCGCGATGCCATAAGCAGTCCCCAGATGGAGATGTCTGCCTGTATCTTTTTCAGCTGCTTCAGTACAGCTTCTTCTTCGAGTTGCTTCTCTTTCTGTTTCTCCGCCTCCTTATCTTTCCCAGACGCCTCTGGCTGATCTAGATGCGGAGGCTTGAAATACCGTCCACTCCTAGTCATATGGTCGACTTCACCAATGTACCAGGTATCATCTGGTTGGTTACTACCCCAATCCTCATCCGTGTGGGCAAGACATAAATCATCGTCCTCCCACCACATTCCATCGGCAGCCGACAGACACCTGTCCGGCTCTGGTACGACTGTTCTCGTACTTGCGGTACTCTCCATCCATATGTTCGCAGCATTCTCTGTCCTTGTGCACACAGCAGTTTCAGTCCCCACGTAGGCTTTAGCTTTCCTGATCCTCTCAGAATCCCCAAACTTTTCCTGTTCTAACTGCGTCAGCACAGCTGTCTGTTCAATAATTCTCGCATTCTCAATGCCCAAGTCCTGAGCGAAATTCTTAGCACCGGTGCTCTCCGGCGATGCACTCCAATTTTCGGCCCTTCCGGCCATAACTGATGTCCTTGCCCCTGACGGGCCCTGTTCTGGTTGGCATTCTTCCATAACATCCGGTTGATCATCCAGCCACCCGGTAACCTCTGCTGATTCTTCGAGATTCGACCAGTTGACTGCCGTGTCTGCTGGATTTTGTTCACTGAAAAGCTGGAGGTTAGCGAAGTCCCCTTCCACAGCCGCTAAGTCCTCTGATCTCTGATCAAATCTATCCCCCTGTATCACACAAAGCTCTGCCCTTTCTGGCAATTCCACACTTGGTCTATCCTGGCCTACTGATAGAATGTAGTCACTCGGACTGTATACCTTCTCAGAAAAACTCCCAGATTCCTCAGATTCTGACTCAACAATCCCATTCTCCTCTGAAATCTCCCCTGTTCTGTCTTCGACAGTCACCACCATTGGTTCGGGTTGGGTTCTGGAGATGTCCAACATGCACAAGTCAGTGCAGTCAGGAAGGAGCACCTCCGGCTTGGGTAGGTGGGATGGGGTGATATATATGCTAGGATCGTAAGGCACGACCCCAGTCTGGATAAAGTTGATTCTTTTGGGAGGTGGAGCTTGGTGGTGCGGTGGGAGAGGGTTTGTTGTGACATTGGGTTTTTCGGGAGGCACAATCACCCCGTTATCAATGAGATCTTGAATCTCATGACGTAATCGGTAGCATTGGTCGGTGTCATGATGTTGTTGGTGGAATGCGCAATATTTGGCTGGGTTGTGGGTAGGGGGAAGTTTTTCCGGCAATGGCCGCGGCTCTAGGGGCTTCAAGTGCCCTTTTCTGATTAAAACCCCCAGAGCTTTGGACAGGGGCATATATAGTGGAGCGAAGGCTCTTTGGTTTTTGGGCGGGTATTTGGCTGTTTGTGTATTGCTTCCGGACGCACCGGAGAATGGCGTAGCTGCCATGGTTCTTGGAGGGGGAATGGTGGTGACCATACTCACTTCCGAGGCTCTTGTAGTTGCAGCGCCGCTCGGGCCTGCATTGGTGTTGCGGTTAAAGGTTCTCCTGGGTTGCTCTCTGTCATTATCGATCAAGCCTTGCTTCAAGGCATCTTCAATCTGTACTCCCATCTCATGCAGATCTGAAAAGGTAGGGAAGGGGAGCACGATCATTTTCTGCATCAGCTTAGGCTGGAGATTGCGCACAATCATCCGAATTTGATCTTTATCGGTGGGCCTTAGGGTCATCATTGAGGCCTTGGCCCTCCATCTGGTTACGAACTCCGAAAAGCTCTCTTTAGGCTCTTGCCTTGTCGTCTCGAGATCACGGGTTGTAATCTCGATTTGCGTGTTATATGAGTACTGTGCAATGAACGCCTCACCATCTCATCCCAGTTCCTCTTAACATCATCTTCCAATTTTGCATACCAGATGGCCGCCACACCCGACAGGGTCCGGCCGAACAGAGACAGCTTCTGTAGTCTGGTGAGGCCCATCGGCCTTAAGATATCTGAAAACAACCTCAGGTGTACCATGGGGTCCCCGGACCCATCAAATCGTCAATATGCGGCATCTTGAATCGGTCCGGCAACGTCACAGTTGCGTCGGTATACCCGTCCTCAATGTCAGGGATGGTCTTGACTCCTTGGGATTTCTTAAACATCTTTTCCAGTTTGCTCAGCTTTAATGCGGTGGAATCCACTTCGGACTCGAAGGGAGAATCCGGTACATTGATAGGCGTGGGCGCCTTGGATAGTTGCGGTAGAATCGGGGGCGGAGCCGGCCCCGTTGGAATGTCTGTATCCTCTTGGATATTCTGGACATTTGGTGTCTCCTCGGGTATCGCAACCCTTGGTGGGGGAGGAGCTTGATGTGAAGCAGATGCCCCGGCTTGCTGTTGTAGCCTTATGATTAACTCTGCTTGTTCAGTCATAACTGTGGCCTGTTGTCTGGCGAACTCCGCCTGTCGGACAGCGTCTTGCTGCATAGTTTTCATGCTCTCTTGAAGCTGGCGCACCATCTCCTCCAAACTTGCCATACTGCTCTGATCTAGCTGTATTGCCGGTATATGTTCCCTCTCTGCGGGAGAAACAGGACTCTGATTCCTACTATACCTAGGCGAGGTGGACGAAGCCCTCTAAACTGTCTGTTGAACTGATATCCTCTGCCTAACTGCCCTCCGTCTGGTAACCGGGGGTAGAGAATGATACACTGGTTGTCCGTCTACCAGATCCTCAGATCGATGGAGTCGACGACCTCTTGTCCAGAGTGCTTGGGGAATATCTGCTTGGTCTGAAGCAATTGTGCTAAACTACCTAGTAAAAAGATAAATAAAGCAATCATAAGGAAATAAACAACCAGAAAAACGGACAGCATAACAGCATAAATAAACACACAACACACAGTTGGGCATAATAACACACAGTCGATAGGCCGAATACATCGTTCTCAAACACTGATTGTTGCTCCAAATCACTGGCCCCGAAAACTGAGTCTGATACCCGCAGATAACTGATTCTCAAACACTGAACTGGTGCCCGCAGGCCTGATACCCAAACTTGTGAGCTGATACATGCATTCCTGTAGAGGCCAACTCTAAAAGCACATAACAGATAAGTGAGAGCCAAAACACCCCTATGTTGGGGTAGGGTTTCCCTGTCCTATTTTGTCAGGAGCTAGGGTTTCACTACGCACGCAGCGGTTTCAAACAACCTATAATCGGGTAAGCAACCTGTCCTAGCTTGGAATGGTCACTATGGATTCCGAATATGCACTAGGTCGAATGGTCAAAATGGGTGCCCCGGTAAAACCAGGTTTGTGTTCCCATACTGGCAGAGCCCGTAACCGGTAAGCCTTATGGCACGCAGCCTCTGGCAAACCGCTCAGGAATAGCAGATGGCAAACAGTGTCCTAGGCGCACCAATGCACATGCAATGCAAAGAAACACATAAGTGTAGACAAAACAAGATATCATGAGTTTGAGTCAAGTTCTCTATTTCCCCAGCAGAGTCGCCAGAAACTGTAGACGTCCCCGAACGTCCTGGGAGGGAATCCCGTTTTGTTCATTAGGGCTCACTACAGTTCGGACTCAAGTTGTCACGGTTCTTAATCTGAACCAAAGAGTCCAATTCTGGCAAATCGTTTTGAAAAACAGATTTTATATAAAGAAGTGCCAAACATGGACTGCTTTGCCAGATACAGAGTCGCCACCTAAATATTTTATTTTGGGGAATTTAGGAAACCCTGACTCGTTTGCCTAAGGCCACGTGTCCGTCATCACCAAAGTTGCCTCGGCTCGGGAACTTGGGTACGATTGGGGAAGGTCAGCTATGAGCACCCCCGCTCGCCCGATCAAAGATCGGCCTCTACTAACCATGATATCAAGTTTTGAAAACATTGTGCGTTCTTATTCCGATTAATTAGCTAATCTTACTATGTGATGCGCACAACACAAAAGTATAGACTAGATCGCCTCATTTGGAACAA
Organism: Camellia japonica; assembly: GCA_030407325.1. NCBI lineage: Eukaryota > Viridiplantae > Streptophyta > Magnoliopsida > Ericales > Theaceae > Camellia > Camellia japonica. Next base: position 84,059,665 of record JAPPVO010000002.1, read on the forward strand.
AGCATTGCATATCCGCTTGTTTGAAAGATGGTTTGAAATTTGCTACTCGCAAGTAGGCTAAAACACGGATTCCAACGAGTTGTTCCAACTCAAACAATCCAACCTTCACCCATAAACATTCAGGCAGCTATATCATTTAAGTACATAGCCTCATGGTAAAGCATGCTAACTTGGCAACACTCACACGCATGCAAGGATGCTAAAGCATAAAAGCTTACCGAGTACTCCGAGCCAAAACAGAAACTAGTTAGTAATCATATGCATGATCCTAGTTCATGTTGAGGTGGCTAATGCAACACATGCAAGATGCAACTACTATAGGCTCGGTATTCTAAGATGGCATATGATGCTACAGTTAACACGTATTCAACTTAGAATTGAAATACAAATGCAGTTAGTATGATGCGCCGAGCCCGGTGCGTGCAATACGAATGAATGTATGCAAACATGTTATCATAAGTATGCTAATAGAAAACATGCCCTAAACTAACCATCGAAAGCTAGTAAATAGAGAAAGGAAGAAAGACGTGGGGTTGGAAGACATACACACACTCACGCAACTTTTACAACAATTCCCCTCACTCGGAGGGTTTGAATAAATATTACAAAACGAATAAATACTACTAAATTAATTATTACAGAACTTCTAATTAATTAACGAATTAAATGCAGAAGGAAGGTGGCCGCAGCCCTGCCTCGGAATGCGTGGATGATGCATGCTTGACTCACCGCACCCGAAAACCCGGTACCATGCCACTGTTGCCTCTATTTACACTGCCTTGCTCCTCTGAAAGTTGTGAAAGTTTCCAGAACTACTTTGAGTTTCCTTCTGAGTGCTATGGAGTGCCACCAGCCACAACAAAAGGCCACCGGCCATGGGAATGGGATTATCGGCCAAAGATTGTGTCATCGACTGGACACTGATGGCCGGTCGACACTAAAGATGGTCGGTCGGCCATTTATTCATGCAGAAACCTGTAGTTGACAGCAGCAAAGGGCAAGCAGTGTATGGCATGGAATTTTCAAGCAAATGTGTTCATGGCCACTCTTCCAATCATGTTATGGACTCAAGGGAGTGTGGCCCTCGACTCTCAGGCCATCAATTGCGCATTTCGATGCATGATGGCCTAAGAGGCCAAGTTTGCCATTCAATGTAAAATGAATGCATAAAAGAGATGAATGCCTCATGCCCTATCATGTTGAGGTCAAGGGCATTGGCGACCGAGGAGTGAGATATATTTTGTCACTTTGAGTACGAACACGCCTCATCCCTCGTGCTTGGTTTGACACCCCAAACCAAACAAAACGCCATGCATGGGTGGAATGTGGCTCAAGTATGTAAGATGGCTCGAGTATGCAAACATGCCAAATGCAATGTAAACTAAGCATGTAAACATGCAATGTGCCGGGCATGCAAAAATGCAATGTGATGCAACCTATCATACAATGCAAACATTCAATGCAAACATGATATAATGCAAGCGTGCAACTAATGTAATGCAACATGAAAACATGCAAAGTATGCAAAGATGGACTTATACTGAAATGATAGGTCCTCAGCCCATCTCAAAACAGTGGCCTAAGATGGTGCAAAAGAGCACCAATTATGCATGCAAGCATGCACACAACAAGGTTCATCATCTAAGCATGGAAGGGGACAACTCTAGGCATACTTGAGGGCGATATACATGGATGTTAAACACTCATGTTAAACTCTGAAAAGCATGCGAAGAATGATGCCAAAACATGCTAGGGAACGGGTGCAACATAGAAGGCATTCAAGGCCACAAAAGAGAGCATTGCTCAACACCTATCCCAAGCAAACATGGTATGGACTATGCAACCAAAAACAGAGTTACAATGCACCAAAATAAGTCCAAAACCCACTGTTATGCGGCTCAAATGACTCAAACACATAGGCATGCACAAAGCCCAAACATGGAGCATAAGACCACAACCTCTTCAAGGCATAAAGGGGAACAAATGCAAGTATGTAAGCACAAAACATGGACTGAAATGGCATGGGAAATGATTCCAAATCACTAAAAACAACCCAACTCAAGCATGCTCATGACTCACACACTCAAGGCTCACAAGCCAAAATGTAAAGAGGCTATAGCAAACATGGAAAATGTGATCAAATCAGTGCCTAACAGACCTCAAGCATGATGAAATATGACCAAGAACTTCACAAAGTTAGGCAAGAACATGCAAGCATGATGGTCTTAAAGGCAAGATGCATTTCTAGGCAAAAAGGAGGAATGCAAAGCAAGTATACTATGCATGCAAGGGGCCATTAATCCGACCAAAAAGAGATATAATATGACCAAATAACACCCAAAATCCTCTGAAAATGAAGCAAAAGCAACTAAGCATACATGCTACCCTTATGAGCCGAAAATGCAAACAAAAGAGAGATAAAGGGAGAGGGGTGTCCCTCCCCTATGCAAGGTTCAAGACCCTTCTTCACCACTAAAATCCACTGGATTTCAGTGGTGAGAAGGTCAATACACAAAAGTCCCCAAAGCTTAACAAAGAGAGCTCAAAAAGGGCAAACAAGGCCTAAGAGGGGGAGGTCGACCCCCAACACCAAAATGACCTTAATCAAAGATCTTAAGCATGTAAATACAAGACTTTTTTTAGTTGTACACAAAGCTTAAATCAGTGTGCAAGATAGGTCAAAGACTAGTGCAAGATTGGGGAAATAAAGCAAAAATGTTACCCTTGAAGAACACTTCAAGAACAGCAAGTGCAGCCACCTTCTTCTGATCAAAACCAGCTCAAAACTTGAAGAACAAACCCTCAACACCTCCAAAGTCGAAATATGGTGTAATACTATGTGTTCTAGTGCAAAACTAAGAACAAACTACACTTTTAGGCCCTCAAACACACACAAATCAAGAGAGAGAGGGAGATATAGAGAGAGAGGGTGATATATATCAGAGATATATGTAATTAGGTCTGGTTTTGCTGAACCCCTTCAAAGGAGGAGGGAGGCCTCCTTATATAGACAAGGCAAAGTGTTAAGCTTCTTAGAGAGCTAACAAAGGGTCAAGGCTTCTAAGGGAAGCTAAGGCAAAGGGGCCAAGGCTTCCTGAGGAAGCTGGGACAGGGGTGCAAGCTTCTTGAGGAAGCTAAGACAAAGGTCCAAGCTTCCTCAAGAAGTAGACCAAAAGGGTGCAAAGGGTGCAAGTTCCTCCATACACTGTATGAGGACAAGCCGTGCATCCAGCTGGCACAGCTGGCATGCACTATGCCTGAAAAGGCAAAAAGGTGGTACTGGCCAGAAAAGGAGTCCATCGGCCAACTAAATGGTCGGCCGACCACACAAAGAGCCGACCGGCCATCACCAATGGCCGGTGGAAAGAAAACAAGGCCGGTGGCCCTAAGCCAAGGCCGGTGGGTTTAAGGGATGGCTGACAAGCCACCTCCTACCCTCAGGAGCACAAAACACAAGCCCTTGGTGCAAAACCAAGCATAGAACAAGCAAGTTAAGAGATCCTGAGGCAAGGCGCATAGCCGAGACCTCCGAGAACTCAAAACGAACACAAACATGGATGATCACCGAGTGTTCAAACGGTGACGTCCAAGTCTTGAGGACGGTAAAAATGGGTGTGTACAATGATGTAAATAGGCGACTCAAAAAATTTTAGTTGGCGTAAGTCTAGATTTTAGGCTACTAATTCTTATTTTAGTTGTCGTATACAATTATTTGCTAACAAAAGAAAGTTAAGTCACCAAATAACAGGCTTATTTTTTAGTTAGTCTTTGCTAATCAAATAATTTTGTCGGCAAATATAAACTTTTGGTGACTAAAAAATTTGGTCGTTGTATGTTCAATTTTTATCGACGACAAAAAAAAATAGTAGCGAAATTATACTTTTGGCTACAACAAATTAGTCATTATTGACTAATATTTCCCGACAAATAATAATTTAGTCGCTAAAGGGTGAAAATTTTTTTTATTGCACCCCTCTTCTCTGTTTCACACAAACACTTTCTTCTCTGTTCTCTGTCATACACACATAGAACAGTCACCACCAAACCTCACCCCCGCTCACCACGCATCAGTCAGTCATCACCGTCGCACATCGCCACTACCACAGCTGTAAATCAGTACTGCCACTACCACAAATCACAGGTTCTCTCTCTCTCTCTCTCTCTCTCTCTCTCTCTCTCTCTCTCGATCTTGGTCTCTCTCTATCGATCTCGGTTTCTTCTCTGTCGATCTCGGTCTGTCTCTCTGTTGATCTCTATCTCTGTCTCTGTCTCTCTCTCAATTCCTATCGATCTCGGTCTCTCTCTCTCTCGTCCTCTCTCTGTCAATTTCTATTGATCTCGATCTCTCTATCTCTATCGATCTCGGACTCTCTTTCTCTCTCTCCATTTCCCCAAATTGATGGTTAAATACTTTTATTTATGTTGAAAAATTCATATCTCAATGTTCTATGAAATGTTAGAAAGTTAGATTTTGATTCAAGTCACATGATAATCAAATTGTTGAGGGTTAATTATGATGACACATGAAATTGAGGCAAAGAATGTGAATCCAATTAAGGGCAATAATGTACCAGCAAATTGAGGAAGTTGAAGACTTGTTTCTAGTTTGAATTTGAATAACCACTCATAATTGAGAAATGTTTTTATTTTTATTTTTGCTTTCAGATTCGGCAATGTGTTGACTAGGGAAATAGAGATGTGCCAACAAATTACGCAGCAAACTGGTGTTATAGTCGATCCAATATACACGTTAGCTGCTTGGGAATTAGCAATACAACTTAGCTAGAGTGAGTCAAAAGGCGGTGCAAAAGTGGCGATGCTTCACACCAGAGGTACAATGGGCTTATTTGGGTTAGCACAAAGATACAAGAATTACTTTGACATGCTCAAAGGAACTATTGACTGAGAGCTTCAAATTATACATCAAAGGAATGAGATAAATGGAAATTCAAATATATTAAATTTATCCAGAGTTTTTTTAGCCTAATTGTTTATTGCCTTTTGTTTTCCTTTATGTTCTTTTAAACCCATCCAATGGTTTGTTATAAAAGTCTTTCCTTCAAATTTTTAGCTCTATAAAATTGGAATTATGGGTAAAATGTTTTTAGGTACATACCATAACAAACTCATATATCTTTCAAAGTATAAGACAACAGGTGATGATGAATCTTAGGCCTATGCTTTTTTAATATAATATTCTTATTTTTTTAATAACATTTTTATTCGTATTTTTATGTGAGAGGGGTGATAAACTTGGAATAAAATATACCATCATAGAGAGGAGAAGAAACCTTAGTTTCAAAATTGTAAAGTTCACCATTCACATAATAAGATTTAAAAATGAAAAAGAAGACTATATGCTTCAATGAGAAATCTGTCCTCATGTGGGAACTATTTCCCGTCCATTTTGCTCAAAAAACTCTAAAGTCTCACAAGAAAAACAAAACTTCCGGCACACACCCCAATTTGAGCTGATTTTGAACTTCCTAACTAGGTTCTTCAGTTTTTCAACTTTACGCTTCTGTCTAGGGCTGAGGTGTAGAAATACAGTAAAGTCAACAAGTCCAGACAATTCATCAAGAAAATCTCCTTTGTAGAAATGGAGAACCTTGTCTATCATTTCATGCAAGTCTTGAATGATAGTTACCTTTCTCTTGAAATTGTTATCTTTCTATAATGCTCGCTCTATTGATTCATAGAACACATTGTCCAAGCCCTTTGCCTTCGCATGCTTCCTCACACTTGGTACTTTGCTTAAGATCTGCCTCATAATCGTGCGAGAAGTATCCATCCTTAAGAATCTCGGGAATTGTTTGTTGTAGTCAAAATTGCTAAGACTGGTCATAATGGATGTCACAATGAAAACAAGTTCAGAATTAAAATCATGTGTATTAGGCTTTATGAGTATCTTATGAATACTTGAGACGATCTAGTTTTTTCATTTTTCATTTGCTGATTTTTACAAAATAGACAATTATGCCTTTCAATCTAAAATGAGGGAGACAATACATAAACATGGTTCTCAAATGTCCATGTGTTATTTTCCTAACATTCAGTGCTATGCTGCATGATGTCTGTAATAACCCGACCCTCGCACATGATTTCTAATATATTTTCAGTCCTTGGTTTATCTTTTTAAAAGCTTACTGTAAAATTCCACGAAAAATTACGGTTAAGTAAGTGTAATCCATGTTGATGGATGCCTATCTGTTGCCCAAGAAAACTATCTGTCACCATTAACATGCTTGAAGCAGAAATTGGAAGCCTTAACGGCTTAATTATCTGAAATTGATTATATATCTGTGATCAGCATAATTTTTAGGTAATATTAAGTATGTTTACGAAATTTCAATTTCGGAATGATTAAACGATTAAATTTTGTCTTATATATATGCCTTTATATATGAATTGCTAAGAGACCAAGTCTTCTTAAGCTTAATCAAGGACTTGAGATATTTCCTGGAGAGGAAAAACGAAAGAGGAAAAAAGGAAAACAAAGGAAAGGCAATAAGGAAGGGAATTGAGATTAAATTAGGAGAATCCTTGCAATTCTTAAAGCTCAAGGTATGTTAAATTGGTTGTACAAGAGAATTCCCCTTTCAATTGGGTAGAAGGGTTTGCCATAATTTATGTTTGATGATTTAGGGTTGTAATAGAGAATTCTTTATAATTTATGTTTGATTAAAGGGGTTATTCATCAATTGGTTGCTTTGGTATGAAATATATACCTCAATCCTTGTTTCTCATGTTAAATCCATGAAAGAATATTTGTGTAATGTTTGATTATTGAATAAACATGAGGAACTTGAATCAAAGATGGAATTAAAAGGGTTGTAACTTGAATAAGCTTCTACTTATGTGTATTTTATGGTGCTCAAGTTCTAGTGCATGCTATGGTGGAATTTATACTTCAATCCTTGGTTTTTATGTTATACTATAATGTGTTATGTTTATGAACAAAAGGAATTTAACTTGAAGAATGAAATTGGGAAGAATAGTGACTTGATCAAGCTTTTAATCATGTTTACCTTGTGACATTCAAATGATAATTCATGTTATAGTGAAGTTGGGTCAATATATTGCATGAATTTCATCTTGGTTTGCATGTATATTGAAGTGGTATAGCTAAATTTTGAAGTTGAAGTCGAGCTGCCCAAAACAGGGGTCACCACCGCACGTGCGGAGGTCATGGCCGCACGTGCGGACAAGAGGAAAAAAACTGGAAATGCATTCTGCTTTGGGCCGCTCGAGCGGAGGGTCCGGCCGCACGAGCGGCCACCCTTGTTTCAGCTTATGCTGAGTAACTTTGAATAGGCATATCTTTTGCATCCGGACTCTGTTTTGAGTGATTCTTGAGCCTAAAATCAAGCCCCGGAAGTCTAGTTTCCAATGGTGGTCGTCGTACTTTCAAATTCTAAGTACATAAATAGTTATGCCCAAATTAGTGAGAGTTGCTCACTTTCTGTCTACCGGTTTTGTACCATTTCTTCACTTAAACTATTTTCCTATCGATTCCTCCTATTTTCTAAGGCACGGATTATAACCGATGGAGGACTAATGAGTTTAGAACCGCTATGGCTATTGATTAAGGAATAATAAAGAGATTTGTTTTATCCTCATAATTTGCTATGTACAATATGTTTGTAGGTCAAGATGAGGACATCGTTCCACTGCTATCAGAGACCTACCACTGTGAGTAGTAGTACTTCGATACACCTTTATCCATTACTAATTATTGCTATTGACGTTATGATCTTCGTCGTACGAATTATGCTAACATGTATGCTATGTATGTTATGTAAGAAACATTGTGAACTCATGGAAACATCAAAGAGGTTGTGAAGTTAAGTATGCTATGTGAGGAACATTATGAAATTATAAAAACATCAAAAGAACTTGTGAACCTGTGAATCCAAAGGGCCGAAGGCCGATGTAATAAGTTGTAAATCTATGAAACCCAAAGGCCATTGTGAAGGTGTGAACCCCTCAGACCAAGGGCCAAATTGTGAAAGTGTGAACCGACAAGGTCGTCCTACAAAGTTATACAGAATTAGACTACCTACATATGTTCATCCTTGAAGAACGAATTCCAAGTAAATATAAGAATAGCTATGTGTATCCATATGAATTAGAAGTTATTCAAAATCTACGACATAAGTGCAAGCTTAACATTATTGTATAACCCTCATGAGAATGCGAAGTAGATCCTCATTGTTAAGTGTATGAGAACGACATGATACAACAAGAAATGCTTTAGTTATGATATGTTACGTTTGAATTAATGAATGATTATGTTTCAAGTACGTTACGAGTTCGAGTATGTTTCAAGTATATTTCAAGTATGTTTCAGATATATTTCAAGTGTATTTCAAGAATGTTTCACGTTCAAGAATGTTTCAGGTATGCATTATGTATATGTTGCAAGTTTAAGTATGCTACAATGCCACTTTCAAGGGCTTCATGCCACTTTCAAGGGCTTTAATGCCAATATGTTTTCAAGGGCTTCATGCCACTTTCAAGGGCTTTAATGCCAATATGTTTTCAAGGGCTTCATGCCACTTTCAAGGGCTTTACGCCAACCCTTCAAGGGCCTTAGTGCCATATGTTACAAGGGCTTTATGCCAACCTTTCAAGGGCCTTAGTGCCATATGTTACGAAGGCTTACGCCACAAGTTTCGAGGGCCTCGTGCCACAATGTTTTAAGGGCTTATAACCATTATGTTATTATGTTTATGTTGCAAGATTAAGGGTTTATAACCATTATGTTTATGTTGCAGGATTAAGGGCTTATGACCATTATGTTAAGATGTTTATGTCGCAGGATCAAGGGTTTATAACCATTATGTTTATGTTGCAGGATTGGGCCTGAGGCCGACATGTACTTAGCACAGAATCAGACTAACTATGTGAACTCTGCATTTTTATATGCGTTGATATGTATTATATCTTAAGTTAAGCATCATGTTATTTATATAGTACTGTTCACTGAGCTCGGCTCACACTCGGTTATGTCTGTCTCTGTAGGTCATCAAACAGGTGGTCAATCCTAGCCAAGACGGCCGCTTTCTTTTGTCAACCCTCTTATGTCCAGGCACCGTATAAGCCATTTATTTTGTTAAGTTATGAAGATGTCGGTTGCTTATGCGTGTCCATCTAAGAGTGATGTATATAATTTTCATGTTCTTTTTGTATACGTCCAAGTTTAGGGCTGAGATTATAACTGTGTATGTATGTAACCGATGCCCAGGGATATAGTTTTAAACTTTATCTGCCTCGAATGATGTATGTGATGTGTGAGATCCTGGCATGTAGAAATAGCTCAATGGAGTTTGGTTGTATATTTTTTTTTGTTAGTATTTTATGCTTCCGATATGGCCCCATATGTTATATATACCAGGTTATATGTCCGTTCTGTATAGGTCATGCCCGAACTTTAGGGGCGGGTTTGGGGCATGACAATGTCCTTGGTAGATTATTTGCAACCTTGTTAAGTTATGGTTTCATGCTGCAGGCTGTTGAGGGAGAATGTCAACTCTTGTATCTTAGCTAATTATTTCATGCTGCAAGCTGTAATAGATTATTTGCAACATTCAGTGCTAATAGCTAATTAATTTAAAATCTTGTATCTCAGCTCTTCATGCATATGAGTTTCTCTTTATAATTTGTTGAGCGCCTTTCTTTCGCAGTTATGTCTCCAAGGGACCTCAATCTTCATTTTGTTGCAGGCAATTGACCACATCATTAATTCTGCTGCAAAATCAAATTACATGTCTGCTGGCCAGATAAATGTACCTATTGTTTTTAGAGGACCAAATGAGGCTGCTGCTGGTGTAGGTGCCCAACACTCCCATGTATGGTTCCTCAAGTTTTTTTTGCAAGTGATGGTTCTTTACTCGCTTGGTTGTTTTCTAAACAAATAACACATTATTAAGCATCATTGCCTTCAGCCTTAAGGTAATATGAGAGATATATAGTAACTACATATCTCTAAAGCATTGTGTATAGATGATAATTGAAGACTATTAAATTAGTGTCCAATTTGGACGGTTGCAAACAGTTGTATCAATAAGTTTCAACCCACCAGTTGTCAATAAGAAGAATGTTAAATTTCTTTTTTTCTTCTTCATTTTCACTAGGTATTTATTACAGTTTAAGGTTTGAGTACCTCCAAGTCTAATATTTGATTTACACAGTATCATTTCTTGTTGTGAACATGTTGAGTTTCTTCATTACTAATCTCAAATATGTTTTCAATGATAAAATTCTAAATCAGCGACACACATAACCATTGATGACATATATGGAATGTCATGTAGTGTTTCGCAGCATGGTATGGCGCCTGTGCTGGTTTGAAAGTGTTGGCCCCATACTCATCTGAAAATGAGTTATTGTGATACTCAGTGCAGCATTAAGTTGTAATATATCAACCTTATCCATATATATCATTATTATTATCCAATATGACTTTTGTGCTTCAGATATGGTGAGTCTTTCCCTATTTCGGAAAAAGTTCTTGATTTCAGTTTTTGCCTCCCAATAGGGAAAGCTAAGGTATTTTTCCTTAAGATTATGATAGTTTTTGTAGTTGCTTCTGCTGTCTTGTGTTGTTATTTATTTTATCATGATTCACTATTGTTGTTATTTAAAATTTATTACCTTCTGTCTCCTAGGTAGAGAGAAAAGGAAAGGATGTCACGATTATAACTTTTTCAAAGATAGTGGGCTATGCCATTAAGGTTTGTCTATGAAACTTTATATACCTTTTGAGATGTGATCTTTGTCATTTAGATATATAACCTAACGTTGCTTGTTCCATGGGAGGACAGTGCTTTTGCTTGTCTGTGCCTCATTATTTAATTCAAATATGTTAGAAATGGAATTTTTAAATTTGGTGACACCACTAATACTCTAGAATTTTTGGACATCATACAACTTGAACGTACAAGTACAACTTTACTAAGGAAATCTTTGGTAAGCCTAAACACTTTCTCTCACAATTTTTAATTGCAACAAAGGCTCCTTGTTAGTTTGAGAAGCTACCTATTAGGTTTTTAGAGTAAAAAATATGCAATGTGTTAAAAGGATACAATATTATATTAAGGTTTCTAATAACGAGGAAGGTGTTGCTTCAGAGATATTTACCAGATCTCTAATGAGTAATGAAATGGAGATATCTAATGCATGTGGAAATGGAGATCAAGATAGTCTTCTAGGAGAGCAGCAATAAGTAAGTAGCACTTGCAATGTGACTAAAATCACATGCTGTAACATTTGAAAAAATGACTGCAAAACGGCTGGATCTTGCTGTTGAATAGTTTGATATACATTGTTGTGCCATTTCCTAGCAGCTTAAATTTTTGGGGCAGTTAGTAAGTTAACATGGCATCAGAGCTCAATTTTGGTAGATGTCTTGGGTCCCCATTTGCATTCTTTGTTCTCTTGCTTGCATTGAAAACTCTCTATGATTGTTTGTTTGCATCCCCATGTGCAAGAAAGATGAGGTTGCATGTGAGGGAGTGTCACGACCGCATTCCGCCCCTAGTAGAATGGTGCCGTGATGGCCAGTAATCCGAGATTACCGAAGGCCAACTTCCAAAATTCAAACACAATCAGAGTATAAATACATGGGGCTCACAAGTGCGGAAGCAATATATACAAATCTAATTAGTCCATAAGAGTTGTGCATAAGTCAAATGGAATGGCATACATCTTTACATAGCTTTACAACTTGAATACAAACAAAATGAAGTACAAAAAAAAATACATCTTGACCAAAAGGCTTCTCAAGCCATCATATACAAAACACAATGAAATGCAAGCTAAGAAGCATAGTCTTCAAGATGCTACAAAATGCGAATCCAAAACAAGTTGCAAAGCACATCTAGGTGTCGCCGCCGTCCTGCTCATCACCTACATATATATAGAGAGGGTGAGCTTGGATACTCAGTGAATGGTACAAGTAATAAAGGGTTTGCATGCATGATATCCGAGACCTTTAACAAAACAATACATAATCTTAGCTTGTAATAAAACGCGGGATGAATCAAGTTCATCTGACAAATCTATCAAGCTTCATCAATCAAGTCTTTCAAGGCTTTCAAGCTCCAAGGGATGACATTAACAAAGGTTGTGCTACAAATGCTTATAGTCCCCTAGCACGTACGGACTTTCAAAGGTTGTGCTACAAATGCTTATAGTCCCCTAGCACGTACGGACTTCCAAAGGTTGTGCTACAAATGCTTATAGTCCCCTAGCACGTACGGACTTTCAAAGGTTGTCATCCAAAACAAAACTTATACTTGGCACACAAAACAGGGATAATCATTCATGCTTGATCAAATACTTTTCAAAACAAAGCAAAGCAAGCTTATCAAAACGTTAGAACATAGCTTTATTAAAAATACCACTCACATAGTTCTTCAAACGTCGGGGTCAGGCAATCCAAGTCCTACAAACACATAATAATTCTATTGAATGCATTCAAACAAGCTCAGATGATATGAAATGCAATGATCTCGGCATTCTTAAAACTAAGTCAAAAAAACAAGCACTGTTTCACATCTCGGGAAAACAGGCTGGGTACCAATCAGGCCTAGGCCGAGGTCACACACCCCTTGGCCGAGGTGTGTTCCCGACGACCATACTCAAGGAAATGAAGTCTGGGAAAATTGGGTTTCCTTCTTGAAAACATGAACATGAAGAAGATGAATGCAAAGATCATAACTTGTTATTACAAAATCTGAGATTTCATGAAATGAGTTCGAAAACATGGACCTGGGTACCCATACTTAAAGATTCCATGAAAACAAACACAAAAACATGGAACTTGATGTAAACTTTCGGATCAAAACAAGACTTTCTTCAAGAACTCAAGAACACCATTTCTCTTTCTAAAACCAAACTTTAAACCAATGCATGGCTCATGAATCATGCTAGATCAAACGCAGCTAGAAGAACAAAGAACAACATGAGCAGATCAAGATTCTAACCTCAAAATATGAATCCAACGGTTTGATCTCTAAGAATCAAGCTCGAAAGTCTACTCTCTCACTCTAAAACCTTCTTCTTCCTAGAGCTTCTCTCTCTAAAAGGCAAAGATATGATACCAAATGATAGGTTCTCCGGCTGGTTTCAGACTTAACTCTCAGCTGGGTCACGTGGCAGCGACTGGTTGGGGTTTTCCTCAAAAAGGTGACTGACAGACATGACAAGATCATGACAATGAGTGTTCAACAAGTAAAGCGGTATGGGCTCTCTGGCAAGGCAATGACATCGGGTGGAATCATCGGCTTCGGCAAGCAAGCTCTCAGTGATCTCGGCTAGGAAGGACAACACTTGGCCAAGCTGTGCCACACCTCGGCCTAGATGTGCCACACCTCGGTCTAGGTCATACCTGTCCAGGAACAAGATCACTAGGTGCAAGGATAGCATCTCGGCCTAGATAATACACATCTCGGCCTTGGTGATGAACACCTCGGCCTAGATGATGACATCTCGGCCAATATGCCGGGGTGAGGGTGGAGGTCGACCAAAGTGGTTCCAAGATGAATCCTAGGTGCAAGAGGTGCAAAGGCGTAACCTAGGCTTAAGATGACCTCGGCTAGACTCACCAGGAAAGGGACAAGACTAACAAGCAATTTCACATAAGCACAAAGCAAGACAAGAATCTTACTCTAGGTTAAACAAGTCAAATTTCACTAATGCAAGCTTAGCAAAACAAGTTCATGCAGATGCTCATGCACAAGGCTGAGGCGGGGATGAGGGTCACTACAGTCTACCCTCCTTAAAAGAAGTTTGGTCCCCAAACTTAAGTTACCTTGTTCTACGAATAACTCCGGATAACGGATTTTCACTTCTTCTTCTTTTTCCCATGTAGCCTCCTTGCCATAATGCTCCTTCCATTCAACTTTTACCATGGTATCGACTTGTTTCTCAACTGTCTCACTTGTCTGTCAATAATTCTCATCGGCTTCTCTTCGTAGCCTAAATCTTCATTAACCACAATCCCGGAATAATCAATTACATGCAGTGGGTCTCGGACATACTTCCTCAACATCGAAACATGAAACACATTGTGGACTTGGCTTAATTCTGGCGGCAGAGCAAGTCCGTAGGCAACGGGGTTAACCTTCTCAAGAATTTCAAATGGCCCAATATATCGGGGTGCTAATTTACCCTTCTTCCCAAATCTTGAAACTCCTTTCATCGGCGAGATCTTCAAAAATACATGATCCCCAGCTTCAAATTCTAACTCCCTTCTCCTCTGATCGGCATAACTCTTCTGTCGACTCTGTGCGGTTTTAATCCTCTGCTGAATGAGCTTAATCTTCTCAGTTGTCGCTTGAACCAACTCGGGACCAATCAAAGCTTTGTCCCCTACCTCGGTCCAACATATCGGCGATCTGCACTCCCTTCCATATAGAGCTTCATACGGTGCCATGCCAATGCTGGCTTGGTAACTGTTGTTGTATGCGAATTCTACTAATGGCAAGTGCAATTCCCAACTTCCCTTGAAATCCAGTACCACAATCTGAGCATATCTTCGAGTGTCTGAATCATTCTTTCCGTTTGCCCATCGGTCTGGGGGTGAAAAGCTGTGCTAAACCTCAACTCAGTTCCCAAGGCTCTTTGCAGACTCTGCCAAAATCTAGAAACAAACTTCGGATCTCGGTCTGACACAATGGACATCGGCACACCATGAAGTCTAACAATCTCATTCATATACAATTCAGCAAGTCGGTCGGCATTAAACGTAATCTTAACAGGCAAAAAGTGTGCTGACTTAGTTAATCTGTCAATTATAACCCAAATTGAATCCATACCTTTGTGCGTCCTCGGCAAACCAACCACAAAATCCATGGAGATGTGTTCCCATTTCCACTCAGGAATTGACAAAGGTTGAAGAAGTCCTGCTGGCCTCTGGTGTTCTGCTTTCACTTGCTGACAACACAGACACTGGAACACGAACTCGGCTATTTCTCTTTTCATATTTGGCCACCAAAAAGTCCGCTTCACATCTTGATACATCTTGGTGCTTCCTGGATGAACGGCAAATTTGGAATTATGGGCTTCCTGCAAAATCTTCCTTTTCAACTCGGGACGTCGGCCACGCACAGTCTTCCTTCGAACTTGAGCACCTGATTTTCGACGGTGTATCCTGGCCTCGGCTTGGCGACGAATTCCTCAATTACCTTCCTGAGGAACTTATCCTCCATCTGTCTGGTCTTCACTTCCTCAATAATGGTCGGCTCCACTGAAATCATTGCCAGGCATGCCAAACTTCCAACTAACTTCCTGCTCAACGCGTCGGCTACGGAGTTTGCCTTACCTGGATGATATTGAATCTGCATGTCATAGTCCTTCAATAGTTCAAGCCATCTTCTCTGCCTCATATTCAATTCCTTCTGAGTGAACAAGTACTTCAGGCTCTTGTGGTCTGTGAAAACTTGGCAAGAAGCTCCATACAAGTAATGACGCCAAATCTTTAAAGCGAAGACCACTGCTGCCAGTTCCAAATCATGGGTAGGATAGTTCTTTTCGTGGGGCTTCAACTGACGAGATGCATAAGCTATAACTTTACCCCCTTGCATTAATACACAACCCAAACCCTTATGGGAGGCATCACTATAAATCTGAAATTCTTCTTTGTCTGTCGATAGTACAAGTACCGGTGCTGTAACCAATCTCGTCTTTAATTCTTGAAAAGCTGACTCCCTGTCCTTGGTCCATTCATACGCCACTCCCTTCTGAGTTAGTTGTGTCAACGGCACTGCAATCCTTGAGAAGTCCCTCACAAATTTCCTGTAATAGCCGGCCAAACCCAGAAAACTATGAACCTCGGATACGTTGGTCGGCGTCGGCCAATTCACAATAGCTTCAATTTTACTCGGATCAACAGAGATTTCTTCTTCGTTAATCACATGGCCCAAAAATGAGATGCTGGAAAGCCAAAACTCACACTTACTATACTTGACGTACAACCTTCTGTCTCTCAAAATCTGTAAGGCTAGTCTCAAGTGCTTCTCATGCTCACCACCGCTCTTGGAATAGATCAATATGTCGTCGATGAAAACAACCACGAACTCATCCAGGTACGGCTTAAAGACTCTATTCATTAAGTCCATGAATGCAGCAGGAGCATTGGTCACTCCAAAAGGCATTACCAAAAATTCGTATGGCCATACCTTGTCCGAAAAGCAGTCTTCTCAACATCCTCGGCTTTAACTTTAAGCTGATGGTAGCCCGACCTAAGGTCAATTTGAAAAGACTCGTGCCCCTTGTAGTTGGTCAAGCAAATCATCGATCCTCGGCAATGGATACTTGTTCTTAATAGTTACCTTGTTAAGTTCTGTAATCGATACAAAGCGAAGTGTGCCATCCTTTTCTTAACAAATAGAACGGGTGCTCCCCATGGTGAAGTGCTCGGCCTAATGAATCCCTTGTCCAACAATTCTTGTAATTGTAGTTTCAGCTCCTTGAGTTCGGCTGGGGCCATTCTATAGGGTGTTTAGAGATAGGCTGTTCCCGACATGACGTCAACGGTAAATTCTATTTCTCTATCGACTAAGTGGCCAGGCAAGTCATTTGGAAAGACGTCGGGGAATTCATTAACAACTGGGATGTCGGCTAAATTAACATTTCCATTCTGATCACTTAGTATACTACACAGGTAGCCTTGACACCCTTTCTGAATTAGCTTATAGGCTTTCATGGACGAGATCAAGTAAGGTGGGGATACTACTCCTTTACCCTGGAATGCAATCTCGGCTTGGTTTGGGGCCTTCAATGTAACACTCTTAGAAACACAATTAATGGATGCATGATTCGCTACTAACCAATCCATTCCCAATATGACATCAAAGTGAGTCATGCTTAACGGCATCAAATCAACTAATAATTCTACACCCTCAATCACAACAACACACGCCCTATAAATGGATGCAACAATCATAGTTCTCCCAGATGGAGTAGATACCGATAGCACATAATCAAGGGGTTCTAGTGGTCTATTCAACTTCTCGGCAAATTTAACAGATACGAATGAATGTGTAGAGCCCGAATCAATCAATATGTATGCATCTTGAGAGCAGATTGAGAGTATACCTGACACTACTGTCTCAGCATTCTGAGTGTCTCCTGGTACCAATGCAAAAACTCTGCCCTGTCTCGTCTAGGCCCTCCCGATGTTATTTCATTATGTAGAACCCGAGGTACTCCCATTCTTCTTACCATCATCGGTCTTTGCCTTCGGACAGTCTTTCACGCAATGACCCATTTCACCACATTCAAAACAGGCTCTTGATGCCTAACAACAAACTCCGGAATGCGGTTTCCCACAACTTGCACACGTCGGTTTAGCATTACCTTCTTGGTTCGAGTTGCTGGAGCTTCCCACATTCGTTTTCTTCTTGGTGTTAAATGGAACTCGGCTATCAGCATAGTTTTGCCTCTTCCTCTGACTCTCTCCTGAATTCTGATATCGGTTCAAGTTGGCTTCTGCAAGGATGGCCTTATCCAATACTCCGGCATAGGTCGGCATGTTGAGCATGTTAACCCAATCCTGAATTGGTCCCGCAGTCCACTTTCGAACTTCCTAGCTTTCCTATATTCATCACCGACCATGTGAGGAGCATATCTCGCCAACTCGGTAAAACGCGGTCGTATTCTGCCACTGTCTTGTTGCCTTGTGTCAGAGTCTGGAACTCGTGGTCTTGCGTCCGGACACTGAGGGGAAAATGTTTGTTGTAGAACAACTCCAAAATCTAGCCCAAGTCAAACCTGGGTTGCCTTCTCGGACCATCATCCACCATCTTCGTGCGTCATCGTCCAACGTGAATGCTGCTAATGACACCTTCTGGCGTCGGTGCTGGGAAAAATCTCGAATAACTTCTCCATTTCCAAACCCATGCCTCGGCCTTCATTGGTTCTATACCCCCTTGGAACCTCGGCGGTTTCATCTCTTGAACTCTCTGATCAGGGCTATGGTGTCCCCATAAAGCTTGCTGTGGAGGCACCTGCGGCGCCGGAGGAGGTGGAGGTGGAACTGTATGTCGGCCGTTTGTCTGCTCGGCCTGGTTAGAAGTAGTACTAGTATCCTGTGGCCTAGGTTGTCTAGCTCACGAACCAGACCCTCAACCAATCTCTCCAATCTATCCAGTCTGTCTCGTCATGATCTCGGCCAACGGTGGTCTACCTCTTCTCATGATGCTAGGAGTATGCAAAATGGGACTCTTAAAACAAAATGAACAAATAACATGTATGCAAATAACAAATGATCATGCCGAGTGATGCACATTTGTCAAGTAGCAAGCAATATGATGCAATCCTAACATCATTCTAAGGGAAATCCTATGCTCTTTAGGACTCAAAGTGTGAATAACGTACTATAAGGAACTCGTGCTCTGATACCAATCTGTCACGACCCCATTCCGCCCCTAGTAGAATGGTGCCGTGATGGCCAGTAAAGATTACCGAAGGCCAACTTCAAAATTCACACACAATCAGAGTATAAATACATGGGGCTCACAAGTGCGGAAGCAATATATACAAATCTAATTAGTCCATAAGAGCTGTGCATAAGTCAAATGGAATGGCATACATCTTTACATAGCTTTACAACTTGAATACAAACAAAATGAAGTACAAAAAAAAAAATACATCTTGACCAAAAGGCTTCTCAAGCCATCATATACAAAACACAATGAAATGCAAGCTAAGAAGCATAGTCTTCAAGATGCTACAAAATGCGAATCCAAAACAAGTTGCAAAGCACATCTAGGCGTCGCCGCCGTCCTGCTCATCACCTACATATATATAGAGAGGGTGAGCTTGGATACTCAGTGAATGGTACAAGTAATAAAGGGTTTGCATGCATGATATCCGAGATCTTTAACAAAACAATACATAATCTTAGCTTGTAAAACGTGGGATGAATCGTTCATCTGACAAATCTATCAAGCTTCATCAATCAAGTTTTCAAGGCTTTCAGCTCCAAGGGATGACATTAACAAAGGTTGTGCTACAAATGCTTATAGTCCCCTAGCACGTACGGACTTTCAAAGGTTGTGCTACAAATGCTTATAGTCCCCTAGCACGTACGGACTTCCAAAGGTTGTGCTACAAATGCTTATAGTCCCCTAGCACGTACGGACTTTCAAAGGTTGTGCTACAAATGCTTATAGTCCCCTAGCACGTATGGACTTCCAAAGGTTATGCTACAAATGCTTATAGTCTCCTAGCACGTACGGACTTCCAAAGGTTGTCATCCAAAACAAAACTTATACTTGGCACACAAAACAGGGATAATCATTCATGCTTGATCAAATACTTTTCAAAACAAAACAAAGCAAAGCTTATCAAAACGTTAGAACATAGCTTTATTAAAAATACCACTCACATAATTCTTCAACGTCGGGGGTTTCAGGCGAGGATCCAAGGCCTATAAACACATAATAATTCCTATTGAATGCATTTCAAGAAGACGAGAAGAGATACTGAAAGATGGATATGAAATGCAATGATCTCGGCATTCTATAAAACTAAGTCAAACCAAAACAAGACACGGCTTCACATCTCGGGAAAACAGGCTGGGTACCAATCAGGCCTAGGCCGAGGTCACACACCCTTTAGCCGAGGTGTGTTCCTGACGACCATACTCAAGGAAATGAAGTCTGGGAAAATCTGGGTTTCCTTCTTGAAAACATGAACATGAAAAAGATGAATGCAAAGATCATAACTTGTTATTACACAATCTGAGATTTCATGAAATGAGTTCGAAAACATGGACCTGGGTACCCATATTTAAAGATTCCATGAAAACAAACACAACAACATGGAACTTGATGTAAACTTTCGGATCAAAACAAGACTTTCCTTCAAGAACTCAAGAACACCATTTCTCTTTCTAAAACCAAACTTTAAACCAATGCATGGCTCATGAATCATGCTAGATCAAATAACGTAGCTAGAAGAACATAAAGAACCACAGGAGCAGATCAAGATCCTAACCTCAAAATATGAATCGAACGGTTTGATCTCTAAGAATCAAGCTCGAAAGTCTACTCTCTCACTCTAAAACCCCTTCTTCTTCCTAGAGCTTCTCTCTCTAAAAGGCAAGGATATGATACCAAATGGTAGGTTCTCACGGCTGGTTTCAGACTTAACTCTCAGCTGGGTCACGTGGCAGCGACTGGTTGGGGTTTTCCTCAAAAGGTGGCTGACAGACATGACAAGATCATGACAATGAGTGTTCAACAAGTAAAGCGGTATGGGCTCTCTGGCAAGGCAATGACATCGGGTGGAATCATCGGCTTCGGCAAGCAAGCTCTCAGTGATCTTGGCTAGGAAGGACAACACTTGGCCAAGCTGTGCCACACCTCGGCCTAGATGTGCCACACCTCAGTCTAGGTCATACCTGTCTAGGAACAAGATCACTAGGTGCAAAGATAGCATATCGGCCTAGATAATACACATCTCGGCTTGGTGATGAACACCTCAGCCTAGACGATGACATCTCGGCCAATATGCCGGGGTGAGGGTGGAGGTTGACCAAAGTGGTTCCAAGATGAATCCTAGGTGCAAGAGGTGCAAAGGCGTAACCTAGGCTTAAGATGACCTCGGCTAGACTCACCAGGAAAGGGACAAGACTAACAAGCAAATTTCACATAAGCACAAAGCAAGACAAGAATCTTACTCTAGGTTAAACAAGTCAAATTTCACTAATGCAAGCTTAGCAAAACAAGTTCATGCAGATGCTCATGCACAAGGCTGAGGCGGGGATGTGGGTCACTACAGGGAGGCTGTTGAATAGCTTGATATACATTATTAGATCCATTTCCTAACAGTTTTTAGTTTTGGGGACAATTGGTAACCTAACACTTCCAATACAAGAATGGCCTTCAAGGCAGAATCAATGACGTAGCAAGTTCCATGCAGTCCATTACTGGACTTGCCATTTTCATGTTGTGTGTGTGTCAGCATGTAAATGGATTGTAGTGTAACTATGATCACTATTTTGTTAATACCTAGCTCTGAGCTCTCCAGTAGTTGTTACCTTAATATGGATAAAGGGATCAACCTTTTGTAGTCTCATAGCTAAATTGCAACATAGTGCCAGGGTCCACATTGCAGAGGGCAAATGCAGATTCAGATGGCTATCTTGATTAGTTTTCTCTTGATGCTATGGATGGTGCTGAAAATTGTTCACTACCAACAGAAGAAACATGGCAAACTTGTAGTTGCTAGGTGCTCTGTATACTGTTATGAGCAGCAGTAGTAGTTTGACAAGGTTCTTTTACAAATTGTTTGGTTCATGGTATGTCAAATGGTCTATGTTACTCTTAGGTCCTGCCTATTCTAAATTCAACATTGCAGTAACGGTCTCTCTATTGAATTCATTCTCTACAAAGTTATTTTTATGTCTTTGGAATTCAAATATGAATTTAAGAAAATTTGAGACCTTTGTATGGCCGGTTTATTATGAGTCTGGTTTTATAATTTGAATATTTTTTTTTTCATAAAAAATATTGTGTAATTTTGTGTGTATTATTTACAAAAAAAATTTAGATTAATTTGATAATCATGACTTATTATTCGTTGCAATGAAATTCCCCTTTCATGCTTTACTTTCTCTCTTATTTTAGCACTTTGTCCTTTTCTTTTAATTATGTTGTGAGGAAAAAAGTATTGAACATACCAATTTACATTGGCACCTATCAATTAAATCTTCGTTTAGTGCAAAATGTAATTGGTATGTTCAATGCTTTACTTTCTCTCAAATTGTGTCATTTTGAACTATTAATTTGCAAAAATGCCCACTTAAACTATTGACATCAGTTCATTTTACAACATTTTATGAGGTTAATATTTTTAACCGAATAGCATACCTGCCAGCACACACGTGACTAATTTAGGCTATTGATTCACTTTTACCCATAGTGAGTACACAAATATTTGGATAAATGCAACAAAACAAAATCAATTATTTTTAAAATACTCAGTAAAATACAAAAAAACACAAATATGACATGTAGGAATAGATGGTACGTAAAAAGGACACGTAGGTTGGGAGTTAGAGTAAAAAATGCCTTAAACTTAGTCCAAAAAAGTTGTTCAGGGGGCGAAAATACAAAACAGCTTCCCAAACAATGTTGTGATGTAACGCCAACTTCCTTGTGCCAAATATGACCTACAGGAATAGATGGTACGTAAATAGGACACATAGGTTGGGAGTTAGAGTCGAAAATGCCTTAAACTTAGTCGAAAAAAGGCGTTCAGGGGGCGAAAATGCAAAACAGCCCCCCAACCAATGTTATGATGTAACGGCCAGCTTCCTCTTTCCAAATATGACTTGTAGGAATAGATGGTACGTAAATAGGACACATAGGTTGGGAGTTAGAGTTGAAAATGCCTTAAACTTATTCGAAAAAAGGTGTTTGGGTGGCAAAAATGCAAAACAAACCCCTAACCAATGTTGTGATGTAACAGGCAGGTTCTCCATGCTAAATATGACTTGTAGAAATAGACGGTACGTAAATAGGACATGTAGGTTGGGAGTTAGAGTCGAAAATCCCTTAAACTTAGTCGAAAAAAGGCGTTTGTGGGGCGAAAATACAAAATAGCCCCCCAACCAATGTTGTGATGTAACAGCCAGCTTCCTTGTGCCAAATATGACCTGTAGGAACAGATATTTGCATTTGTAATGGTTGTTACGAGTGTTTCCTTTATTTTTGTCATGCGTTTGTTGTTTCCTGACTAGCTTTCTTTAATTAATTCACTCTTATTAAATTATCTTTTTTCACTGTGGCTTGGTTTTGGAGAAAGTCTAACAACTTCAATGGTTGTTTCCTTGAAATCAGCATTTGTCTTTAGAGGGACATTCATCATAATCCCATCCTCTTTGTTATGGTTTCTAGTAACTGGTAGTTTCATGATTTGTTTCCTGATCTCTTTTTATTTAATTTCTAGGTGTACATTAAAATGTTGATTTTCTCTCCATTATTGAACTATTGATCAAGTCTTTTTTATTTTATTTTATTTTATTTTTATTTTATTTTTATTTTTAAATTCATTCTCATTGGTTATCACAGACAAAGTGAATTCATGATAGCTCGTATTTATTGGATTTCATTGTGCTAATTAGATTTTGTAAGCCATGGCGTTATACTTATGGAATTTACTTTTCTTATGAACAGGTACCTGAGGATCCGAGCGATTATTTGAACATGCGTATAAGTCATGCTTTTGCTCATGACATTTTATATGTATGATGTCATGACAAGAAAGAAATATGGACAACTTTGATATTTTGGTTTTTTTACCTGATTAGGAGATAAGGAATGCAAGTGCAACTAGTGTTGTGTTTTGTGAAGAGTTTGCACCCTCTTTGTAAGGGGTGGTTCAATTTTGGCATTGTTGGGAGTGAGTTTTTGATTTTTGAATATTCAAAAGAGATACATACTGTGGGGGCATAATTTTTGAATGACAACACGTGGCCGAGGTGTCACCGAAGTGCCAGCCGAGGTGCCACGTGTCCTAGTCATGACGCCGAGATCATCTCGGCTAGGCCGAGGTTATTTGCGAAGATATCGGAATCGGGATAAGCGGATAAGGGACAAGAGCCCTAGAATGAGAGAGGACTTTAGTTTGGGTAAAGATAAGACTCTTCGAAGGTTTATCCCAATCCTACTAGGAGTCCAAGATTAGCAGTAATCCTAAGTCCATTGAAGTTAGGCTTCTATTGGGACTAGGTTTGTGTTGGCTATAAAAGAGAGGCACCCCCCATGGGTCTAAGGTATGTCTTTTATGCTTTGTTTAGTGAGTTAAGCACTATTGATTATCTTTGAGAGATATTTTATTGACTTGATCGTCGGAGTGCCCCCGGGTGGACGAACCACCGCGGGATTATTATTTTTCTATTGTAGGTTGTTCGGGCTTAATCTATTCTGCCAGTGTTCTCTAGCTGAGTGCTTGATTGGCAGTGTGGTCGGAAATTGACACACACAATTTGGCGTCGTCTGTGGGAAAGAAAGAAGAATAGATGGCCAACGACGGACAGAAAGAGAAGGTTGGGGATGACACTCCTAATGGGAGTGGGAAACTTGTAGACCTTGACGTCGAAGAAGACAACTATAACAAAGAGACTCATGATAAGAATCACGAAGGAAAGGACGTCGGCCAGGACAGCGACGTACCAAAGAAAACGAACCGGAGCGGGTATTACAACGAGGACA
Organism: Camellia japonica; assembly: GCA_030407325.1. Lineage (NCBI taxonomy): Eukaryota > Viridiplantae > Streptophyta > Magnoliopsida > Ericales > Theaceae > Camellia > Camellia japonica. The sequence goes on from JAPPVO010000002.1 coordinate 84,083,895, forward strand.
ACTTCCAGGTATGGAAAGAAAGATGCCTACGGAGGGACGATGAAGTAAAGGCCATGGTGAACAAATTGGCAGACCTACAAACAGTGGTCAATTTCATGATGCAGAATAACGTCATGCAGCCACCGTTCCCACTACAAGATATGCCGATTCCAGCGGCAAAGGAGGATGCCCGAAAAGAGGGACAGAAAACAGTCCCTACAGTCCTCCAACACACCAAGACCGAAAAACACTGCCGCCGGCCTTCAAGGGAGGTCGGGCGAGAAAAGTCAAGAAGGGAAGAATCGAGGAGGACGCATCGCACCAAGGAAGCTGACCCCAAAGAACATCGGCATGTTCAAGGGCAGGAGTTGTGCTTCGACGCAACCAATGGAGGGAAGTCCAAAAGGACCCATAATGAAACTGGGAGTAGTGCACCGAAAAGGCTGAAGTCAGGAGATAGCCGAGCTCCTAGACGGACCAAAGAGGATCTGGGGGATCACCTACAGAGGAAGCAACAATATGCCGAGGTAACCTCCCCGATCAAGAGGAGAAGGCCGTTCTCGGTAGAATTGGACAAATTCGAAGCCCTGAAGAGGTTTAGCATACCGAGATTCTAGATCTACGACGGTAAGTCGGACCTCAACTTTCACGTCGGCTTGTACCTAAACTCGATGGCGTTGTAGACCGGGAATGAGTCGTTGCTCTGCAAGGTGTTCCCCTTATCCTTCGGAGAAATTGCATCGGACTAGTTTCACAAGTTGCCAAAAGGAACTGTGAAAACCTGGGAAGGCCTGGCCGAGATGTTTGTGGCCAAGTTCATGACATTGAGGGTGGATGCCCTAATGGCCCTGAAGATCGGCGAGGATGAAAGCCTTAGGGCCTATGCCAAAAGGTATTATGAGGTATTCAACCGAATACCAGGATGCAACCAAGAGGTGGCGGTCGTGTCGTTTAAAAACGGCTTGAAGGATGACTGCCTGCTTCGAAAATCACTGGCAAAGACATTGCCGAAAAGCATGGAGGAGCTGATGGCCAGGATAGAAAAGTATACCAGAGCCGAGGAGGACACGCCGGGGACAAAAGGTCCAAACAAGAGAAGAGAAATGGTTTGCCGAAGCGAAGCCGAGATAACACTGGATACGAGAAGACAAGAGCTCAGCCCAAGTGAGCAGATCCTGGATTCCAGATCTCGGATCCCAGATCCCAGAAGACAAGATCTCGGCCTAGATGATTAAGTCCGAGAAGAGAAGAGCTTGGCCTAAGTTAAAGAATTTTTATATAAGGTCAACAAAGGAGTATGTGAAAGCCATGCAGGGGGCAGATCTTTTGCCCATAGAGCAATATCGTAGGGATTCTTTTGGCCTTACATGCAAAAGGAAGCTGAAGCCTATGTAAAAAAGCATGAAAATACTTTGAAATCCACCTGCAATGTGCGATAGAACAGCAATTCGGCTGGGGCATACCAGCAAGAACTTGCTAGGGCTTACAACAAGAAGGTCAACTCAAGAGAGTTCAAAGTTAGGGACCTCAGCCTGAGAAAGGTTGCCGGTAATGGGGCATAACGTCTGAAGCAATAATAAAGTGCTAGTTTGATTTTTGAAATCTGTGCGATAGGACTGACCAGTCCTATGACGATGTTTTCTAATTGAAACATGGCGAATAACTTAGACTTATTATATGGCAGAGTAGAAACTTTACTTGCATATAATAAAGTTGAACTAAGTTGGGTTAACCTGGACTTGTCATATCGGCAAAATCAGACACAAATTGGAGCTGAGTGCCGTAGTAAAGAGACCAAGGTTGATAACCTCGGCCAGTCTTTGTTCGAATCTACATCGGCAACGAGGTCAAAGCCACATGCCTAATGAGAACCCACGTGGAACTTAAGTTCACATTAGGGGCCAAAGGGCTGAAGAATGATGCTTGGGAGTTGGAATTTCACAAGCTAAGATTGGTTTAGACACTTGTTGAAATTTAAGTTTATAAGTTGAAGTTAAACTGAGGCCATGTTTAACGCTTGTTGAAATTTAAGTTTACAAGTTGAAGTTAAACCGAGGCCATGTTTAACGCTTGTTGAAATTTAAATTTACAAGTTGAAGTTAAACCGAAGCCATGTTTAACGCTTGTTGAAATTTAAGTTTACAAGTTGAAGTTAAACCGAGACCATGTTTAACGCTTGTTGAAATTAAAATTTACAAGTTGAAGTTAAACCGATGATATGTTTAACGCTTGTTAAAATTGAAATTTACAAGTTGAAGTTAAACCGAGGCCATGTTTAACGCTTGTTAAAATTTAAGTTTACAAGTTGAAGTTAAACCGAGATCATATTTAACGCTTGTTAAAATTTAAGTTTACAAGTTGAAGTTAACCGAGGTTATGTTAAAAGAAGATCGGTTTAACACTTGTTGAAATTTTGAGAAATATTTAGAAGTTAAGACAAGGTTATGTTGAAAGAAATATCTACATACTTGCCGAGCTTACCATGTTGCCAAGACTTGGAAGAAATTTGAAGACAGAAGTCTTGCTAAGAGTGAAGTATTGAGTTGTAAATAACACTTGTGAAAATATTGTAAAAAATATTTTCAATTGTTAAGCCGAGGCTGAGATAAACCGATTAGTGGGTACAACCGAGGTGTTACACCCCGAGGAGATTGCACAGTTAAGGTGCATTTTGAACACATGCAAATTATTTTAAGTATAGAATCATACAAGAGTAAAAAGAAGACACATACAACCACGTTGAAAGAATAAATAAATTAAAGAATTAGAATGCATTCAGAAAAGGAAGAAGGCACTTCGCCTAACATTGAATAGTTATTGTTTAGATTACAAAAAGCCGCTGTGAAGTACGCCGGTGTCAGACGGTGTAGTAAGCAAAGAAGTGCAACGAAAGCCCACCGGAGGGAGAGAGTGAAACTGGTTGCAGAAAGCTTTGCAAAAGCAGCAATGGAGGATTTGAGAGAGAAAGTTTGAACAAGAACGAAGATGCAGAAGTGAAAAGACGGAGAGAGAGTTGATTTTGATCAAAAGCATGAAACGGCGGCAAAATGGCAATTATGGTGCCTTGGACGACGTGCTTGTCGGACGGCGCACGCAAAAGTGATACGACTTGATGGCGTATATCATGTACGATCCAGTAGAGGAAAGAAGTGTGGTAAAAATGGTTGAAATACTGTGCGTGCCAGCTCATACGCGTGCTGGAACTCTTGGAGTACATGATTCAATGAAGCAAATACCTCGGCTAGGCGGACAGTTTCGGCTGAGAAACTTGAACGAACTTGGTCGTTGGTTCTAAGGCATTGATGAAAGCAGACTATAGGTCTCGGTCATATTGAGCTGACGAGTTCTGACTTCGGCAATAGATGATGAAGCGAGCTTAGCCGACGTGCTAAATGGAAGAAATGATATAGGTTCCATCACCTCAGGATGCCGAGGTAATAGAACCTAGGCGGCAGTTGTGGGGGCATAATTTTTGAATGACAACAAGTGGCCGAGGTGTCACCGAAGTGCCAACCGATGTGCCACGTGTCCTAGTCATAACGTCGAGATCATCCCGGCTAGGCCGAGGTTATCTGTGAAGATATCAGAATCTGGGATAAGCGGATAAGAGACAAGAGTCCTAGAATGAGAGAGGACTTCAGTTTGGGTAAAGATAAGACTCTTAGAGAGTTTATCCCAATCCTACTAGGAGTCCAAGATTAGCAGTAATCCTAAGTCCATTGAAGTTAGGCTTCTATTGGGACTAGGTTTGTGTTGGCTATAAAAGAGAGGCACCTCCATGGGTCTAAGGTATGTCTTTTATGCTTTGTCTAGTGAGTTAAGCACTATTGATTATCTTTGAGAGATATTTTACTGACTTGATCGTCGGAGTGCCCCTGGGTGGACGAACCACGGCGGGATTCTTATTTTTCTGTTGCAGGTCGTTCGGGCTTAATCTATTTGCCAGTGTTCTCCAGCTGAGTGCTTGATTGGCAGTGTGGTCGGAAATTGACACACACACATACCAACCCTACGAACCAAATTTTTTAATGTGTCAATTGAATATCTGATATGTGAACTTAATAGTTTGTCTAATATATATATATATATGTATATATTTGTGAGTTGGGTATTAACTACTTTATAAATGTTTGTATATCAATTATTTTATTGAAATGAATGAAATTTGCCTCAAATTCTTTTAAATGTTTAAATATTACATTTTCTGGTGTCCATGTGATTTAATATTTTTGATGGTTTACCAATCTTCTTCTTTTTTTTTTTTTTTTTTTTTAAGAAGAAGATAGATTTCGTGGGTATGGATTGGCATGGATGATATTGGATAAAGGTCCACAATTGATTAATCTACATTTGCAATTTAGGTGGTCTTTTGTGCTCAATTAATTGGCATACTTGAACAATTTGGTTAGATGTTATTTTAAAATTGATTGTGTAATCGATTCAAAGTGAATTTGTTAGGATTGGACGTATATTATAATTGCACAATCTATTGCGGCTAAATATGTATGATTTGAATTTGGTTAATATTCATCCATGATCCATTGTACAATTGATTGGCCTATAATCTTGTAATATGAATTCTTTTGTAATCAATTGATTTTGCAATCGATTGGGAGTGAAATTATAAGAACATTTGCTTACCAATCAATTGTGCAATTAAATGAGAATTAATCTGATAGGTACTCGGGGGTTTAAAAAAAAAATTAAATTGATAGGTACTTGACAATTTCATTACCAATCGATTAGGAGTGAAATTGTAAAACATTTTATCACCAATCAATTGTGCAATTGAATCTGATAAGTACTTGGCAATTTCACATGCAAAGATTATTTTACAATAGCTTGACTTGCACGTATCGCAGCATATATTCTTTTGCACTTAATCAATCTGGATTGACATGCAAATATCATCAAGTTAGACATATATAGTTGGTACCCAAATATCATATACATAGGTTGGCATCCAAAATTAATTTACAATTTGGACATATATCAACTTGTACATAGACGGATTAACAAAATCAACTTTACATAATCCAAATAGAAATCATCCAAGTGTACATTCATCCACACATAAAAACCATCCAAATTACATCAACCAAATATTGTTTAGAAACCAATTTTAAATTGTACATTAGTCTAATTGTTTAAAAAAAAAATGTCACATTTTATGTTCGAGGGCTCAACCATTAGTGTCCATATCTCCTTACTATAGGAACCTCACATGTAAATTATTAGAAATCAAAGGAGACTGACATAGACAAAATATATATATATACATATATTTATAGAATTGTCCACAAAAAGAAAATAGGGAATGCTTCCAAGCATAATGATCTTAAGATAGAGTCGAATCTCCCAAAGGCAACTACTAGAAGAGTTTGAACAGAATCCTTTATAATTGACACCACTCCTGCAATAATTTTACATCATTTAGTTAATTTCAATGGAAGAACATTTAAATGGATAAAAATTACTAGAAACAAAAAGTTTAAATAAATGAGAAGTAGGTACCTCATTTGTAACAAAAGCAAACTTTTCATTGGCAATTGCCTCACAGCATACACCATAACCCTACGTATATAACATTGGTCTAATTACACAGTTTTAGTTATAGCAAAATTGGGATGAAGCAAGGAATGCAATTGTAAAATAAAATATTTAGGTTTTTAGCTAATATAATATTCAAAAATATATGTCAGCTTCCCATTTTAGCGACACTAATATTTGTTACAAATTCACCTATGCAAAACTCAAATCACATTCATTCAACCTTCAAATTTAATTAAGAAATAAAAATCCATCAACTAATCCAAAATATAAACCAAATACATTCAACAAAACCAATTTTTAATCCATTCAACAAAACATATCTAAATATCTAAAAAAATTCAAAACAATTCAACCCAATTATTCAAACAAAATATAAATCTTAAAATACAGTGTGATTATAGATTACTATGCAATAATTTATATCAAAATATATCTTGTTCCATGAGCCCATCTCCATTATATATCTATAAAAGAATAAATATAAGAAAAAACAAAGGATATTTAATCTAGCATCCCTCTCTAACTTTAATAATGGAAGAGATCCACAATATCATTTTTTTATAGCCTAAGGTCCCCCACCCACACTCATATATTACACCCACTCTCTCATTCTCTCTTCTCTCTCTCTTTCTCTCCCTCACCTCGCCTACACCCATACCCATACCCATACCCATCGAAATCGTTGTCGAGGCGGGTGACAATGGCTCAAACAATGGCCAACCCCAACAATGACGATAACAGTACCATTGACAATGAGCTTGTGCCGTCCTCGCTTGTGGCCATCGCATCCATCCTCCATGTTGCTAATGAGGTTGAAAAGGACAACCCTAGGGTTGCTTAGATCTGTGAGAAAGCCCAAGCCCGCTTTTACTCTCTGTCTCTTTGTCTGTCTTTGTTGATTTTGCTTTTGTTTTTTTAAGTGAATGTTGTTGTTAATCATATCAATGTATTTGGTGGTGATTCCAATGATATTTATGATGTTTTGGAATGTTTAGTTAAGTGTATTTGGTTGTGCAAATTGAATCGTTTTTTTTTCCCCCCAAAACACAGAGAAATTTTGAAACACAAAAAATTAGAGAAATTGATATGACACATGCATAGTAGTGGTCACGCTAATTAGAGCAGAACACACCTAAAGGCCTTTCCACTCTTTCACCAGATGGTCCAACATTTAAAGCTGGTTTGGTTGCGGCTTGCTAAAGTAGACACGAGCAGTAGACTTAATACATACACAGAATATGAAGTCAAACATCACAACATATACAAGCACTGACCCTTTGTCTTGAACTGCCACCATTCTAAGGGATACTTCAAAATTGTCCAATCAAATACATAAACTGATAGCCTGCACAAGAATATCAAGGAATTAAATTTTAGGACAACACTCTTAAAGAATATCAATAAATGAAACAATCGATACAATTCCTCGTCGGTGATATATGAATTTGCCTCCTAGGTTTTCAAATTTCAATCCGATTTCCAATCCGTTCAATTTAAAATGTTAGCAATCTGAAGACATTGAAAATGTCCAACAAATTAATTGAAATGCCTTTTTTCTCTTTAATCAAAGCTCATTAATTCTCTTGTAAGGCACATAGTTTAAACTTAGTATTGAAATATTAGTTGATAACTTATTTAGTAGCTTTTTTTTATTATAAAAAAAATAATAAAAAGATGATTTAGTGTTAATCATTATTGCCTATATTGATTGACTCCTAAAATAGGCAAGGCATCTGTGGCAATTGTTTATCAGTAAATCTCGACAATCAGAATTCCAATTCACCTAATAATGAAAATAAGTTGAAGAGTTTTGCATGAAATTTAATGATGAGCCCAATGCATGCCCATTGAATTAACTTGTATAGAACTCTGAATGGGTAAAGTAGGAACCACATAAAGTATAGAAATGAAAGTGAAGGCTCCTCTTAACCAATTCCTACATTACCAAAGTATTTGCATCACATAACAACTTACTTTTTTTGTAATAAAAATAATGACAGCAGTAATGTTAATAATAATGATAACAACAGCAATTTCAAAACCATTATAATAGTAACAAAAGAAACATAGCCTGCTCATTCTAGAAGATCATGAAGAAAACTGATACTGGTTTTGGGATCAACACTTAAAGCAATATTTTGAAACTAGAACCCACTCAGTAGTTGGACAACCCAAACGATAAACAGTATAGATTCTAAACATTGAAAACCCCTAAGCCATTTTCCTCAAAATTTTATTTCTACTTTCCTTTCTCTATGTTATCTCAAAGAGCAAATTAATCATTATACAAACAATAGCGACCAATGAAAAAAGCTCTTTGAAGTCTAACCATTGAAAGGTGAACACTGCAATGGCAACTCTTGTCCCTTGGAAGTACCTTCCTACCTTAACGAACCACCAATGTTTTAGATAAACATTTTTGAAAAATATAAATCCCGGAGATATTGATTTGTGATTATATATCAATTTTAACCAGTAAATAGCAATCCCAATCAAACAATCAAAGACAAATCAACACAACGATTTTAACGTGGAAAAATCACACTTGGAGCTCCTCCAATTGTGATAAAAAAAAATCACGGGCAAAAGCCACAAAACAATCTACTACAAAGACATAAAGGAATTACACAAGTTACTCTCAATTACCTAGCGAATCCATGCCCGAATCGAACCGACCCATGTGTGCCTCTTCCAGCCTTGTCTTCACCTTGAAATTGTCTTGTACAACGTTGAATCCACAACGCCGATGTCGAATCCACGACGATGAGCCACTCCGGATTCCACCAAAGCTTCAGGCCCAAATTCCCTAGAATCCACCGAAGAACAACTCTCTCTTTTGTATTTAATAAATAAAACAAACAAACCTTTTGATATAATCCACTCAATTCATGATTAAACTCTCACAGATATCAAAGGAAATAAGCAAAGAAGCTCCAGAAGAAAACCCTAATACCCAAAAAGAAGATTTGGAAGCTGTAACCCTAAAATCTGATAGAACCACATATTTATAGAAAACCGATCCGCGATCTCCACTTGAGCGCAAGAATGGCCGCTCGAGCGGAAAAAAACAACTCCCAGTACTTTTGCAGGCAAGTCAAACTTCTGAAAGGTCAGATCTCCGCTCGAGCGCAAGAATGGCTGCTCGAGCGGACAAACAACTCGATCCCTAACATAGTCAACGAAGTGGCAAACATGAAAGAATTAACTTCTGAAACATCTCTACAAGGCAGACTTCAGGTTGGATTTGCATTTAAAAACTCATAGCCTCACTGAAATAAAAGATCGAATACAATTACAACTGAAAGAGTTTTGTCAAATGGGATTGCCAAGAATAAAAACCTAATAATTTTCATTTTTAAAACTTGAATAAAGAGCAAAAGAATCAATAAATACCATGAAATCCACATATTTAAAAAGAAAACAAAAAATAAATTAAAATCATATGCTTGTTTTCACTGAGAATAATTTTTGAATCTAAAAATTCGAAACGTTGTACCTGAAGATTTATAAACTCAATCCCAAGTTAAACTCATAATGAGTATTCACCAAGCAGTGTTCATCAAACAAAGAATGATTGACAAGACAATTTGATAAGTAATTATTGTAGACGGCCTAGAACGTCCCGGGGAAATCCCGTTTTGTTCATTGGGCTCACTACAGTTCGGACTCGATGTCACGGTTCTGAATCTAATCTCGCAAAGTGCAATGCAAGATCGATAAATCACCAAAGAGTCCAAATCCGGCAAATCGTTTTGAAAAATTGATTTTAGAAAGAAGTGCCAAACATGGACTGCTTTGCCAGATACATAGATATTTTATTTTGGGGGAATTTAGGAAACCCTGACTCGTGCCTAAGGCCACGTGCCCATCATCACCAAAGTTGCCTCGGCTCGGGAACTTGGGTACGATTGGGGAAGGTCATTTCATGAGCACCCCCGCTCGCCCGATCAAAGATCGGCCACTACTAAGCATGATATCTTGTTTTTGAAAACACATGTGCTCTTATTCCGGTTATTAACCTATAATTACTATGTGATGCGCACAGTATACAAGTATAGACTAGATTGCCTAAGTTGGAACAAAGCATCGCATATCCATTTGTTTTGAAAATGGATTGAAGTTCGCTACTCACAAGTAGGCTAAAACACGGGTTTCGACGAATTATTCCAATTCAAGCAACCCAAACTTCACCCACAGGCATTCAGGCAGTTATATCACATAAGCACATAGCCTCATCGTAAGCATGCTATCATGGCAGTCACTCACACACATGTAAGGATGCTAAAGCATAAACACTTACCGAGTACTCCGAGCCAAAGAAAGAAGCTAATTAGAAAACATGCATGAATCCTAACTATGCTGAGATGCCTAATGCAACACATGCAAGAATGCAACTAAGATAGGCTCGGCTATTCTAAGATGGCATATGAGATGCTACAGGTAACATGTATTCAACTTGGAATTGAAATACGATGCAGTTAGTATGATGCGCCGAGCCTGGTGCATGCAAAACAGATGAATGAATGCAAACATAAGAGCATAAGGATGCTAATTGAAACGTGCCCTAAAGCTAACCATCATAAGCTGGTAAATAAAAGGAAGAAAGACGTGGGATTGGAAGACATACATCACACACAAGCACACTTATTACAACATTGCCCTCTCTTGGAGGGTTTGAATAAATAATACAGAATCAAATTAACTAATTATTACACAATACTAGATAATTAACAAATTAACTAAACTACCATGCAAACTATGTAAAATGGGCTACCTTAGCTCTGCTTTGAATGATAAAGGATGCATGCATGCTCGAGTCGCCTTGTCGGGAAATCCATCGCGATGCCCTGGCTCGCCTTTGTTTGCAATTGATTTCAGAAACTTGCACAAAGCTCCAAGAAGATGAAACTCTACCCTGGGAATCTAGGAGGAGGCTGCCGACCAGCTATAGGCATTGTAGACCACCTACCGACCACCCTTGGTGGTGAAAACCAGAAAAGGTGGTCGGCCTGCCAGAAAACCTGGTCGGCCGACCAGTTTCTTCTCCTGGTTTCTGCATTTTCTGCAACAAAGGCAAGAGAGAGAGAGAAAGCATGGTATTTGCAACACATGTGTGCACGACCACTCTCCCCATCATTGCATAAGCTCTAACGAGTGTAGTCCTTGATCCTCGGCCACCAATCACGCATCTCGATGCATGATGGCCGAGGAGTCGGATTGCACGACTCAATGTGAAATGAATGCACATATAAACACATAAATGCCTAAACTCCATCATGTGTTAGTCAAGAGTGTCTGCGACCGAGAATCGAGGCACGTTTCATCACTTGGAGTATGAAACGTCCCTCGTTTCCCGTGTTTGGACTAACTCCTATTCCAAACACAATGCAACAAGTAGAATGGCATGCACAATGCGACCTCAAGCATGCAATCCTAAGGCGATGCAACCAAGTCATGCAAACATGCAAAGGATGACGTGCAAACATGCAAACTAGCATACGCAATGCTACGAACTAACAATGGCATACTCAATGCACATGATACTATATGTCATACACAATGCACATGTGAAGACTATCATACACAATGAAGTGAAAAAGGCATGCGCAATGCAATGATCAAACATGCGACAATGCGACATACTCAATGCTATGAACTACAATGGCATACTCGATGCAAAATGGACTTAAACCAAAATGAATGGGCCTCAGCCACACTCAAATCAGTGGCCATACATGATGAAAATGAGGCAACAAAACACATGCAAACATGCAAGATGCAAGGGCCCAAAGCCTAGGGCACAAGATACAACTGTATGGAAGCATGGAAAGGATAAAACATGGCATACAACAACACATGTTCCAGCTCTGAAATGACATACAAAATGGTCCCGAATCATGCAAACAACTCATGTTATGCATGTTGAATGGCTCAAATACCGAAACTAGTGAAGTGCATTACACTAGAGGTATGCAAAGCAATGCCCAAATGAACAAACCAACCCCAAAAAGTCCCTATGCAGGCCCAAAATAGTGGCAAAATGGACTAAGATGATGGCTTGAAATGCACAAAAATGAAGCTCATGCAATGGCCCATAAATGAGGTATATAAGCACAACTTCTCAAATGCATTTAAAGAGTGGAAAACATGGGAACATGGCACAAGTATAGGCTCTGAAATAACATGCTCAATGATGCCAAGACATGGAAACACCTCAAGTTAAGCATGCAAGGGGCTCCAAAACTCAAGGCTAGGCAAGGATATTACACTACAAGTATGCATGGCAAGCATCATTCGACCAAGAGGCCTCCAAACAGAGCTAAGGCAGCCCAAAATATGAACAAAATTAGTTTGAAGTATGACCAAAATATGCTAGAATCAATGGCCAGAACAACATGCAATGTAAGCTAGTAAGCATGGTTTACACTACAAGCATGTGAAGCATTCAAGAGGCCACTAAACCAACCAAAGACAGAGCTATGATATGCCAAAGAATGACCAAAAACCCACTGAAACATGACCAATACATGCAAGAATGACATGCTCCTTTGATAAGCAATGAAGAGGATTATTCTACACATGCAAGAGGCAAACATGAGGTGACCAAACCAGCCCTAGACAGAGTCTAGAAGGTCCTAAAAGTCACTGAAATGGTTTGACCAAGGCTAGGAAGTATGAAAATATAGGCTCCTTGGAAAGGCCAAATATGCAAACAAACAAGGCCAAAAGAGAGAGGGTACCCCTCTCTGATTTTGGCCCTCAAAACAGCATGTCAACCACTGAAAATCCACTGGATTTCAGTGGCTAAAAGGCCAAGCAAAGGTCAACACAAGGCCAAGCAAAGGTCAACACAAAGGCTTAAGGCATGGCTCGAATGAAGCATGCAAGAGGGTAGATGACCTCCAACAGGAAAATGGCCTTAAAAAACATGAATAATGCTTAAAAAAAAGCTTTTTTCAGTTGACAACAAACCTCAAATAAGCATGCAAATGAGGCTAAGAGAAGGATCAAAATAATGCTTAAAAAGGGAGAAAATGAGTTACCCTTGAAGCTCAACAAAGACAGTAACTTCTGGACCAAAAACCCAGCTCCTTAACCTCTGAAAATGACCTCCAAGAACCTTGGGTTGATGGTGGAAGTGTTAGGCTATGAGGTGTGGTGCAAAAGGGTCAAGGACAATACACTTCCTAAGCCTAAATATAGAGACAAAGAGGGAGATATGTGTATATGCCTTAACCAAAATCTGAACCCTCACAAAGGAGGGGGAGGCCTTCCTTTATAGACAAAGGAGGCCAAAGCTTCTCAAAGAAGCTAAAAACCAAGGCCAAAGATCCTCCATACACGTGTATGGAGGATGCAGTCTGTGCCTTCCAGCTGGCACAGCTGGCAACAACTCACAGAGACAAAACTGGAGGGAGCAGGCCGACCAGTTAAGGTGGTCGGCCGACCACTTCCCCTGGTCGGCCGACTAGGGTGAGTGGTCTCCCTCAAGGAAAAGTGGTCGGCCAGCCCATTTGATGGTCTCCCAACTGAATGCAAGCTAGTGGTATGGTGGGAGACCAGCAAATGTGGCTCAAAAATCAAGGAGACCAGTTTCCCGACAAGAAAACCGGCTGGCGGAGAGAGAAGTGGTCTCCAAGAGAAAAGGTGGTCTCCCACCCTTGTACCACCTTCCAAACAATGAAAACAAGGTTCATGCCAAAAATGAACCAACACCGATGCAAAACGAGGGTTCGGGGGGCAAAACGCGCGGCCGGGTGCCCCGAAAACAGGCTGTTAAGCACCAAAAGTGGCGTGCGACCACAAAGGTGGTCTCCCGGGCCGCAGTGTCCCTCTAGACAGAGGAAACAAGGTGTGTGCCAAAAACCGTGCCAAACGGAGAATGTTAAGCGGTCCCGAACCGAGGCGTGCGGCCGACGGCTCCGAAAATCGGAAACTGGTCTCCAAACGGGAACAGTGGCCTGCGACCACGAAAAGTAGCCTACGGCCACTGAGAGATGGTCTACAAGACCTCTCCCTCCCTCCGGGAAGAGAAAGCAAGACCTGGTCCGCAAACCGAGGCAAAGCATAAAAGGGTCCCGAGGTCCGGGGTAAGGACCTCAGCCGAAACTCCGAAACCTCAGAACGAGCACAACATGCGCAATCACCGAGCGCTCAATCGATGACGTCTGAGTCTTAAGGTCGGTCAAAAATGGGGTGTCTACAGTTGCCCCTCTTTGACAGAACTCGAAAGTCATAAGTGACGGGAGTGAATGCAAAGCCCAGAGACGACCCATTTTTGACAAGGCCGAAGACTTAGACAAACAAGCGAGATAAACAAGGAGATGTGCCTGCAGGCAGGGGCAAAATGCAAAGGGGTATGCACAAAGCCGAACATAACTTATGACCATGCAAAGCACGCTGTAATGAAGCAAATATACACAATAAATGCAACAGTTTAAGCGAATGTTATGCAAAGCAAGTAAACACGAGCCAAACCACATCTCATGCAGAAAGGATGTAAGAAAATTATACAATTCTCACTGCGTCTCACGCGGAGAAGGCTAAAAGCGACTACCGAGAACACCCGGAGTCTCAAACGAAACAACTCTCAACGTATCAAACGCAAAAGGAGAAAGCGAACAAATGGACACCGGAACGCATCTGAGTGCTCGAAACCGAAGACGTCCTAACACACCACATGCGAGAGGAGAAAAGGTATGAATGAACACCGGAACTCATCCGAGTGTTCGAAACCGAAGATGTCCTAACGCACCGCATGCGAGAGGAGAAAATGTATGAATGAACACCGGAACTCATCCGAGTGTTCGAAACCGAAGATGTCCTAACGCATCGCATGCGAGAGGAGAAAAGGTATAAATGAACACCGGAACTCATCCGAGTGTTCGAAATCGAAGATGTCCTAACGCACCGTATGTGAGAGGAGAAACGGTATGAATGAACACTGGAACTCATCCGAGTGTTCGAAACCGAAGATGTCCTAACGCACCGCATGCGAGAGGAGAAAAGGTACGTTCAAACTGAACTGGAACTTCTCTTGAATGAACCGTACATACAATATCGTGCCTGTAAAAGAAAGGAACTTAATAGGTACAATAAGTTACAACCATGTTGAGAGCTATATCAAACGCGGACACATATGGTGCCGATGGCAAAGTGTATAAACGATGCAAGTGAAACGTTGCACGACGACGCATGCAAAGCATGGAGGCATGATATACCAATGAAACGTGCACAACAATGCAAGTGGTGTGCATAACAATGCAAGATAAGTACGACTTCAAAAGCATGCTTGAAACAAAATGCTGAGTAAAGAAGTGCAAGCTTCGAAGAGAGCAACTCAAACGCGACCTCCGATTTACCTCTCAGAGGGGTCGCAACGTACTCAAAAAGGATACACCTTGCTCTTGGCGAGTAACGACGAGCCATACGTCGAAGACTTGAATTGAAGTTCCGGCGGAGGCATTTCGTGCCGAAAAGTCACTTTCTTGTACTTTCTCGAGAGCCGGGGACTCCAATCATCACCAAATTCACAGGGAGAACAAAGGGACCTGGAGACCACCCAGGAGGGGCCACCGACCACCTACCATGCCACCGACCAGTTTTGCCCAGGGTGGTCGGCCTGCCAGAAAACCTGGTCGGCCAACCAGTTTACCAAACTGGGGCAGTTTGGTCCTTTTATGCTCGGATCTTTAAATCCACTTGTCCAAAACACTTTTGCTCACACCCCTTAGGCCGAAATCAGCCCCTCTTGCTTCCTCGACCATTTTCTCCCTCAGATCTGCGTTTTATACGCGTTTTCCAGCGCCCCACGCGAAGTTGTTTCGTGAAAACTTTAGATTTTCTTCACTTTGAATCGATTAAAATTTGATTTCGGAGCTTCTTTCTCCATTTTCACCACTTGAGGTATGTTTGTCTCGAACTTTGGCACATTTTCTCAGGGGTTGACTTTTGTTGACTTGTCCCTTTTCCGAGAGTTGACTTTTGTTGACTTTTTGCAATTTTGGCTCATTTCGCTCATTTTTGCAGATTTCTTCGAATGACGGATCATTTTCATCATGGTGGAGGTCCTCCGCATGTCGGGGATGAGTCGGGCATCATGTCACTGCCTCTGAGAGTTCGACCTTTCGACCCCGAGAGGTATCATCCTAAAGAACACATCCTACCTCCGACCACTTTCTATCACTTTACCGACTTTGATCGGCGAGCACCCGCAAACCTACTGCTACGGGAGCCTGAGTCTCACTTATCTCACCAGGCGCGAGAGGTACGCACTTCCCTTTTATATTCTCCACAATGTATTCTGCATTTCCTGCACATTTCATGCTTTCGCTATGTATTATACCTGCTCGTTCTGAACACATTTACATGCATCCATCCGGTCCATTTGGCACACAACTCATACATAACAATACACTGTTCATTTAGCATGCGGTTTATTCTGAACGCGCGGTTTATTCTGACCACACAGTTTGTTCGGGCACACGGCACATCTTCGGGCACACAGCTCATTCTTTGGGCACACAGCTCATTCTTTGGGCACGCAGCTCACTTTTGGGCACGCAGCTCATTCTTTGGGCACACAACTCATTCTTTGGGCACACAACTCACTTTTCGAGCACACAGCTCATTCTTCATTTGTGAACACACAGCTCATTTTCTTCATTTGCATGCAGCTCATACATTCTACTTTGAACACACAGCTCACACATTTCAATTCTGAACACGCAGCTCATACACTTTCATTTGTGAACACACAGCTCATTCACTTCATTTCTGAACACACAGTTTATTTACTTCTTTTGCACGCAACTCATACATTTCAATTCTGAACACGCAGCTCATACATTTTCATTTGCACGCAGCTCATTCTGAACACACAGTCCACTTGCATCATTTGCACGCAGCTCATACTGAACACACAGTCCACTTACTTCATTTGCACGCAGCTCATATGTTTCATTCCGAAACTGAATACACCTGTTCGTTTTGAATGCAGGTATCTTACGATTCCACACGGGGCTATGGATCGATCCTTGCTAGGGAGTGGTATGTGGAGCTCCCAGATACTGTTTGCCATATCATAGATGAGGCAGGATTTGGACCTTTCTGCGCAGGGCTATCTCGTTATCCGCGAGCAGACCCTGATGGGGGCACTTGTGGAGAGATGGTGGACACCACCAACTCGTTCCACTTTTCAGCTACTGGGACATGCGATGACCCCATTTGACTATGCCATGCTGACTGGCCTTGACATGGCCGACGACCGACCGATCCTTATGACGCAGATCTGGGCGAGTGAGAGGCGGATTGGATTTATCTGCTAGGAGTCCACCCGCTGATTGACAGATCATCGGGTAGAGTTAGATACACCTGGTTTCCCATGCAGTACAGGGGGACTATGCCCGAGACCGTCGAGGAGATAGAGTAGTATGCTCGGGGATTTTGATGTTCCTTCTCGGGACCACTTGTTCTCTGACAGGGGGACACAATTGGACTTTATCCTCAGTGCTTTAGTAGACCTATCCCAGTCAGCCAGTATGATTGGGGCGGCGTCGGCCTCGCCCCTTTACTGTTATTGAGTGCGACCACCTCCCGCGGGCGGGGAACATAGTCGGTGGCTACTGGAGAGCCTGGGAGGTGCTTTCTGTCCTCTTGATTTACATTACCACTTTTCATTATCTGTACACCGCACACACGACACACTTTTCATTCTATATTCTACATTCTGTATTTTTCGTATATTCTATATTCACATTATGCACTCAGCACTCTGTATTTTGTACATTCTGTATTCTGATGGTCATTGTTCTGTTTTTCACAGCTATGGGTTTAGCAACTTCCCGACGTTGGCCCCAGAGCTCGAGGTGGAGGCACCTCTTGAGATCCCCTACTCTCGTAGATTCAAGCGTCGTGCCGGCCGAGGACTCGGGAGACTCTACCCTTTCTTCGACAACAGTTCTTTGATACTGTCGGCGACAGAGGTAATCAAGAACTCTCAGTTCTTCGGCAGTGCTTTGGTTCATCTGCATATTTATGACACCTAATCATTTGTGCACTTGTTATATCGCAGATCACTTGGGAGCCTTGCGCATCCTTGTCAGGAGATGCCCGGTTCCGATTCCCTAGGGCATGGGCCGCTTCTCGATATAGGACTTTATTTGAGGGGTTAGTTGGCAGGGCCTGGTTTCTGGGGGATCGCTTCATGCGTCGACATGGGCATCCCTGATCAGGGTATCCCCTCACACCTCCAGATGACATGCGATCCACTGAGGGGACTCACTCCCCGGGAGTCGAGGAGCTCATGTTGGTACTGATGCAGTTCTATTGTTGGAGGAGGGAGATTACGCGACCTACCGCCATACATACTTGATGCCTCCACTGACGAGTATCCGTACTCGTACGAGTAGGGCTCCCGGTGCATCATCGTCGAGCCAAGTCCGGGCTGCAGATACCCCTTCGACTAGCAGGGCCGGCACATCGAGAGGTGGGGTTGGACTGATTCCCCCGACTTACCAGTATGCTAGGTGGCCGGATCTTCCGACCGAGCTGACAGGTTGGCAGTATGGGATATCCTACCCAATTCCATTAGAGCCTCCATTGCCTGATCATCGATACGTCAGTGACCCTGACTCGCCACCGGTATGCTTTACAGTTTTGATTTATCACTCAGATATTTAGACATTCATTCATTCACTGATGACTTGCACTTACATCTGCAACCTCCCAGAGAGTATATTGAGAGGTTACTTGGAGTGACGGCCTCACTTGAGGGCATGGTCCTGCGGAGGAAGACACAGCTGTTCATCGCCGGCATCTCGGTACTCTTCAATTTCCTTGCATTTATCATACTTTTGATGACATACTAAAATTGAACATTCCATTACATTGGTTGACTGCATGTGTAGAGCACATTTGCACACCACATTCATATACTGTATCTGCATGCACACATTCTATGTAGCACTCTTGCATCTGTATCTGATATACATACTTTGACTGATGTATTCAAAATGCCTTTCTTTTTTTTTTTTTCAGCTCCCACCACTACAGGCTGGGCCATCCAGGCCTTCTCGAGGGCTGGGAGAGGAGAGGAGACTCGCAGCCGAGGCAGCGCAGAGCACCTATCAGAGATGATGAGGAGTCCAGCGAGGAGAAGGAGTCTGCACATCCTCAGTCAGAGACCTCTACAGGCAGAGAGGATGACTCTGGCTCCAATTCTGAGAGTGGAGGTGATGCCGGGGAGGGTTCCGAGGACGGCAGCTCCGATTCGGATGGTGGTGCAGATGTTACTCAGTCGAAGAGGACGAAGAGGGCCTCTCAGTCTTGCGCTTGATAGCGCTGATGCAGATGTTCTTGCTTTATTTTCTTTTATTACTAGTAGTTGTAGCATATCAACTTTAGGCAGTTTTATTTTCTTTAAAACTTGTAAAATGTTGTCAAAAAAGAACTATGATGGAATGAAACAGTTTTTTGTTCAAAAATGTTGTATTTTGTGTTCTTAGCCTCACATCGCATCACTTTGCACAAAAATGAGATTGAATGGAAATTGAGCATTGTACATCGCCAAGTCAGGTAATGAGCCAACATAGCAAACTAAACAGCTTAACTTACTAAGAAACAACAAAACCTTAGCAAGTTTACAACTCGATAAGCAAACTTCGACAAGTGTTGATAAACAAAGAGCAACAATTCGATGAACAAACTCGACAACTCGATAAACAAACTTAACAACAACTCGATAAATAAAGAATAACAACTCGATAAGCAAATGCATTTCGGACAAACCGGGCGACGGAATGCATCCGAAACAGTGGTAAACTCAGACCTTCGACACTCCCAACACATGGAAAGGCTAGGAGCTCTCTTCTAGAGACCAGAAAAAGACCAAAAACTAGCTTTTCTCCATGGCCGACCACCAAAAGTGGCTGGCCGACCAGTTTCTTGCCTTGGAGACCAGTTGTGTGGTCGGCCGACCAAAAAAACTGGCTGGCCGACCAGAAAAAGTGGTCGGCTAACTAGTTGGCTTGGCGACCTCCAGATTTTTAACACGTGTCCTCCAAACAGTTCCTTATCCTCCATAAAAGTTCCAGCTTCGTGGTTCTTTCATTTCATCTCAGTTTTGCATCAAAATGGAGGCATTTCTCATCCAAAATCTCACAGCTTGGATTGCTACTTTAGACGGCTCGGAAAAGTTGAACTTCCGGGGCTTCGGCATAAATGCACTATTCACGCTGAGTCGCACTCCGCTGCATCTTCCATTCCTCCATGTTGCGACAAGGTTTTGGAATCCGGTAACACATGTCTTTAGCTTTGGCGGGCAAGAGGTGTGTCCTACTTTCGAAGATTTCCAAGCTTTGATGGAGTCCGAGCGCAACGAGGAAATCTTGCCCCAGCTTCGCTTTGGCCATGCCCAAGCCTTAGGGCGAATGTGTGGGCTCACTATGCACGACGCTCGGTCTTTGATCCGCGACGGAGAATTGGACGTCCTCAGCTTGATTCATCGTTTTTCCGATGCTGGTGACCGCGGTAATCACCACTGGCAAGGTTTTCGGCGACATGCCCTTTGCTTGTGTATGTTGTCTCACTTTTTGCTTGCCCCAGGCTTCAGTGGGCCTAGCGTTCGTTTGATCGAAGTCGCCCAAAGCTTGAAAGAGGGCAAGAGCTGCATTGCCATGACATTGGCCGAGACATTGATGGGCTTGGATGCTTTCCATCGCCGGGAGACGACCAGATTCACGGGGAGTCCACTACTGCTACAGGTAATGTTTCCCACGCTATCTCACATATATATTGCTCACATCACTCGGCCCTCAAGCTCGATTTTTCTTTCAAAACCCTTTCTCACTTTTCTCTCAACATACACCTCTCTATTCTTTAATCTCTCATTTTTCATCCCTCCCCAGGTGTGGTTGATGGACAAATTGCAGGTTGTGGACTCTTGCCCAGCATACTCAGCTCGCGGCTACTTCTTCCAACGACATCTAGTCGATGCCCTTGATGAGATGGTGGTTCGACTGGATGTGCAATTTGTCCGCAGACCGCATTGCTTGGTGGTGCTCCTGGCTCAATCTACCGGCAATGAGCTACAGCATGTCCCGGCAGCCTGGGATTCAATTGATTGGCCTGACACACTGCGTTTTCTACTTTCCTTTCCAGTTCCAGCGCCAGTTCGGCCATGATCAGATTTGCCCAGTGGAGGGGATAGAGTATCCAGCTGCATTTCCGGTCCGAGGCGCGCAGCTAGCTCGATATGCCACGGCATGGAGGACGAGAGAGTTTCTGGCCCCCGCTCCCACTTTCAGTTACACCTTTCTGATGAGTGCATAGATTGGCTCAATGAAGAGGCACAGATTGGGCCAGCTTGGCATCAGAGCTTCGACCAGCTCTGGGAGGGGACACGGGAACACTGACTATGCCCCTGATTTATTTGCTTTAATCAGAACTTTCAAGTTTTCTTTATGAGTGTAATAAAAAGCAACTTCAATTTGTATTCAAGAGTAGGAGAACTCTGTACTGAAATCAATATAATTGAAGTTGTGGGTACTGAAAATTTTCCGCTTTGGTCCAAAAATGGTCTAAGTTGTAAAAGATTAATTTGACAAAATCAACTTTTATTAAAACTTTCAAAAACCATTTTCGAAATGGATCAGAACTAGACACGCCTGAGATCTGTCACTGAGATGCATAATCCCGGATTCCAGCAACTGGAAAGTTGCCCCTAGTCTGAATAGCACTGCACCGGAGATGACAACCGAAGCTCTTGAATGGAACAGACAAAGATGACTGAGATGATCAAATGGACCAAGTTGATCGGGGAAGAGTTTATGGCTGGACTTCAAGATGAAGTTGCCTACGTATCCCAAAGATGGGAATCAAGCCTTACGTAGTTCGGCTCGGGTTCACTCGTGTATTAACCCTCACCTTTTGCGCTCTAACTTTTGCCAAGGCCGCCCTTTGCGGGTTTTTAACCTTGCGAGCTCAGTTTTTGTAATTTCAAATTTTTCATGCTCTAACTTTTGTCTAGGTTGCCCTTTCGGGTTTTAGGCCTAGCGAGCCTCTCAAGGGTAATATTTCTTCAACTTGTCCATGTTGATCGGCTGTGAGAACTCTAGGCCATCCAGGTCCATCAGAACAGCAGCTCCACCCGACCAAATAGACTTGATGATGTAAGAACCAGTCCAATTGGGTCTGAACTTGCCCCTAGGGTCATGGGTGGGAGCTCGGTGGTCTTTGACCACCAAATCTCCTTCTTTGAGATTCCTGGACTTAACCTTCTTGTTAAAAGCCGTGGCAATTTGTCGTTGATAACCTTGAACATGGTACAGTGCTTTCAGCCTTCGCTCGTCAAAGAGCATGAGTTCTTCAAACCTGCTCTGCTGCCAATCTGCCTCAGCTATCTGGCACTCAGCCAGTACTCGTAATGGAACCTCAATTTTGATAGGTAGAACGGCCTCCATCCCATAAACCAATGAATACGGAGTCGCCCCAGTAGAAGTTCTAATTGAAGTCTGGTAGCCCCACAGAGCAAATGGCAACTTATCTGGCAGTCCCGGTAGGTTTCACCATCTTCTGCAAAATGTGTTTGATGTTCTTGTTGGCGGCCTCAACTGCTCCGTTGGTCTGCGGCCGATATGTGGATGACTTATGAAAAGCCATGTTGTATTTTTCCAACAAGTCAATCACTTCCTTCTTGAAGTGGGAACCGTTATCTGAGATGATCTCATTTGGGACCCCGTAGCGACAGATGATGTTGTTTCTGATGAACTTCGCAACATGTGAAGCCTTCAACACCGCATAAGATTGGGCCTCAAACCACTTTGTGAAATAGTCTATCGCAACCAGAATGAACTCATGCCCATTAGACCCCTTTGGAGTGACAGCCCCGATCACATCGATTTCCCAAACTGAAAATGGCCATGGCGAAGTCATATTGTATAGCTTCGATGGCGGGATGTTCATGCGGTTTGCATGGATCTGACATTTGTGGCATCGCCGAACAAAGCCGATACAATCCTCCTCCATGGTGGACCAATAGTAACCTTGTCTGAGAATCTTTCGAGCTAGCATCACCCCACTCATGTGCGCTCCACACTCTCCTCCATGGATGGCCTCCATCAGGCTCTTCGATTCCTCGGCGTCAACACACAGCTTATGCATTCCCAGATGGCCTCTCTTGTATAGTTTACCCCCGCAAATGATGAACTGAGCAACCATTCTTCTGATTGCCCTTTTATCCTTGGCATTTGCCCCTGGTGGATACGCTTCTTTCTCCAAGAAGTTCCAGACATCGTAATACTAGGGGTTCTTATCTTGAACCTCTTCTATGGCAGCAATCGACTCGTAGGCCAGTGCAAACTTCTGGTCAATGATGATTGGACGCATCCAGACCCCAAAAGGGATGTCTATCATGGAAGATAGAGTTGCTAGTGAATCTGCGAACCTGTTGTTCTCTCTTAACAGATGAGCGAAGTTCAGCTTCTCAAACCGAGGAATCAACAAGTCCAAGGTCTGATTGATTCTCATCTTTTCTTCTTTGACTTTCCAGTCTCCTTTAGCTTGAGATACAACCAGGTTCGAGTCCCTGATGACGTCCAATCGTTTTGCCCCTAGTTCTAGGGCAGCTTCTAAACTAGTAATGCATGCTTCATACTCTGCTTCATTGTTCGAGACTTTGAACCAGAGTTTAAATGCTAGAGGGATATGGGACTTGTCAGGTGCGATCAGCAACACCACTATCCCATACCCGTACTAGTTTGACGCTCCGTCAAAATACATCGTCCAAAATTCATCGTCGATATGTAAAATAGCCTCATCTGGGAATAAGTACTCAACTGCTTCATCCCCTTCAACTGGGTGATCGGCTAGGAACTCCGCTACCGCTCTCCCCTTTACTGACTTGCGAGTCACATACTTCAGATCGAATTCGGAAAGCAGAAGCAACCAACGAGCTAGCCTACCCGTAAGTGCCGGTTTCTCGAAGAGATATTTGATGGGATCTAATCTTGAAACCAACATTATGGAGTGAGCTAACAGGTAGTGTCGCAGCTTCCTGGTAGCCCATACCAAGGCCAAACAAGCCTTCTCGAGTGGAGTGTAGCGGGTTCGTAATCCAACATCTTCTTGTCAGTAGTAGATAGCTTTCTCCACTTTGTCCTCTGATTCCTGTGCAAGCATGCAGCCCATTGTAGTTTCAGTTACTGAAAGGTACAAAATCAACGGTTTCCCCGACTTAGGCGGTGACAACACGGGTGGGTTCTGTAAGTATTGCTTGATCTGTTCAAAAGCAGCTTGGCATCGACCGTCCCATTGGAATTTCTTTCCTTTCTTCAGGAGACCAAAGAGTGGTTCACAAGTCAAGGTTAATTTTGTAATAAACCGTCTTATGAATTGCACTTTACCCAGAAAGCCTCGCACCTCCTTTTCAGTCCTTGGTGGTGGCATTTCTAAGATGGCCTTGATTTTGGAAGGGTCAACTTCGATACCTCTCTGTGTAATCAAGAACCCTAGCATTTTCCCTGCTGTAACACTGAACGTACATTCACTACTACAAAATAAATAAAGATCACACTTTTTTGGTGTGATGTATGTTATTTAATCACATTTTTTAAGTTTTATTAAAGTGTGATCTTTGGGAGTGTGATTAAAAATGGTCTTTTTTAATCACACTTTTTAAGTGTGCTTAATAACATTTAGATCACGCCTTTTAAGTGTGATTAAAAAATTTAGATCACACCTTTTAAGTGTGATTAAAAACATTTAGATCACACTTTTTAAGTGTGATTAAAAATATTTAGATCACACCTCTTAAGTGTGATCTTTGGATGTGATTAAAAATGGTCATTTTTAATCACACTTTTTAAGTGTGATTAATAACATTTAGATCACACCTTTTAAGTGTGATCTTTGAAAGTGTGGTTAAAAATGATCATTTTTAATCACACTTTTTAAATGTGATTAATAACATTTAGATCACACCTTTTAAGTGTGATTAATAACTAATAAAATCTGTAATAAAAAAGTGTTCGACATATTTGAAAAATAATCAATATTATTTTTGTATACACATTTGAAGAATGTAATACACACTATATACTATATTTTGAATCATAACCACATATTGAATAGAATAACGTCATATATTTCATAAATGAAAATTAAATATTCAAAAATATATACAAAGGAATTAAATAAAAAAAATTAACTGTGCTTACATATATTAAAAAATGAAAAAACTTAAAAAACTAAATTCTTTAATTCTTGGACCATATTTTGCATCTCTCCGAGATCAAATACACCTTACCAAAGAGAAGAGGCTGACAAATACACTAAGTTCTTTAATTCTTGGACCATTTTAATTCTTGAACCATATTTTGCATCTCTCCGAGATCAAAACTAAGCTTTCTGAGCAGGTTTAAGGCTTCCCTTCGAGATCAAATACACCTTACCAGATTCAATCTGGTTGTAGAACTGATCAGCAACAGCATTAAAGCAGGTCACTCGAATTTCTCCACCATCAGAATCAAGAAGATGAAAGGAAAATACTTTGCCTTCACCCCGAGGATTATTGTAGTGTCTAAGTTCCCCCTTTGCTGTCACTCGGGCCTTAATTGTCCACCTTCCCTGATATGGATTCAAAGCAGCAATTGGAATAATCCTGGGCGCAGCTTAATTCTTAACTACAGGCCCTCTGTTTGTGTACATTGGAGGTGGCTGTTGATATGCTGCCTGAGGTGGACGCCCATAATTATTCATTGGAGCCCGTGAAATCCCAGCACCAATTTCTGTTTTGGGGTACATAACATGGGTATTTGTTGCATTATATCGTCCAGAGTTAGGATTGCTGGCAAAGGAACCTCCACCATAGGAATGTGAATCTGCACTACGATCTATTGTAGGTTGGTTTGGAAGAGTTCCACCAGGTAGATTTGGTTTGGCAACTGAACCACCCAGTGAACTACCAACATAAGATGGTGGATTACCAATAACTGTCCCCGGCTGATCCATGGTAGACTGCATCTGTGCAGAAGGTCTTGCCCCTGGAGCAGCACCCGTATTGATGCCAGGTCGCTCATATTGTTTTGGTTCGCCTATAGGATCACACTTGTCAAGTATCACATTCAAGTCTATGATAATAATAATCCTGTTTAAAAGAAAGGGATCAAAATTGTCAATGATCAATGTATACAGAAAAATGGAAACAAATATTATAGGGTAAATTACACTTACACCCCCTGAAGTTTGGGTTTAATACATATCACACTCTGACGTTTGGGAAATTACACTAACCCCCCTGTCATTGTAATTATTTAGACGAAATGAAGACATTGAACTCATGCACTCTCTTCTTTTTTTTTGCTTTGCTTTGTTTTACTTTCTCTTTTTTTTCCCCTTTCCTTTAGTTTTTTTTTTAAATGTAATTTTCTCTGTTTTTCTACTAGGAGTTGTTACCTTTTATATAAGCAGGGGGTTTGTAAAATAAGATTATTAACCACAAGGGCGGGAATGTACTTTCCAAAACGTCAAGGGGCGGGTAGTAATTGAACCAAACCTCAAGGGATGTCGATGCAATTTACCCAATATTATATAAAGTAATCAACAGAATTTCCCTAATGCAATTGTCAAGTGGAACAGAAATTTATGTGGTCATTTGTTTCAATCAATAATAGCAAAAATATGGAAATGAATTTAAAAAAAAAAAAAAATTGCTTCTACTATCTTATTATAATATCTAATTATAGACAATATTTAATAGAGATTCCAATATTTGTTTTTTGAGGAAAAGAAGACATGAGAAGTGCAATTTTGAGAGGACTACTCTTATGATTTGGTACCAAGCTATTCTCAAACTTCTATCTGAATTATTAACTTCTACAGATACACTTTGGTTGTGTTTGGTTTAGTTTTGAAAACGCTTTTTGAGAGCTCAAAACCCAAAATTTGTTTAGTTTACAATTTTCTCAAAATTGTTTTCAATCACTTTTTCTATCTCCTCTTTTCTCCCTTTCTCTCACATCCCACATATCTTATAAAAACTCTTTTTAAAAACTTATCTTTCAAAATTGATTTTTAAAACTAAACCAAACGGAACCTTTGTGTTTTTAATTTAGATTTTTTCCACCCTCAAGAAAATGAATTTGATATTTCAATCAATTGTTGAAGCCAATTTTCAGAATTGGGATCAAATTGGTATGAATATAGATGGACTTTGAATTACAGAGGGAAAAGAGAAGTCAGTTACAAACATAACCGAGGTCAAGGCAGATAGCAATTTCAAGTGAGATCAATACTCAATTCACAAAAAATTATTGGGGTAACAAAACTTGTTACAGGGCCATCATTGTTTTGTAAGACTTCTAGAAGGTAGCCATACATGGACACTAATGAATTCAAAACTTTTAGAAGGGGTAGGACGACCAACCTCTCTTGCATCGGAAACAATCACCAGCATTCATCATAGGCCAAGATTGAACTCTCCACATAATTCATAATAAGGCTTTACTCATTTGAAAAACACTAGTTTCCTTATAATACCTTTGTTTTCAGAAATTAATGTCCACTTTGATTATAAACCAGTCATACTAATCATCAGTCTTAATTTAAATATCCCCCAACCCCAACTCATAACAATCCTCAGAATTCTTATAAAAAGAGTTGGCCAATTGACTAACAAATTGCTAAAATTAAAAACATGCAAGAACCACTAGATGATTAATCCAGACCTATGCTAATACAGATCAATCCGGTATGAGAAACGTGATATGCAGCGTGCTTTAAATTTGGTACGATAGGGCGTAGAGTTGATATATATCACACTAGTAGAATTTCAGGTCGTTTTAAGCATTAGAGAAATTTTCTTTTAACAATTAGACATCTATAAAATGTAATCTATTATTTTCAAATTAATCAAGCTCCTTAGAAAGAACACTTGAAGGCCCTCTCAAGTGCACATGAGAGAGTTAAAGCATCAGAAAAATTGAAATGGAACATAACTCTTCCGTTACTTTAACTTCACCGACTAACGACTTCTTGCTAACATCAATGTTCTAGAACTATAAAATTTTATATGTAATCATGTAGATTACATCTTTTGTGTTTTCTTTAACTGATGCAAGTATCGCAAAGATAACATGGTAGCATTAAAGACTATGCAAGACTACAATTTACATAATTAATTTAGTTGCAGTGAATCAACACATAGTAAATTACATCTATTGTGCTTGAAACTAAATTTCATTAATTCATTACTACAGTGAACTTTTCAGTGCAATGAAAAATATCATATCCAACAATGAAAACAAAACTTGCTAGTACATAAATTACTGGCAGTAAACCCAAAATTTGAACACTTCTCAACAAAATAGTACATAAACAACAGGCAGTAAACATTTTCTCGGAGAAAAAAACCCAAAATTTGAACTTATAATTATCTTAATGGTCAATTATACATCAAATGGTACACTCATGCTAGTAAAAAAGATCAACTTTTAGACCATTATTCAACACATACAGCATCACTATACATTAAAAAAATACATGTGTGTATACGGATATAGAAGTAACTAAACCAGAAGAAAATGAAAAATGGGAATAAGTGATCATACCAGTTGCAATTCTTCTGCATCAACCAAAACAATCTGTGATAGCTCTTGAAGTAGCTCCATATCCAAGAAAACATTTGTGTTGTCAATTATAGGAATAGTGCCCTGCCAACTATCAAAGCCAGACCTTCTACACAATACATCAGTGGAGAAAATGCAGCAAGCAGCTGAATTTGTGAGTGGAAATGAATGCTTAGTGGTCTGTATAACAGCTTGCAACTTTTGCTTTTCATGTTCAAACCTTCTCAAAAGCATCTAGAAAAGCTCATTTGAGTTCAACTAGAAAGGTAAACAAGCCACCCTCAAACATATTTTGAAACTAGTTTAAGTTTTCAAATCAAATTTGAATAACTTACAATTCAACTAACATACAATCTTATATCAATGTCATAAGGATTACTCTATATTTTCTCATGATATCTTTATTGAGGACCTATCAATTTCTTCACCTAAAGGTGTTTGGAAATTAATAAAGACCTAAAAAATTTCAAAAAGTGTACAAAATGTTGGAAATTAATAAAGACCTAAAAAAATTTCTCGTTTTGTAAATTTTTCAAAATTGTGTCAAACTAAAAACAATATGAAAATGATAGATGTTTTCTAACTCTACTTCTACCATTTTTTTTTTTCTCCAAAAACTTCAAAAATGCAAATGACCAAACAATTCAATAGCAAAATGAGGTCAAGTAGCAAACATACCAAAAAAAGTGGTGGATTCAAAACATATTTTTCAGTTTAAACAATGTATCTTCTAAGACAAAATCATCTATACTATTATAAAGTGAAGGCTGGAGTTTGTATGGCTATGGCGAACGACCCTTGGAGTCCTCTTACTGCCGCGTCTGCGACATTACCGATGCTCGCAGAAAACAACCACCACCACTAATAAGCTGCCATGGCTATGGCGGTGGGGGCAACATAGAGATATAGAGGAACCATTTCAACCCAGTCGATAGAGGAATCGACTGGAATGAGAGAGTCGAAAGAAGAGTCACAAGAAGCGTACCGTCTCGCCGCCGAACTAGTCTCGCCGCTGCTGAACCAGTCTCGCCGTCGATTGAAACCCTTCCCCTTCAACCCCAGCCTGTCTTCAAACCCTCTATCTTCTCTCACTCAGATTAAGGTTTGCTCACTGTTTTGAAACAGTGTTGGGAAATTAGGGGCTCTACAAACCTGAAAGGAAATGAAAAAAAGGGGGGGAAAGGCAGAGGGAAAAAAAGGGGGGGAAAGTTTGGGCGGGCCGTCCAGTGAGTCAGTGAAAAAAGAGGGAAATTTGTTTTATTTTTATTTTAATGAATTTTTTTTTATTTGGTAAAAGTTGAGGTAATATTTTAATAAAAAATATTTTTTGTTAAAATAAGTTAATTTTTTATGGTCAATAAAAAATATTTTTTTGTGACCCTTTTTTTTTGTTGTTAAAAATCAAGAGCTAATTTTTTGTGGTAGAGAAGAGGTAGCGGCAATAGTAATGAAGGTGGTGGATAAGAGGTGATGGTGGTGGTGGTGGTGGTAGTGGTGGTGGTGGTGGTAGTGGCAAAAGAGATTAGTAGTGAAGTTGTGGTAGTGGTAGAGGAGATGGAGTGGCAGTGTTGGAAAAGAGGTAATAGAGACAGAGAGAGAAAGAGATATAGAGAGACAGAGACAGACAGAAAAAGAGAGAGAAATAAGAGATGAGTGAGAGATAGACAAAGAGAGATAAAGGGAGCGAAAAGAGATGATCGAGAGAAAGACATAGAAAAAGAGAGAGATAGAGAGAGAAGAAAGATGAGCGAGAGAGACAGAGAGAAGAGAGATGAGCGAGAGAGATAGAGAGAAGAGAGATAAGTGAAAAAGATAGAGAGAGAAAATATATGAGAGAAGAGATAGATGACTGAGAGACAGAGAGAGGGGGGGAGAGAGACAGATAGACAGACAGACAGACAGAGAAGAGTGATGAGTAATAGAGAGAAAGAGAAGAAAGAGAGGAAGATGAAAAAATGGGTGAAAAGAGATAGACAAAGAAAAATAGAGACAAAGAGCGAAAATATATAAACGAGAGAAAGACAGAGAGAGATAGAAAGAAGAGATGGACGAGAGACACAGAGAGACAAACAGGGAAGTGATGAGTGAGAGAGAGAAAGAGAAGAGAGATAGAAGACATAGAGAGAAAGAGAGACAGACAGACAGACAGAGAAGAGTGATGAGTGAGAGAGAGAAAGAGAAGAAAGACAGAGACAAAGAGACAGGATGGGGGTTTTTGGTAATCCGAACGGGAATGTAAAAAAAAATGGCGGGCCGAGGGGGAGATTGGGGTTACTAAAAATCAGGAACTAATTTTTTATGGTAGAGGATAGGGAACGGCAGTAGTGGTGAAGGTGGTGGATAAGAGGTAATAGTGGTGGTGGTGGTGATAGCGAATGAGATTAGTGGTGAAGTTGTGGTAGTGGTAGAGGAGATAGAGTAGCGGTGGTGGATGAGAGGTAATGGTAGTAGTAATAGTGGTAGTGGAGTGGTGGTGATGGTGGTAGTAATAATAGTCGTAGAGGTGGAATGGCAACAGTGGTAGTAGTTGTGGTAGTGGAATGCCATTTGCAGTAGTGGTGAAGGTGGTAGAGGAGATGGGTGGTGAGAGAGAAATGAGTGAGAGGCAGATAGAGAAGAGAGATAGAGTCAGAGACAGAGACAGAGTGATGAGCGATAGAAAGACAAAGTGGTCACCAAAAGTGCATTTTCTTGTAGTGTCTCGATAAATCGAAAGATAGCTTGGTAAATAGAGAATAAAGAGAGGGGAGTAAGCAAGGCGAACACAATGAAGGGAGACAAATAGACAGGCTAGATAAAGAGAAAAAGAGAGAGAAAAGAGTAAAATTGTGAAAAAGAGTGAGAGACAGAGAGGAAAGAGAGAGAGACGGACAGACACAGAAAAAAGAGAGAAACAAGAGATAAGCGAGAGATAGACAAAAGAAGAGAAGATAACAAAAAGAGATGAACGAGAGAAAGACATAAAGAGAAGAAAAATGAGCGAGAGAGATATTAGAAATGAGCGAGAGAGACGTAAGAGAAAAGAGATGAGAGAGATAGAGAGAAGAGAGATGAGTGAGAGAGAGATAAAAGAAGAAAGATAAGTGAGAGATGCAGAAAGAGAAGACAAATGAGAGAGATAGAGAGAAGAGAGATAAGCGCGAGACAAAGAGAGAGAGACAGAGACAGACAGACAGAGAAGAGTGATGAGTTAGAGAGAGACAAAGAGAGAAAAAGATAGAGAGTGAGAGACAGAAAAAAGAGACAGAGAGAGAATAGAGATGAACGAGAGAAATAGAGAGAAGAGATGAACGAAAGAGACAGAGAGAAAGAGATGAGAGAAGAGATAGATGAGAGAGAGACACACAGAGAGAAAGAGAGACAGATAGACAAACAGACCGACAGACAGAGAAGAGTGATGAGTGAAAGAGAGAAAGAGAAGAGAGAGAGGAATATGAAAAATGGGTGAAAAGAGACAGAGAGGGAGGTAAGAAGAGATTAGGGATTTTTGGTTTTGGCCGGGATGGTTTGAGATTGAGGATTTTTTGTTTGGGTTAAGGGGGTTACAGAACGGGAATGGAAAAAAAAAAAGGGGGGGGGAATGAAAAAAAGGAGGGGGGGAAACATAGCGGGAATGAAAAAAAAAAATTCGGTCACAAATGAAATTTAAACAACAAAACGTGGTTTAACCTTTTTTTTTTTTTTTTTTTTTTGCGACGGGGGTTGCCGTAGCCAAAAAAATATTTTTTGTTAAATAATTTTTTTTGTTTGTAGTTAATGAATTTTTTTTTAAAAAAATCATTTTTTTTTAGTTATAGATTGAAAATTTATTTGTTTTATTTCTATTTTAATGAAAAAAAATTATTATTTTTTTTTTATAAAAAAGTCACATTTTTCGCGACGGTAAGTTGTACTGTCTCAAAAAGTCTTTTTTTTTTTGTCCGGCGGCAAGCTGTGCCGTCTCAAAAAGTCACATGTTTTGCGACGGCAAGTTGTGTTGTCTCAAAAAGTCACATTTTTTGCGACAGCAAGTTGTGCTGTCACAAAAAAATGACTTTTTGCGACGGCAAATGTGCCGTTGCAAAAAGTTCCGTCTCATAAGCCCACTTTTCTTGTAGTGGCCCTGTTTGGTAGAGCTGTGGGAAAGTGCTTATAGCTTATGCCTAAACAGCTTATAGCTTATAACTTTCAGCTTAAGTTGATTTCCAGCTTATTCTTAAAGCATCTCCTGTCCCACTCAAAGAATAAGCTGATTTCTGACTTCCAAAAAGTTATAAGCTATAAGTTATAAGCTAAACCAAACATATCAAAATAACTTAAATTAAGCTGAAAGCTGAAATAAGCTGTAATTAAGCTCTGCCAAACAAGCACAGTGTATAATCACACTTAATTAAATATATATATAATCACATTTAATTAAAATTGTGGTTAATATATATATATATATATAATCACACTTAATTAAAAAGTGACATAAAAAATAAATATGATCACCCTCAATTAATTAAGTGTAATTAAAATATCAATGTAATTTTTTTTATCACACTTCTAATAAAAGTGAGATATTTTCATTTATCAAAATGTAATCTTTAACTGTTTTTGTAGTAGTGATATAATCACACTTTAATTAGAAGGTGTGATTAAAAAATATATAAATAATCACACTTTAATTAGAATGTGTGATTAAAAAATATATATATAATTACACTTACTTAAAAAGTGTGATTAAGAAGTAGTAGTGTATATATAATCACACTTTAATTAAAAATGTGTGATTAAAAATATATAAATAATCACACTTTAGTTAGAATGTGTGATTAAAAAATATATAAATAATCACACTTTAGTTAGAATGTGTGATTAAAAAATATATATATAATCACAATTACTTAAAAAGTGTGATTAAAAAGTAGTAGTGTATATACAATCACACTTTAATTAAAAAGGTGTGATTAAAAAATATATAAATAATCACACTTTAATTAGAATGCGTGATTAAAAATATATATATATATAATCACACTTACTTAAAAAGTGTGATTAAAAAGTAGTAGTGTATATATAATCACACTTTAATTAAAAGGTGTGATTAAAAAATATATAAGCAATCACACTTTAATTAGAATGTGTGATTAAAAAATATATATATAATCACACTTGTTTAAAAAGTGTGATTAAAAAGTAGTAGTGTATATATAATCACACTTTTAATTAGAAGGTGTGATTAAAAAATATATATATAATCACACTTAATTGAAAAGTGATATAAAAAATAAATATTATCACACTCAATCAAATTAAGTGTGATTAAAATATTAATCTAATTTTTTTTATCACACTTCCAATAAAAGTGAGATCTTTTTTTTTGTCAAAGTGTGATCTTTAACTATTTTTGTAGTAGTGATTTCTGAGGATTTAGCCGCAGCCAAAATTCTCTAATCCTTTGGAAGAACTTTTGCAAGGCGGCGTAGTGGCTCTCTCTTTCTTTGGACTTGACAATCATGTCGTCCACGTACACCTCAACCTCTTTGTGGATCATGTCATGTAATATCGTGGTCGTGGCCCGTTGATATGTAGCTCTAGCGTTCTTCAACCCAAATGGTATCACCCTATAGCAGTAAGTCCCCCACGGAAGTGGTGAAAGCAGTCTTCTCCTGGTCTTCAGGTGCCATCACTATCTGATTGTAGCCTGAGAATCCATCCATGAACGAAAGCAAAGCATGCCCCGCTGTGAAGTCTACTAACTCGTCGATATGTAGCAAAGGAAAGTCATCCTTCGGACTGGCTCTATTCAAATCCCTGAAATCCACGCATACCCGGATCCTGCCATCCTTCTTCGGCACCGGAACGATGTTGGCCAACCAAGTTGGGTACTCAGATACCAGCAGGAACCCTGCGTCAATTTGCTTGGTGACCTCTTCTTTAATTTTGAGAGCCCAGTCCGGGCGGATCCTTCTGAGTTTCTGTTTAACGGGTCGGGCCTCTAGGTCAAGAGGGATCCGGTGCTGTACAATCTCAGGATCGATTCCAGGCATGTCTTCGTAGGACAACACGAAAACATCTTTGAAATCTTTTAATAAAGCGACTAAGCGCTCGTGCTCCTCCGAAGACAACGTAGACCCGATCTGGACCAGCCGCGGGTCCTCCTCAGTACCCACATTAACTGTAGTGATTTCATCAACCAAGGGTTTAACAAATCTCTCCTGCTCTTGATCAATTAGACGTTGTAAAACCGGAGGAATTTCTTCCTTGTCGTTTTCATCAAAATTTTGAAAGTTCTGATTAATACAATAAATCAAAGGCACAGAAAAGTACTCAGAAACCACAGCCATTCCATTCTCATTAAGCACATCCAAATCGTCTGATTCCTCTGTTACAACAGACTCAAAAGAGAAAAAAAAGACGACCTAGACAGGACTGTGGTATCTCGGTTATCACCCCCAGGATTACCGGACTCGGACTCAGACTCAGACGAGCTGGAACCTGATTCCGACTCTACAGACTCGGTGGAATCAATTCCAGCTCACTACCTGACCCGGTGCTGCTTGACAAAAATCCCTCATCGTACTACCAGATGAGAGAGGGTGCAATGAATGCATCCAAAATGCTTGACGGTGGGCTCGCAACCGTTTCATTCCCAATCATGGACACCAAGAAGTTATCCCCC
Source organism: Camellia japonica (assembly GCA_030407325.1). Lineage (NCBI taxonomy): Eukaryota > Viridiplantae > Streptophyta > Magnoliopsida > Ericales > Theaceae > Camellia > Camellia japonica. The sequence goes on from JAPPVO010000002.1 coordinate 84,118,695, forward strand.
AAGCACTTCTGTATGATCGGAGGATCTGAGAGTAGACAAGCCAGCGCTACCCCCATTTCAATTTCGGCGTTCTCAGAATCCACTTTCTTGCACTGCTCAACCTCAGTTGATGGGTCTGTCTGCTCTTCGGCAACATCATCCCCGGATAACTGTAGGTCAAAGAAGATCTCAAACCCCGGCAAGCGCCTCCTCTCGGCATTCAGCCATGGCTCTGGGAGCCACAAAATGGAAAGTCCTCCCCCTCTTGGACGAAGCGTCCGTTTAGGGTACCCTAGATGGGTCGGTGCATCAACTCAAAAGGCTTCCCCGCCTGCTTCGTTCTGGCTCTCCAGCCATCTCTTTACCTTTCCTCACCCAATCCTCTTTGGTGGCATATAACCCAAGCCAAAGGTATGTGGGTTGTGCGGCACTTCGGCCAATACTTACAATGCCTTCCGGCCACCCTTCTAATCCCATCCCGGGGATGTGTTGGAGCTTGTTCATGAGGTACACTGATTGAGCGCTAACATACAACCCCTCATCAACAGCCAAGATGTTCTGTACAACCCGAGCCTCGGCTAAGGTAAAACCCGACAAGAACACATCCTCCATACCATGCTCGATTTCCAAAACCGGCGTAGATACTTCTGGCGGTGGATGAATCGATGAATTTCCAAAAACAATGGCCACCCCCTTCCCGTGGGGGTATTTCAACATCTGGTGCAAGGTGGACGAAACTGCCTTCACCTGGTGCAGCCACGGCCGCCCCAAGAGTAGATTGAAGGTTGCAGGAACTTTCAAGACGTGAAAGTCAATCTCATGCTGTCCTGGACCGACCTGGGTCTGAATTTTCACCGTCCCCATTACTTCTCTACTTGTGTTATCATATGCCCTTATCACCTGAGCTGTCGGCACAAAGTCTGCGGGCTTCAACCCGATTGCATACGCTATCCTTGCCGGGCACACGTTGATGGTGGATCCGGTATCAACAAGAACCACTGGTATCCATTTGTTTCTACACTCCACAGCGATGTAGAGAGGTTTGTTGTGATCTGAGCCCTCAGGCGGTAGTTCCTTGTCAGAAAAGTCAACGCGGGAACCTCCTCCCAGAAAAACCAAGCCCACCAGTTGTTCAGGCGTGGTGTCTATCGAGAGTTTGGCCTTGTCCATTGCCGATAGGACAGCCTGTCTATCCACACGTGAAGCCATAAGCAGTCCCAGATGGAGATGTCTTCTTGTATCTTTTTCAACTATTTCAGCACGGCCTCTTCTTCAAGTAGCTTCTCTTTCTGCTTTTCCGCCTCCTTGTCCTTCCCGGACGCCTCTGGCTGATCTAGATATGGGGGCTCGAAATACCGCTCACTCCTAGTCATATGGTTAACTTCGCCAATATACCAGGTATCGTCCGGTTGATTGCTCCCCCAATCCTCATCTGTGTGGGCAAGACATAGATCATCGTCCTCCCACCACATTCCATCGGCAGCCGACAGACACCTGTCCAGCTTCATTGTAACTATCCCTGTACTTGCAGTACTTTCCGTCCAGGTGCTCGCAGCATGCTTTATCTTTGTGCACATAGCAGGTTCAGTCCCCACAGAGGCCTTGGCTTTTCTGGCTCTCTCAGAGTCTTCGATTCCTTCTTGTTCCAACTGCGTCAGTACAGTTTGCTGTTCAACATTCCCTGTATTCAAAATGCCCAAATCCTGAGCGAAATTCTTGGCACCGGCGCTCTCCGACGATGTATTCTGATCCCCGGCCCTTCCGGCCACAATTGATGTCCTTGCCCCTGACGGGCCCTTTTCCAGCTGAGATTCTTCAACAATATCTGGTTAGTTGTCAAGCCACCCTGTGACCTCTGCTGACTCCCCAAAATCGAACCAGTTGACTGTCATGTCCCCCAGATCTTGTTCGTTGAAAATCTGAAGGTCAGCAATGTCCCCTTTCAAAACTGCTAAGTCATCTATCCTCTGATCAAGTCCATCCCCTCGTAGTACACAAATTTTTGCCCCCACCGGCAATTCCACATTTGGCCTAATCTGACCCGCTGACGCAATGTAGCCACTCAGATTGTACACCTCCTCAGCAAAGCTCCCCAATTCCTCCGTCCCTGAATCCACTGTACCACTTTCCTCCGAAATCATCCCTATTCTGTCTTCGACAGCCACCACCATTGGTTCTGGTTGGGTTCGGGAGATGTCCAACATGCACAAATCAGTGCTGTCAGGAAGGAACACCTCCGACTTGGGTAGGTGAGATGGGGTGATATATATGCTGGGGTCGTATGACATGACCCCGGTCTAGATAAAGTTGATGCGTTTGGGAGGTGGAGCTTGGTTGTGTAGTGGGAGAGGGTTGGTTGTGACATTGGGTTTCTCTGGAGGCACAATCACCCTATTATCAATGAGATCTTGAATCTCATGACGTAATCGGAAGCATTGGTCGGTGTCATGACCGTGCTGTTGGTGAAAGGCGCAGTATTTGGCTGGATTATGGGAGGGGGGAAGTGGATTCGGCAATGGCCACGGCTCCAGGGGCTTCAAGTGCCCTTTCCTGATTAAAACCCCCAGAGCTTTGGACAGGGGCATATATACGGAGTGAAGGTTCTTTGGCCTCGAGGTTGGTGTTTGGTTGTTTGCGAGCTATTCCGGACGCACCGGAGAATGGTGTAGCCGCAAGGGTTCTTGGGGGAGTGGTGTGACCATGCTTACTTCTGAAGCTCTGGCAGTTGCGGCATTGCTTGTGCCTGTATTGGTGTTGCGGTTGAAGGTTCTCCTGGGTTGCTCTCTGTCTTGGTCAATCAGACCCTGTTTCATAGCATCCTCAATTTGTACCCCCATCTCATGTAAATCTGAAAAGGTGGGGAAGGGAGAACAATCATTTTCTGCATAAGCTTGGGCTGGAGATTGCGCACAATCATCCGAATCTGATCTTTGTCAGTGGGCCTAGTGGTCATCATTGAGGCCTTGGCCCTCCACCGGTTACAAGTCAGAAAAACTCTCCTTAGGCTCCTGCCTAGTCGTCTCGAGATCACGGGTTGTGATCTCGATCTGTGTATTATAGGAGTACTGAGCGACAAAAGCCTCAGCCATCTCATCCCAATTCCTCTTAACATCGTCTTCCAGTTTTGCGTACCAGATGGCCGCCACACCCGACAGGGTCCGGCCGAATAAAGAAAGCTTTTGTAGTCTGGTGAGGCCCATCGGCCTTAATATGTCTGAAAACAGCCGTAAGTGCACCATGGGATCCCCAGACCCGTCAAAGCGGTCAATATGTGGCATCTTAAATCTGTCCAGCAACGTCACGGCTGCGTCGGTATACCCATCCTCGATGTCCGGGATGGACTTCACACCCTGAGATTTCTTGAACAGCTTTTCAAGCTTGCTCACTTTTAATGCCGTGGGGTCCACCTCGAATTCGAAGGGAGAATCCGGTTGATTGATAGGAGTGGGTGCCTTGGATAGTTGAGGTAGAATCGGGGGTGGAGCCGGCCCTGTTGGGATGTCTGTATCCTCCTGGACATTCTGGACATTCGCCGTCTCCCCGGGTATTGGAACTCTTGGTGGGGAGGAGCTTGGTGTGAAGCTGATGCTCCGTTGCTTGCTGTAGCCGGGTAATTAGCTCTGCCTGTTGGGCCATGACGACGGCCTGCTGTTTGGCAAATTTGCTTGACGAGCAGCGTCCTCCTGCATGGTTCTCATGCTCTCCTGGAGTTGACGCATCATTTCTTCCATTCCTGCATACTGCCCTGATCTACTGATCTATCTGAACTACCGGTATGTCTATCTCTGGAGTATAGCCTCGGGAATCCCAACCTGACTGTTCAAAGACCACTGATCTGGCAATCTCGGTACCGATACACTGCGTCTTCTCGACCTCCGCCTGACAACCGGGGGTAAGGAATAGAACACTGGTTGTCCGTCTACCAGATCCTCAGATCGATGGAGTCGACGACCTCTAGTCCAGAGTGCTTGGGGAATATCTGCTTGGTCGGAAGCAATTGTGCTAAACTACCTAGCAAAAAGATAAATAAAGCATAATAAGGAAATAAACAACCAGAAACGGACAGCATAACGGCTTAAATAAACACAACACACAGTCGGCATGACAACACACAGTTGGCACGTGTAAGCTGAATATACTGTTCTCAAATACTGGTCATTGTTTCCCAAATCACTGCCCCAAATCTGAATCTGATACCCGCGGATATACTGATTCTCAAAACACTGGTGCTCGCAGGCCTGATGCCCAAACTTGCAAACTGATACATGCATTCCTGTAGAGACACACTCTAAAAGCACATAGCAAACAAGTGAGAGCCAAAACACCCCTATGGAGGGGTAGGTAGGGTTTCCCAGTCCTATTTTGTTAGGAGCTAGGGTTTCACTACGTACGCAGCGGTTTCAAACAACCTATAATCGGGTGAGCAACCTGTCCTAGTTTGGAATGGTCACTACGGATTCCGAATATGCACTAGGTCGAATGGTCAAAAAGGGTGCCGGTAAAAACGGGGTTTGTGTTCCCATCGTGGCAGAGCCCGTAACCGGTCAGCCTTATGGCACGCTTCTCAAAGCGAGCCTCCGGCAAACCGTTCAGGAATAGATGGCAAAACGTGTCCTAGGCGCACCAATGCAATGCAATGCAAAGAAACACATAAGTGTAGTCAAAACAAGATATCATGAGTTCGAGTCAAGTTCTCTAACCCCAGCAGAGTCGCCAGAAACTATAGACGGCCCCGAACGTCCCGGGGAAATCCCGTTTTGTTCATTGGGCTCACTACAGTTCGGACTCGATGTCACGGTTCTGAATCTAATCTCGCAAAGTGCAATGCAAGATCGATAAATCACCAAAGAGTCCAAATCTGGCAAATCGTTTTGAAAAACTGATTTTAGAAAGAAGTGCAAACATGGACTGTTTTGCCAGATACAGAGTCGCCACCTAAATATTTTATTTTGGGGAAATTTAGGAAACCCTGACTCGTGCCTAAGGCCACGTGTCCGTCATCACCAAAGTTGCCTCGGCTCGGGAACTTGGGTACGATTGGGGAAGGTCATTTCATGAGCACCCCCGCTCGCCCGATCAAAGATCGGCCACTACTAAGCATGATATCTTGTTTTTGAAAACACATGTGCTCTTATTCCGGTTATTAACCTAGAATTACTATGTGATGCGCACAGCATACAAGTATAGACTAGATTGCCTAAGTTGGAACAAAGCATCGCATATCCGTTTGTTTTGAAAATGGATTGAAGTTTGCTACTCGCAAGTAGGCTAAAACACGGGTTTCGACGAATTATTCCAATTCAAGCAACCCAACCTTCACCCACAGGCATTCAGGCAGTTATATCACATAAGCACATAGCCTCATGGTAAGCATGCTATCATGGCAGTCACTACACGCATGCAAGGATGCTAAAGCATAAACACTTACCGAGTACTCCGAGCCAAAGAAAGAAGCTAATTAGAAAACATGCATGAATCCTAACTATGCTGAGATGCCTAATGCAACACATGCAAGAATGCAACTAAGATAGGCTCGGCTATTCTAAGATGGCATATGAGATGCTACAGGTAACATGTATTCAACTTGGAATTGAAATACGATGCAGTTAGTATGATGCGCCGAGCCCGGTGCATGCAAAACAGATGAATGGATGCAAACATACGAGCATAAGGATGCTAATTGAAACGTGCCCTAAAACTAACCATCATAAGCTGGTAAATAAAAGGGAGAAAGACGTGGGGTTGGAAGACATACATCACACACACGCACACTTATTACAACATTGCCCTCTCTCGGAGGGTCCGAATAAATAATACAGAATCGAATTAACTAATTATTATACAACACTAGCTAATTAACAAATTAACTAAACTAGCATGCAAACTATGTAAAATGGGCTGCCTCAGCTCTGCTTTGAATGATAAAGGATGCATGCATGCTCGAGTCGCCTTGTCGGGAAATCCATCGCGATGCCCCGGCTCGCCTTTGTTTGCAATTGATTTCAGAAACTTGCACAAAGCTCCAAGGAGAAAACTCTACCCTGGGAATCTAGGGGGAGGCTGCCGACCAGCTATAGGCATTGGAGACCACCTACCGACCACCCTTGGTGGTGAAAACCAGAAAAGGTGGTCGGCCTGCCAGAAAACCTGGTCGGCCGACCAGTTTCTTCTCCTGGTTTCTGCATTTTTCTGCAACAAAGGCAAGAGAGAGAGAAAGCAAGGTATTTGCAACACATGTGTGCACCCCATCATTGCATAAGCTCTAGGGAGTGTAGTCCTTGATCCTCGGGCCACCAACCACGCATCTCGATGCATGATGGCCGAGGAGTCGGATTGCACGACTCAATGTGAAATGAATGCACATATAAACACATAAATGCCTAAACTCCATCATGTGTTAGTCAAGAGTGTCGGCGACCGAGAATCGAGGCACGTTTCATCACTTGGAGTATGAAACGTCCCTCGTTTCCCGTGTTTGGACTAACTCCTATTCCAAACACAATGCAACAAGTAGAATGGCATGCACAATGCGACCTCAAGCATGCAATCCTAAGGCGATGCAACCAAGTCATGCAAACATGCAAAGGATGACGTGCAAACATGCAAACTAGCATACGCAATGCTACGAACTAACAATGGCATACTCAATGCACATGATACTATATGTCATACACAATGCACATGTGAAGACTATCATACACAATGAAGTGAAAAGGCATGCGCAATGCAATGATCAAACATGCGACAACGCGCATACTCAATGCTATGAACTACAATGGCATACTCGATGCAAAATGGACTTAAACCAAAATGAATGGGCCTCAGCCACACCAAATCAGTGGCCATACATGATGAAAATGAGGCAACAAAACACATGCAAACATGCAAGATGCAAGGGCCCAAAGCCTAGGGCACAAGATACAACTGTATGAAAGCATGGAAAGGATGAAATATGGCATACAACAACACATGTTCCAGCTCTGAAATGACATACAAAATGGTCCCGAATCATGCAAACAACTCATGTTATGCATGTTGAATGGCTCAAATACCGAAACTAGTGAAGTGCATTACACTAGAGGTATGCAAAGCAATGCCCAAATGAACAAACCAACCCCAAAAGTCCCTATGCAGGCCCAAAACATGGCAAAATGGACTAAGATGATGGCTTGAAATGCACAAAAATGAAGCTCATGCAATGGCCCATAAATGAGGTATACAAGCACAACTCTCAAACGTATTTAAAGAGTGGAAAACATGGGAACATGGCACAAGTATAGGCTCTGAAATAACATGCTCAATGATGCCAAGACATGGAAACACCTCAAGTTAAGCATGCAAGGGGCTCCAAAACTCAAGGCTAGGCAAGGATATTACACTACAAGTATGCATGGCAAGCATCATTGACCAAGAGGCCTCAAAAAGAGCTAAGGCAGCCCAAAATATGAACAAAATCAGTTTGAAGTATGGCCAAAATATGCTAGAATCAATGGCCAAAACAACATGCAATGTAAGCTAGTGAGCATGGTTTACACTACAAGCATGTGAAGCATTCAAGAGGCCACTAAACCAGCCAAAGACAGAGCTATGATATGCCAAAGAATGACCAAAAACCCACTGAAACATGACCAATACATGCAAGAATGACATGCTCCTTTGATAAGCTATGAAGAGGATTATTCTACACATGCAAGAGGCAAACATGAGGTGACCAAACCAGCCCTAGAAGAGTCTAGGAAGGTCCTAAAAGTCACTAAAAATGGCCTGAACCAAGGCTAGGAAGTATGAAAATATAGGCTCCTTGGAAAGGCCAAATATGCAAACAAACAAGGCCAAAAGAGAGAGGGTCACCCCTCTCTGATTTTGGCCCTCAAAACAGCATGCCAACCACTGAAAATCCACTGGATTTCAGTGGCTAAAAGGCCAAGCAAAGGTCAACACAAAGGCCTTAAGGCATGGCTCAAAACAAGACTAAATGAAGCATGCAAGAGGGTAGATGACCTCAACAGGAAAATGGCCTTAAACAAACATGAATAATGCTTAAAAATAAAGCTTTTTTCAGTTGACAACAAACCTCAAATAAGCATGCAAATGAGGCTAAGAGAAGGATCAAAATAATGCTTAAAAAGGGAGAAAATGAGTTACCCTTGAAGCTCAACAAAGACAGACTTCTGGACCAAAAACCCAGCTCCTTAACCTTGAAAATGACCTCCAAGAACCTTGGGTTGATGGTGGAAGTGTTAGGCTATGAGGTGTGGTGCAAAAGGGTCAAGAACAATACACTTCCTAAGCCTAAATATAGAGACAAAGAGGGAGATATGTGTATGTGCCTTAACCAAAATTTGAACCCTCACAAAGGAGGGGGAGGCCTTCCTTTATAGACAAAGGAGGCCAAAGCTTCTCAAAGAAGCTAAAAACCAAGGCCAAAGATCCTCCATACATATGGAGGATGCAGTCTGTGCCTTCCAGCTGGCACAGCTGGCAACAACTCACAGAGACAAAACTGGAGGGAGCAGGCCAACCAGTTAAGGTGGTCGGCCGACTAGGGTGAGTGGTCTCCCTCAAGGAAAAGTGGTCGGCCAGCCCATTTGATGGTCTCCCAACTGAATGCAAGCTAGTGGTATGGTGGGAGACCAGCAAATGTGGCTCAAAAATCAAGAAGACCAGTTTCCCGACAAGAAAATCGGCTGGCGGAGAGAGAAGTGGTCTCCAAGAGAAAAGGTGGTCTCCCACCCTTGTACCACCTTCCAAACAATGAAAACAAGGTTCATGCCAAAAATGAACCGACACCGATGCAAAACAAGGGTTCGGGGGGCAAAACGCGTGGCCGGGTGCCCCGAAAACAAGCTGTTAAGCACCAAAAGTGGTGTGCGACCACAAAGGTGGTCTCTCGGGCCGCAGTGTCCCTCTAGATAGAGGAAACAAGGTGTGTGCCAAAAACCGTGCCAAACGGAGAATGTTAAGCGGTCCCGAACCGAAGCGCGCGGCCGACGGCTCCGAAAACCAGAAACTGGTCTCCAAACGGGAACAGTGGCCTGCGACCACGAAAAGTAGCCTACGGCCACTGAGAGATGGTCTACAAGACCTCTCCCTCCCTCTGGGAAGAGAAAGCAAGACCTGGTCCGCAAACCGAGGCAAAGCATAAAAGGGTCCCGAGGTCCGGGGGTAAGGACCTCAGTCGAAACTCCGAAACCTCAGAACGAGCACAACATGCACAATCACCGAGCGCTCAATCGATGACGTCTGAGTCTTAAGGTCGGTCAAAAATTGGGTGTCTACAGAATGATTGACAAGACAATTTGATAAGTAATTTTGCAGTCTTTAGACTTGAGTCCTGAAAATCCTTTCCTCTCTATTTGATTTTCAATTTTAGAACATTTGTCCACTCACCATAGCAAACATGTTAACAATAAAACTAACAGAAATTAACATTGCAACAATTCTGATTTAAATATTTAATAAGAGCTATTTTCCATAGTTATCAACAATTACTAAAGCAATGGAAAGAAGCAAAATTCACCTAAGATGTCGAATATCTATGAAGAGGACCAAAAGAGTTATCCATTATTGTTTGTAGCTTGTTGTTTGTGAATAGGACCTATCAATCAGCCATGTGATGAACCAAAGTCGCAGCTAAGAGTACCTAAAGTTGCAGGCAGAGGCAATTTTGCAGAGCTAGGGCATGAACCCTTCAAATTCAAACTTTACCAAAAATTAAAATCAAATGCAAATGTCAATCAATAAAAATCCCATATTTAGGTAGAGTATAACAAATTTAAAGCTAAAAGTAACGGCAAGGCCTAGAAGACATTCACCATATTGCAAAAACAAATTGTCAACTCTTCTCTCCACTTTTCGAAGTAAAACCATTCATAGTAAAATCAATAATAAAATCTAAAAATTAATGGGGAAATTGCAATTCATTGTAAGTTTTCAAAAAAAAAAAAAAAAAAAAAAGAAAATTGTAAATCAATGGTAAAGCTTATCAACCATAATAATTTAAGATATCAAGTTTCCCGTGATTTTGCAATTTTTTTTTTTTTTTTTTTTTTTTTTTGGTCTTAACACTGATTTGCAATGTCCCCAAAATTAATTTCAATAATTAAATGTCATGGATAGAAAATACTTAATGGGTTACAATCCAAATGCGAAGAAATAAAAATATATATATATATATATAAAATGACTTACCCTACAATTTTTGTGTACAACCTTGGTGGAAATTCCGCAAAGATACTAAGATTTTTTGTCCTCAATGAGAATTTAAGCGTTCAAACTTCAATTCAAGCACCAAAAAGCAAGAATAATTAGTACTATTAAAATTTATGCTTCAATTAGTATGTGATGCTCCAATTGAATGACATAGCAAAATATTTTACATATGGGATAATGTTGTCCACCTTTGTTGGTTGGTAGTTGAGAGACATTGAATAAGTCAGTGTGTTTTGTGGTTCTTTAAGAGCAAACAACCAAAGTTACTATCACGAGTCACAAGCAGCAATGAAAAAAATATATAAAATAAAAACAAGAGAGAAAATAATTTCCTAAAACTAAAGCCAAATAGAAGGATCACAAGTCCACCAATTCAATAATTTTAAATTTTACACTTTCTTTACATTGTCAAAATTACCAAACAAACCTAAAGCACATCCACAATTAAGTTATCAAAATTTAAAATTATAAAATTATGATGCACAAAAAAAAAAAAAAAAAAATGAGCTAATGCCAAAACCAAGATACCATAGTCAAAAAGAGATATATAACATTGAAAAGGCAAATATGCCATAATGGTATAGTTTGAAGGACTGGACACCAAAAGAAAAAGGACAAAAACAAACAAAAAGAAAAGCATAAAGTGTAGCTAAAGTCTACATAACCTACTAACATCGCTCACTAAGTTTCTGTAATGGATAAACCAAAGGAAAATATAGAGCAAAAGGGTTATGTGAGCATGTTGTGACTAGAACAATGTTGCATATAGTGTTAACAGAGAGAAGGGAAAAAGAATTGGATTAAAGAGATAAAAATGGATTCCAATATATAGATAGTTACATTCAGCCCCTTTTATGACCAATTATAATAGTTAAGATTGAAGTTGGGCTTGATTTTTGTAGCCTAGCATTTTATTAAATTATCACACTAATAATCCAATTTATAGACTTTGTTCATTGACTATTCAAAATGGACATTTATTTTGGGACATTCAAAAATTAAAAAGTGAACCAACAAAATGGGATGCATTATTTATGTAATACATAAAAATCCGCTTGAAAGGCATAATATATACCTGAGTTAAGTAATGATACATGAATTGGAGATGATGCATGGGTTTTGAAGCCATGTATCCTATCATGATATTGGCAGCCACCAGCACTGTAAAGACCCAAGATCACTTTTCTACAAGTCAGCAAAATTAGTTAACTAATCGAGTGCACATCTAACATTTTGCAAAAGTATCGATTCACCAATCAATTGGATGGATTGGCCATCACTAATTGTTCAATAAAAATTATAAACAATCATGCTATCATGCCTCCTAATGTTCTAAAACCAAGGGAAAAAATCTTATTGCTATGCAATCACTGAACCCCCAAGGTTTAAGCAATGTGAAAACTGTAATATGGTAATACAGTGTCAATACTCATTTTCTAATGTCAACAAAATATACAAAAATAAAGGTTTAAATAAGAAAATTAAGTAAAAATACCACTTTAAGAACTCCAAAAAAATCAAAGGGACATGATAATGTTCTTAAGGTTACCTTGTGGTCCCGCCCCAACGTCTATACAAAGGATTGCGTATGGGCAATATTGAAACCGTCCTTTCTAGTAGTATCGCTGCTGTCTTTTTTGCAGCTTTTGTTGTTGCCGGAACTATGTGGTATGGTTCAGCAACTACCCCGATCGAATTATTTGGGCCCACTCGTTATCAATGGGATCAGGGGTACTTCCAACAAGAGATATATCGAAGAGTTGGTGCTGGGCTAGCCGAAAATCAAAGTTTATCAGAAGCTTGGTCTAAAATTCCTGAAAAATTAGCTTTTTATGATTACATCGGTAATAATCCGGCAAAAGGGGGATTATTCAGGCGGGTCAATGGATAATGGGGATGGAATAGCGGTTGGATGGTTAGGACACCCTATCTTTAGAGATAAAGAAGGGCGTGAACTTTTTGTACGTCGTATGCCTACTTTTTTTGAAACATTTCCTGTTGTTTTAGTAGACGGCGACGGAATTGTTAGAGCCGACGTTCCTTTTAGAAGAGCAGAATCGAAGTATAGTGTCGAACAAGTAGGTGTAACTGTTGAGTTCTACGGCGGCGAACTCAATGGAGTCAGTTATAGTGACCCTGCTACTGTGAAAAAATATGCTAGACGTGCTCAATTGGGTGAAATTTTTGAATTAGATCGTGCTACTTTGAAATCCGATGGTGTCTTTCGTAGTAGTCCCAGGGGTTGGGTGAAATAACAGTACCACTTGTAGCGGCCAAAGTCGGGAAGGGCGTAGGTGAGCTGCGGTGGGAGAGGGTAAGTAAGAGCGAGGAAAAGTGGATCTGAGAGGGGGTCTAGTGCGAGAGGTGAGAGAGATTAGGGGTGGGAGAAGGAAAACACATATGAGAAAAGACAACAGTGGGCGGGAATTTGTCCAGCAAGTACTCTATAATTCTAAAAAATTAAAATTAAAATAAAATACAAAAAATGCACATGACAAATTATTAGATGCAACAAACAACATGAACGAAAAAGATGATGTCATGATCACCATTATAATTTCTCACATGTAACAGCTTTGAGAGAGCTTTCCATTTGGCTCAAATTTTCTTTTAAGTAGAGCATAGACCGAAAAAGCTTGAGAGTAATGACAAAATCATCTTTCTCTACCAAAAAATAATACACAACGCTCTTTTAATAACAGTTAGCAGACAACAAATGAATAATTGGACTTGAATACAATGCTAGTGGGGTTGAATGATCCAGTTAAATCTCTTGGCACAAATGTAACTAAAATTAAATCAAAAGTAGAGAAAAAAACAAAAGTTATAGTCAAACTCCTTTTTTTTTTTTTTTAAATAAAAAAATCAATACCATAAAAGATGTTATGACAAAACTTAGTTACTGGTTCATACCATAAAAGATGTTATGACTAAACTTAGTTACTAGTTCGTAAAAACAAAATAAAAAAATGCAACTATAGTTAACTTATAAATTTACCTTTTATAGCTATAACTCATTCATCAACCTCAAAGTGCTCACACCACGCCTGTAAATCAAAAATCACAAAATGGAAAACAATTCTAATTGTAGAAACCTTAAAAAAATAAATAAATACAAAAAAAGAAAAGAGAAAAACAAAATGCAATGCCTTTACATGTAGAGATGTAAGATGAAGAAAGATGATGTTATCAGCCAAAATTACTTTGATCAGTCCAAACATTTGCAAGAATTTGTTCATTGTGAATTAAACTACTCCACCTAAATTAAACTATAAACCTTCCCCAAACTATGAACTTTTAAATCAGTGAATTGTAAATCCACTTCTTGTAATGATATTTGGAGGATTCAATCCAAAGCATCATACCAAACCAAAACAAAAAATAATAATAAGTAATAAAACTGAAAACCTAAAACCAAGTTTGAACTACTACCCTTTTACCCTTAAACATTAATCAAGAGGTTTTAGGATGATTAATGTTTGTTTGGGTGGACGCATTGCATACATTTTTTCTGTTGTGAGGTGCCTTGTTAGTCATTTTCCTCTTGTTAAAATAATATACAAAACCAATGATACATAATAAATTACACACTGAAAAATCTAGAAATCTCCTAGATATTGATTTGTGATTATATATCAATTTTAACAGAAAATAGCAATCCCAATCAAACAATCAAAGACAAATCGACACAACGATTTTACATGGAAAAACCATAATTGGAGCACCTCCAATTGTGATAAAAAAGCACGGGCAAAAGTCACAAATCAATCCAGTAAGAAGACATAAAGGAATTACATAAGTGTACTCTCAATTACCTAGTGAATCTATGCCCAAATCGAACCGACCCCTATGTGCCCCTTCTAACCTCGTCTTCATCTCGGAATTGTCTTGCCCAACGTTGAATCCACAACGTCGATGTCAAATCCACGATGATGAGCCACTCAGAATCCACCAAAGCTTCAGGCCCAAATTCCACTGAATCCACCGAAGAACAACTATCTCTTTTGTATTGAATCAAACAAACAATCCTTTGATGTATACTTCTCAAACCATGAATTAAACTCAAACAAACATCAAAGAAACTAGCAAAGAAGCTCCATATGAAAACCCTAATACCCAAGAAGAAGATCTGGAAGACGTACCTTAAAATCAGACTAAAACACATATTTATAAAAAAACAGATCCACGATCTCCGCTCGAGCGCAAGAATGGCCGCTCGAGCGGATCTATGCTTAAGTGCAAGAATGGCTGCTTGAGCAGAAAAAAACAACTCCTAGTACTTTTGCAGGCGAGTGAAACTTTTGAAAGGTCGCGATCTCGCTCGAGCGCAAGAATGGCCGCTCGATCCCCGACATAGTCATCGAAGTGGCAAACATGATAGGATTAAGATCACAAACTCTCTACATAGGCACAATTCGGGTTGGATTCGCATTCAAAACTCATAGTCTCACTGATATAAAAGATCGAATAAAATTACAACTGAAAGGAGTTTTGTCAAACGGGATTTCCAATAATAAAAACCTAACAATGTCCCCCTTTGGCAATGCCGTGACAAAACACACCTAACAAATAAAATCATAATCAACCCAACCCATTTACAGCCAACAAAAGCAAACTTCTTTCTAAAGATCATGATCTGCAAAACAGCTATTAGTGCCACAATCTCCAAAACAACTATTAGTACCACAAAAGTATATGAAAAAGCAATAGACATAAGACAAGAATGAGATGGAAATATGAATAGATATAAATTGGAGATTTTAAGAACATGTAGCATGAATAGATGAAAATCCTAAGACACATGCACCCTTAAACTTTCTCTCCCTTTTTGTCATGAATTGTCAAAGTAAGCTCAATCAACTATAGTAAAAGCATAAATCACACTAGCAATATGATGATGTAATTAGCAGTAGTATACAAGAAGAAAACAATAAAGAAGCAGTGCATAGCAACATGCAAAACAACTAAAGCCAATCTCTCTTACCAAACAAATCAAAGTGTTCATGTTAACAAACTCTTGCAATGATAAACCAAACTCCCCCTCACTAAAAACAACCACAAACACTGAAAACAATGAACAAGAAGAAAACAACAAAAATAATATGGTGAAGCAAGCAAGGAATTTCATATTTGTACCTTAAAACACATAAGATTATCCAAGAAGCACAATTACTTGAAAACATAATGTGCACAACCTCTAGAAGATTCCTCATAAAAGAAAGTGATGCATTATATGAAAAGTATAGATCCCATGAAAAAGGTGTGTGTGTGACTCTTGGAGTTCGACAAACACTAGATTCAAATCCTAGTAGTGATCTGATAGCGGACTTCCGGCAAGAGAATCTAAACACAACTAAGGAAAGTCAAACCACTAGGAATCAAGGGGTATTTGGTGAGTAAAAGCGGAGGACCTCAATCAATGAATTTTTTTCTTTCTTTCTTTCTTTTGCACATTTTTTTCTTTTCTTTCTTTTGCACATTTTTTCCTTTCTTTTGCACACTCATTGGTGACTGACATGCTCAAGAGTATGGAAACCGAACCAGAGAAGCATGGATACAATAAGGATAGCCTGGTTGGTGACTCTGAGGTAGCCTTTTCCTCGTGCCTTAACTACAAAGAACTGAGGGGAAAGCCACGGAGATGCAAAAAGATGGAAGGTGGTTAAGAGACTTAACATCACCCATGATATGCTAGTATAGGTCAATTCCTCTAGAAAAATAAAAGATATAATGCCAGAAGTCCATAGAGAAAAATGATCACTA
Source organism: Camellia japonica (assembly GCA_030407325.1). NCBI lineage: Eukaryota > Viridiplantae > Streptophyta > Magnoliopsida > Ericales > Theaceae > Camellia > Camellia japonica. Next base: position 84,134,649 of record JAPPVO010000002.1, read on the forward strand.
AGGCGGAAGACTTCGATATTTGCTAATCCAAGAGTGTGTACAAAATGAGACATATTAATCAAAGAACACACACTCCAAAATGAGTAAAGACCATAGAAAGCACACACATATTAACATGTAATGGATATTCTCATCAATTCTAATATGTCACAAGAACTTCTCAAAAATTTTAAGTTTGCACAACCATACTAAGAAAATCTTTTTGGTTTTTTTTTTTTTTTCCTTCTAAAGTAAAGCAAGACATAAAATAAACAAGCACACACTAAATGATACCACACATTAAATGACCTAAAAAACAAAACAAAACAAGTCAAGTTTTCTTACCCAAACCACTTTAGTATGAACGAAGTTATGAGAACTGCGGTTCATGGGTGGTGTCTTGACATTATAGGTTCCTTCCCTTTCAATGGGAACTCGTCTCGACATGATTTCCAACTTCCTATTCCTAGGTCTAGGCAAATGCAAACTCGCTCCATGTTTGGTCTCAAGCACATCAAAATAGCAAGGTCTATTATGACCCTTAACCTCATTACGACCAATGAAGTGTCTCTTATCCCACGAGATGTTGGAATTACTTCCATCTCTATGAGACACTCTCTCATGCAACTCATAACAATAAGGGCGATTATGACCATACATACCACAATGATGATAAATAAAATAGAGTGTACCTTCTTTTCTTTGGCCTTACTAACTCTAGGAAGTTTGAGAAATCCATCCTCATGTTGAATTTTTTGTTCTCCCTTTCCTTGAGTTCTTGTATCATGAGATGTGGATGCACTCAGTTTTTGCTCTTTGATATCACCAAAGCCAATGCCACTCTTGTCATAACACATTTGTTGAGACCTAATGATACTATCCAAAGTCTTTGATCCTTTGTTCCAAAGACCAATGGTAGCCATAGCACACTTGAGCTCTTCCTCTTTCTTGATCATTAGTTCTTCCAAGGTAACTTGAGACATCTCGAGAGTTTCAATCTTTTCTTCATACGTTGCATAGATTTGTTGTAGCTCATCCCTCTCCATCTCACAAGTCAAGAGTTTCGCACAAAGAGCATGTTGATCACTAGAAATCTTAATGGCATCATTCCTAACGTCGGAAATCTCCTTCCTTAATTTGACATTCTCACTTTCATATGCTTTGAGTTTCGTAGTGAGTTTGTCATTTAATTTGGATAAGTTTAGCGATTCCTCATACAACTTTTCATAAGCTTACTAAAGCTCTTCATCTTCACTCCCTGAGGATTCATCATTAGCGGCATTCTCAACCAGCCTCTTCAGATACTCTATTTGTCCTTCAGTTTCAGAAGCCGCCATAAAAGCAAGGAATTGTTCATGCCCCTCTTTACCTTGTGCTTCAATGTCACTTTCATCTTTATCAGACTTGGATTCATCATCCCAAATGATAATGCAGGCTTTCTTCTTCCTCAACCGATTAGGGCATTCTTGAGCAAAGTGGCCAAATCCTTGGCATTCATAGCATTGGACTCTTTCAGAGTTCCCTTGTATCTTTCCTTTCTCCTTCTTGGTTATAGAATTAATTTTGAGTTTATCTTTGTCTTTGGATTTATGAATTGATTCTGAAATATTAGGATTCTTTTTCAGAAAAGAATTTTTAAATTGTTTTATGAAAGCATCCGTAATATTGGAATCAATCTCACAATCCTCATCAGAATCCTTTCCAACTCTATGAGCACTACTCAAAGCAATATCATCTTTTTGTTTATTTTTGAAATTCCTATGTGCCTCATAAGTTTGGAGATTTCCAACCAAATGATTCAGCTTGAGGTTGTCAACATCTTGAGCCTCCTCAATAGTCGTAACTTTTGGTTGGAACCGATGGGGCAAGGACCTCAAAACTTTTCCCATAATCTCGGATTCCGGTATTTTTTCACCTAAATTGAAGCTAGAATATACAATGTCACTCAACTTCGCATAAAATTCATCAAAGGTCTCACTATTTTTCATTGAAAGGTTTTCGAAACTAGACATGAGCCTTTGAAGTTTTGAGCGTTTAACCGAAGGAGTGCCCTCATGAATAGTTTGTAAGATATCCCAAGCCTTTTTTGCAACTTCACAATTGCAAATACGACTAAACTCTTTAGGTGTGATACCAATTGAAAAATCTAGAAATCCCTTAGATATTTATTTGTGATTATGTATCAATTTTAACAGAAAATAGCAGTCTCAATCAAACAATCAAAGACAAATCGACACAACGATTTTACATAGAAAAACCACAATTGGAGCACCTCCAATTGTGATAAAAAAAAACCATGGGCAAAAGCCACAAAACAATCCACTAAGAAGACAAAAAGAAATTATACAAGTGTACTCTCAATTACCTAGCGAATCTACGCTCGAATTGAACTGACCCCTATGTGCCTCTTCTAATCCCATCTTCACCTTGAAATTGTCTTACCCAATGTTGAATCCACAACGTCGATGTCAAATCCACGACGATGAGCCACACCAGAATCCATCAAAGCTTCAGGCCCAAATTCTATGGAATCCACCGAAGAACAACTCTCTCTTTTGTATTGAATGAAACAAACAATCATTTGATGTATACTTCTTAAACCATGAGTTAAACTCAAACAAACATCAAAGAAACTCGCAAAGAAGCTCTAGATAAAAACCTTAATACCCAAGAAGAAGATCTGGAAGTCATACCTTAAAATTAGACTGAAACACATATTTATAGAAAACAAATCTGCGATCTCCGCTCGAGCGCAAGAATGGCCGCTCGAGTGGATCTACGCTCAAGCGCACGAATGGTCACTTGAGCAGAAAAAAACAACTCCCAGTACTTTTGCAGGCGAGTGAAACTTTTGAAAGGTCGCGATCTTCATTTGAGGACAGGAATGGCCGCTCGAGCAAACAAACAACTTCGACTATAATTTTGCTTTTTGCTTCGGGAGTGCTGCCCCTCGACCCCGCCTGGGCGCTGCCCCGAACCTGCCAAGGGGCGCTGCCCCCTGAACCCTTGCGAGTTGACCGAGCAGCTCGATCCCGACATAGTCAGCGAAGTGGCAAACATGATAGGATTAATAATAGGGGTTTGTTCAATTTGGGTGTGGATTCGCTAGGTAATTGGGAGTACACTTGTATAATTCCTTTATATCTTCTTAGTGAATTGTTTTGTGGCTTTTGCCTGTGATTTTTTTATCACAATTGGAGGTGCTCCAATTGTGATTTTTTCACGTTAAAATCGTTGTGTTAATTTGTCTTGATTGTTTGATTGGGATTTTTATTTACTACTTAAAATTGATACATAATCACAAATCAATATCTAGGGGATTTCTAAATTTTTCACATTGAACTTGTGATTCTTCTACAATTCCACGTCATTGTATGTCTCTCTTCCGCTATACAAAAATGTGCCACACCCCCTGTATTATTTAGGAGTGAGCATGGTTCAGATTGGGGTAAAATCAGAACTAATCTGTTATCTACGGTTCCTGAAAAATTAGAACCAATCCAATTTATTTAAATCATGGAACCAATCTAAACCAATCCATTTAAACACGGATTGGATTGGTTTAGGACCACGAATTCAAATAATTAAATAACAAAATATATATATAACATTTTAATTTCATTAAAATATGAACATAACATCATATTAGTTCCATAATAGCAACATGTCTTTTCATAATATCGACATACTGTTCTAGAATTTAAATAACCATAAGAAAACTAGTTCTACAATAAGTATTTAGACTATTACAAATTAAAACTAAAAACCAACAAACAAAAGAAATAAAAGAAGATACTATGCGGGTTTAGGTTTGGGTTTAGGTTTTATATGGAATAAGATAAGATATTATGCGGGAGAGTGTATAATATAGATATAGGCTATTTGTATACAATTTGAATCAGTTCTGGATGAAATTGATCTGTGGACTACGAATTTTTAATTTTTCAATTCGGAACTGAACCACGGATTCGAGAAACTAATCCAAGCCCACCGGATTGGGCTGGAACGGATCAGATTACGGATTTTAAGGATTTCTTACCTCAGCCCTCGTATTATATGACCTTCCTAAAGCTATCATGAGGTATCAATTTACTTCTCTCCACTGAAACTAGCATAAAGTCTCAGTTTATCTCTCCTCTTTTGAAACTATAACAAAGTATTACTTTACTACTTAAACTATAAAATGATACAATTAAACCCTTTAATAAATATACTAATTTACTCATTATTCCGTCTTTGGCATTTAATTTTGTAAGTTCTACTCATTTACTAGAAAAATCACTTTGCTAATAGTTAAATTACACCTAAACATTTAAGACTAAATTTTACTATTTGAAGAGAATGAAATTTCACTAGTTGAAGATAATTAAATAATTATTACTATCAAGTTTTAATTAAACAATATTAAAATTTTGGTAATTACACACATTATAGAATTAATTAGACAACAAATTAATTAAGAAAATTAAATTATCATTAGCTAATTAAAAACATAGTGACAATCAGTTGTTACTCCAATGAAACCACTAGTGACATCTCTCTTTAATTCATAAGTTTTTCATTTACTTGCTAGTTCATCTTTGCCTTTAATTTTATAATTTTTACTTATTTAGTAGAAATTTTACTTTTTTAATAATTTCACCTAAATATTAAGGTTAAATTTCACTATTTAAAGAGAATGAAATTTCACTAGTTGAAATGATGGTAAGTTTTATGATAATGATGACAATGGTAATGAAAGTGATGATAATAACAATGGTCAATGGTAGTGGTGGTGATAGTGGCAGTGGTAACGGTTGCAATAATATTAGTGATGATTGTAGCGATTATAAGGTTATAATGGTGTATGTTGATATTTGTGAATAAACATTTATAAATTCAATTAGCATTAAATAATTATATAATTTTATGTGAGAAATTCATCATAATTTAAATGACTTTTATCTTACAAACTCAATTATAACTGGATTCAAATGGATTGGAGAAAGGGTACCGCCTCTTGTACCAACACCACCATATTATAAAAATGACTTTTAAATAATGTATACTTTGCAAATATATATATATATATATATATAAACCATAAAAACCATGTTCAGTCACCAAATAACCATCAACAATTTTTTTGAAGACTAAATTTTTTGTAGGCAAAAACTTCAAATTTTTTAAGCTACTAAATATTTAATCACAAAACAAAATTTATTTTTTCATTTTATTTTTTTTGGGCTAGTAACTATTTAGTCACCAAAAATATTTTATTTCTTTTTGCTACCAAATATTTAGTCGCGAAAAAACCTTGATTTCATTTTGGCTATCAATTGTTTAGTCACCAACAACTTCACTTCTTTTTGGCTACTAAATGTTTAGTCGCCAAAAACTTTCTTTAGTGTTTTTTTTTTTTTTTATATTAATTTTTCCACAACTTGTATTTATTCTTGCAACCTGTATCCTGTATATAAACAAAATAATAACAATTCAAGAAAATTCAACTTTTAATGTCAAATTTAAAATATAATAGAAATTCCATACAAATCAAGCATAATCCAACTTAAAATAATTATTCTATACAAAACAGAGGATTATACAAAAGCCATCTCTTCCGTACAAAAAAAAAAAAAAAATCCACAATACCATGTCAAATGGTAATCTATACCAGGCCAAAAGTAATGTGTTCAATGCCAAAAGTAATTTGTACCATGCCAATAGTTATCTGTAAGAACAACAGTAATCCACAAAAAAACAAAGGATAGCATAATAATGGATTATAAAAAAACAATGTCCTCCGCACACAAATAAGGAATATCCACATTTCCGCGCCAAAAACCATCTATAAAAATAAATTAACCATTGGTATTGATTGAATAACATTATCATTTCAAATTATAAAAGAAAACTACATAAATCTCAAATGTATTTAATCTTTCCAAAATTGTATAATTATAGTCGTATTCATATGTTGCATGTCCGAACAAGTTTCCTTAGGCTGTGTTTGGTTGTGTTCTCAAATTATGATTCGGCACCTTGATTCAAGTATGATGTTTGGTAGGAGTTTTGGAATCACGTTTCCAAAACTCTACAGAGAGCTCTGTCTCAACCGCGCTTTTCAGAATTTTTTTTTTTGAAAATTTTGCCTAACCGGTTGTCTGGTCGGTTGACCGGAATAGTGAATTTTTTTTTTTTTTGATATGTTAAATTTTATATAATCGAAAAAAATATTTTCTGAAATTTTTAAAATTTTTTATGTGCTTTAAAATAATTTTGAGTTGCATGTTTAGTTATGAGTTGTAAATTTTTGTATTAAATATCAAATGTCACATCAACAATTCCCCACTCAAATTAAAACTCTTTTCAAAACTTTTTTCAAAACTCTTAACCAAACAAATTTTCTACACTCAAATCATAATTCCAAACCCCACAAACTAAAAATACAACTCATACTCTCAAATCATAATTACAAAACTCTACCAAACGCAACCTTAAGTTTCCCCCTCCCGAAATGCGATTTTTCAATTAAGTTTAAGGCATTTTCAGCTCTAACCCCCACCCTATGTGCCTTACTCACAGGCCATATGTCCTCATATGTTCTATTAGGCATGAGGAAGCTACCCGCGTAATCCCAAGAGTGGTTCGAGATTTTTTTGCATTTTTAGCCCCCCAATGCACTTTTTCGACTAAGTTGAAGGCGTTTTTTACTCTAACTCTCAACATATGTGTCCTAATTACACCCCATATGTCCCAATAGGCCTTACTTGTCACGAACAAGTTGCCGATGATATCCCCAGAGTGGTTTAGGCACTGTTTTGTATTTTTGCACCCCCAACGCCCTTTTTCAACTAAGTTTAAGGTGTTTTCAACTCTAACTCCCAACTTACGTGTCCAATTACATGTCATCCATCCCCACAAGTTGTATTTATCACAAGCAAGCTTCATGTGACATCCCCAGAATGGTTTGCAGGCTGTTTTGCATTTTTTCCCACCACACTCCCTTTTTCGACAAAGTTTTAGGCGTTTTTTACTCTAACTTCCAACCTACATGTCCTAATTACATGTCTTTTGTCCCCATAGGTCATATTTGTCACTGAGCAACCTTCTCGTGACATCCCCAAAGTGGTTTACGGGTTGTTTCACATTTTCACCCCCGCACACCCTTTTCCGACAAAGTTTAGCGTATTTTACTATAACTTTTAACCTACACGTCCTAATTACATGTTGTATGTCTCTATAGGTGTATTTTATTGTATAAGCCAACCTTAACGAAGTAAAAATATGAAATTGAATATTCTAGACCCTCCCAAAATAAGAAAATTTGTTCTACATTACATTGTTTACTAATTAGCTAATTGCTAACTAATTTGAAATTCCCAATAAAGTAAGGCAGCACTTTGCCTTGAATTGGCTATAGAAAAACTAAAATTGTTTTGTTGACACACCTCATGATTGATTTAAACACTAGAAGATTATTCTAAACAAATATTTCAAATTCAAGTAATTCCTCCAGGTACTCAACAATTATCCTAAAGTAGGACTTCAAAATCAAGCTAAAAAAAAAAAAAAATCATGCAGTTTCACGACAGTCCTTTAAAGCATTCAATAAATATTTTAATAGAATGTGCAAAGTTTAGAAATAGAATTGCATTCAAATCAATTGAGCCGAATTCATTTTCTCTCCCTATTTTATGTTCTTTAATGAACACTAAAGTAACAAAAAATATTAAAGTTCTCATATTGTCAACATATTAAATCATGCATTAGGACTGGAGATGCTCTATCTAACAGGGCATAAAGTTCTTTAACCAATCAATTTCTAACCACAAACAAAACCTAGCATTTATATTCAATTTACACTAGAATTTATATACATAACATAGCAAAACATTTTTCTTTTCTATCAAATAGTGGCTCAAGTTTGGTACATTGTGCATGGTACGGTACTCTTAAGTTAATTTCATATCCAAACCAGATTATTCTATTGGCTTCATGTTATACGATGTGTGCGATGCTCCTGATCAAAACAATTATGATTCGAAAGTTAGGATGTTAATGCAGAACCTGTCATACACTGCCAGCGTATCTAATTAGAGATTTTTGGTTAGGATGACTCATATGGTTGGCAACATGACTATCTACGGTTATGTGGATCGCACACAAGATATGAATGGTTAGGATTCGCCACGTGCTTGTTAGGCACTACTGATTCAATATTGTGTTCTTGTTTAGGCAAATGGGCTGGTTGGATTGCTACTCCTACTTGTAACATACAGTTTAACATGGACCCAGTTCTTGATGATTGGATCAATCCACCAAAAATTGAACGAATGTGGTGACCACCACAGTGCTGGTGATTGAGCCATCAACTTCGGTGGATGATGGTGGTTTAGAATCTTCTGGTGGTGACGGAGGAGATGGTAATAAAGAGAGAAGTATCATATAGGTTGTTACGCTGGTTGTGGCATTTATCCTGGTAGTTGGGGTGATCTTGGGGGTTAGATGGAGAAGGAAGAGAGCAGACAAAATGGGAAAGATGAAGATGATGATGATGATGATGGAAAAGGAGGACAAAGGGTCCAGATCCTTCTCGAATGATTTAGATATGTTGGTAGCTGCAACTGATAATTTCTCCTCTACAAATCATCTTATGTCCATTTCAGAGTGCCAACCGGGATTAAACTTGTATGATCTGATTGATAGATTATAACATTTGATAGGCTAAAACTTATTCTAATTCAATTACCTACATCATTGCTATGAGCATAATAAGGAGCACATACAAACCAATTCCACCAGTATACACTTATTTATTTTTAGGACTCTAAAATTAGGCAAATCAAAAGGAAAAGTTTGTAGGAAAACTAATCAGAACAAGTAAATAAATCCACACCTCATTTAACTCTCTTTGTTGTAGAAAAATTTTCAAGATAAAATACAATGGCTGTAATGGGAGGGCACTTAGATATGGCATCCTAAAAGAGAATCACATGTATATTACAAACTGCAAGAACCATATAAAAAGAACTCACGCATATCCAACGTAAGTGAGAATTTTACTGTATATGTGAGAAACTTATCAACTATATGTGCATAGACATACATATGTCTACATATATTACCTATTTGAAACATATTTAAGGAGCCTTCATTCCAAAACTTATCACAATAAGTGAAATATGAAGAGCTTATATTCAAGAGAAGCACATAAAATGACATAACTAGTTACCTGATTTCTCTTCTTTGTTGCCCAGGCCCATATATGAAGAATTCTGGTGTGCTACCTAACCTATTATATGGTTATACATTAGGTTGTTATTCATTTAAAAATAAATCAGATTGGCGTAAAATACCAAGATAGGACTAAAATACATTAGGTTGTTATTCATTGAAGAAGTGGTACTTGAATGGATTTTGCACTCTTTCTGAAAGAACAGATCAGGTTTGGAAGGATCAATCTCTAGCTCCACTACAATCAAAATTCCTGAAAAGTCCTTGCTACAATTGCAAATAAAAAAATGGAAATGTTGAGAAGCATAATTCCAGCTAGAAGTACTACCAGAAAAATTAAAATTACAAACATAATTAAAAATTCAAATTAACAACAAAAATTTTAGTTTACCTTTGCCAACCAAAAACATAAACACAAAATTAACTAAACAAAATCAATCAATATGCAGGTTGTATATACACACACATATATACATATATGTTTTTTAAGCATATATATGTTTACCATTTTATCAGTGGATTCAGCAGAGCACATCATAACAAGCATGTCAAGCTGGTTTGTTCAAATTTCACTATAGGTATGGATCATAAATATTATACTGATATAACCGAGAAATAAATTAGATGAGATAAAATGAAATAATATCAAGATTAATAGTAAACAGATCAAAGGAGTTCAATTTTCTTACCATTCAAATCCAATACTAGGGTAGTGGATTTCATTTTCTGATGTGAATATGGATATGCTTTACATATACAAAAGATATTTCAAAATCTAAAAATTTTAGTTCAGTTTTTGCATAACTAGTCACCTTGTTTGGTTTAGACTGATTTCTGAAAATTGAGATTTTCAAAAGATGGCATAAGCTAAACCCCTATTCTAGTCATTAGAGTAGAAGAATTGGTCAATATAATGTAAGAATATCATTCTCGTAAGAAGTTGCCGCAACATCTATAGTCACCAAAAGCCCAAGAACCAGAAAAAGAAACAAAAACCCAATGAACCTTCAACCTTGTGATCACATTTTTTAGAAAATCACCAATCCATCATCCAAGTTTCAAAGATCAAACACACAAAATCAATGACTCCACTTGTTAATGAAGAATTAATTGCTTTCACCAACCAAGCCACACAAACCTTAAAAACAACAATGGCATCCACCTAATTTCCTGTTCAAAATTATCTTTGTTCCTAATTAGCAAACATCAAAGAAACATAAAAGAGTACCAAATTTGATTTTTCACATTCTTATACCCAAATACAAACCACCAGGCAACAAAAGAATCCAACAAAAATTTTAATTTAATTAATTATTTTTGAATTTTTGACTAAATTGACCCCAAAAAATTCATTCATCTAGGTCCTCATTAATTATTCTCCAATCTTTATATTCATTCATCTAGAAATAATCCATAACATAACAATACTCGGAACTAAATAGCAACTTTAGCCAAGTTAGCCATTGCATTGAAAAACCTAAGTGATTCGTGATTCAGCTCAAGATTAATTGTATCAGTTCCCAAACAATTAAAACTAACAATCTAAATCATCAGGCACGTACAAAAGTGATTTAAATTGTTGTTTCAAAAAATAATAAATCGATACAAATGATTTTTACGTGGAAAAATCACAATTGGAGCACCTCTAATTGTGATTAAAAAAACCACGGGCGAAACGTCACAAATCAATCCACTATGAAGGAAAGAAGGAATACAAAACAACCAAACAAATTACCCAAACTCTGTCAATTTGTCTTCAACAATTTGTATTTATTCCAAGACAACCTTCGTCTCAAAATTGATTAGATTAATGCTGATTCCACAACATCCACGTCGACTCAACGACTGCGCACAGCTTCAAACACCTTCAAACACTCCACGCTTGAATCTCCAGATTCCATCGAAGAATAACACTCTTGAAGATGATCACTCAAACAACCCTTTGATGTGAATTGTCAAACCATGTGAGTTTAATACTCAAGCAAACATCAAAGGAAAACTAGTAAAATAGCCCTAGAAGAAAACCCTAGAGCCCTTAAAACAGAACTGGAAGCATTAACCCTAAAATGGACTGAAACAACGAAGGTTGCTCGAGCAAAGACTCTCTCGCTCGAGCAAGGAACTAATTACGCGTGTATTCCTTAAGTGGCGTCGCTCGAGCCAAGCTTCCTTCGCTCGAGCACACAATCTTCCTTCCCAGAATATTTGCAAACAAAGAAAACTTCTAGGAGCACAACTTATTCGCTCGAGCGAGCAAGACAAAACAACCAGGAAACTTACAACTTGATAAACAATGTTTGTTCGTGGGATTGACAAAACTAAGGGACCTAACAATCTCCCCCTTTGTCAATTCCCGAACAAAACATTCTAACACAGTTTCCTAGCAAACACACGCACTAACTGAACAATCAACCAAAAAACAACTCACCTAAAACAACAGCCTGATGAAATATCCTACAAAAAAATATATAAACAAAACCATAGGAATAGATAGAGTAACTAATCAAAATCAAAAACCACAGATAGATTGATTAATCAAAAACAAATCATATCAAGACATAATGAATCCAAACTGAATCAAAATCCCAAAATCCCAAGAATTGATTAGTCCATTATCAAAATCAAATATCCCAATATCAAAATGGTATCATGTATCCCCCAAGATTATATACCCCAACCATCATGCAAAAATATATACTCCCCTTTTTTGTCTGGGAGAGACAAAAGAAAAAATATATATAGCCCAAAACACAATAAACACTGTCCAAAAAAAACAGAAGAAAAAAAAGCATCACTGCGAGTCTGGTGGAGGCTGCGGCTACATCTTTAACAGAGAAAGGATCAGAGCAAGCATCGCAATCTGCTGATCGTGGTAGCCATCAAGTGTAGCGAGCTGGGCATCCAGTTGATCAAGGTGACGTGTGATAGACTGCTCAAATTGTTACAGCTGAACATAAAAGGAGCGAGGATATATCTCGGGTGCACCGGTAGCGGCAGCATCAAACTCGGCCTCCTCAACCAATGGATCATCACCTGCATCAGACACCCCGACTCCCGACAAACCCCCCTTAACATGGGCTCGACTCTGTGAGATGATCAGTTTGGTGACAGGTTTAATGGAAGAGGCAAACTCATCATCATCAAAGGTGGGGACCCCAAGGAATGTAAGAAACCGATTGATGAAACACCCATAAGGGAGACCCAAAGACTTGTGACCCTCAAACACACTAATCATTTTGGATATGATCATTTCAGATAGGTCGATAGGAAGACGGCGGTTAATGCAATACAACACATAACCCTGATCTTGGGTAATATAAGAAGAATGAGAAGTAACATGGATGTTGGCACAAACTATGATATTTAGGAGACGGAAACAGGGAAGAAGCTTATTTTGCTAAATGAGAGCCCCGGCGACCCAAGTCTAGGGAGTGCCACAAAGTTCAGTGGTGACCTTATCAAAATCAGCGAAGCTGCGGGTAAGAAATGGATAGTGACAGTCTCGAACTTTGGGAGGATTAAGAAACCGCCAAATGACTTCGTCATCAATGACCAAGGCTTTGTTATGAACCCAAGTGTGAAAAGAAGGGGCTATCTCCTTGCGAATGGAGTGCATATTGCAATAGAATTCTTGGACCCAGCTAAAAATTTTGTGGACTGGAGAAAAGAAGGACCTGGTCACCCCCTAAAGCATCAAACAGAGACTGAATCAGAATAGACTCAAAGTCACTAGGATGGACATTACGTTCTAAGTGAACTTTCCAAGAAACATAGAAATCCCGATAAAGGTTGGATTTTTCCCTAGATTGCAATTTGTTGGTATTGAAAGTGGGGCGAGACATAGTGGTTTTACGATGTTTAGAGGACTCAACCATGACTGACCAACAATAAGGAAAGACACCCACGACACCCTAACCCACCATGACGTAACCAAGGAACATCCAATGCCCAATAGCAACCTCAAAAGTAAATATAAGAGCAAAGCACAGACTATTAGTGCAACAGGGTTAGAAAAACCAAAATTCACAAAACCATAGCATTGTATCAAATATTGTAAGATTAGGAAAAGTACAGATACAGTTCTAGGTCAAGTCCCAAAACCAAATAAATGCAGTAGTAGAAAATAAGTGTTGCAGCAGATGAGAGATATGAAAACAGTAGAATAAAAAACCAACAGCAACACAATTCACTTAAAAAAGCATAAAGCAGAAATTGAAACTCATGACAAAACAAGGGTAAGTCAAAAATTAAAGCCCTAAAACAAAACCCTAACAATAGAGAGACATAGCAAAACCAAACTTCTAAACAAAATTAAAACCCTAGGAATATTAGGATGCCAAAAAAAAAAAAAAAAAAAGGACAACCAGACGCAAAATAATAGAGACAAAATAAAATAAACAAAACTCTAATGTTGGAGTGAAGAACCCTAAAATCAGTATTCGAGGAAGAGAGAGAGAACAGGGGAAACCACAAAAAACAAAAAAACAAAAAAAGAAGAAGAATCTTACTAGAAAATGGAGAAGGAGAAGCTTGATGGAGGAAAGGAACCTTCAAATCCAAGGATCACTGAGAAACGAACAGCCATGGGGAGGAAAAAGCCCTAGGAGAGAGAAATGAAACAAGAAAAATGGGGAAAAATGGACTGCAGGGACGAGAAGGAGTATTTAAACCACGAAAGGTCACTCAAGTGAGAAGTGATTCGCTCGAGCCAAGACACTTATGCACACGAACACGCTCAAGCCAGAAAAGTAAACTCTCAGAATCTGTGAAACCTATAAAAGTACTGGATTGAAGAATTTGTCGCTCAAGCAAAAACTCCCTCGCTGGAGCGAATAATAAAAAACAAGGCTAAAAAAAAAAAAAACACCCTTCTATGCATAATAAAGACACTCACACTGTCAAGTGGAACCTAGAACAAAAGGAGGTTAGCAAAATAGCAAGAATGAGACACTAAGATGAGACAATCCACAAACCATGAAGCCCACAAACTCGCAATTTTGACAATCTGAAGCACAATATTCATGAGCAAATCAGGTAAACATCAATCAATGAGCATGAGCGACATGAGAATACACAACTCAAAGATAACCATGAGAGCTCACATAATGAATGTGTGTGTGTGAAATCCTTGAGAGACCGCAGAGCTAGAGTTAATCCTCGTAGTGATCGGATGGCTGGACCTCCGGCAAGAATAACTAAACATCACTGAGAAAAGTCAAACCACTAGGAATCAAGGGGTATTTGTTGAGTAAACTCGAAGGCTCCCCCTCAACCAATGAGTCTCTTTTTTTTATTTTTTTTTATTTTGACTTTTCTTTCCTGTGGGCACTCACTGGTGGCATGCACGCTCAAGAGTATAGAGACCAAACCAGAGAAGCATGGAATTAATGAAAATGGCCTGGTTGGTGCCTTTGAGGTAGCTTTTTCCTAATGCCCGGACATCAATGAGGGAGGAACCGTGGAAGTAAAAAAACGATGGTAGATGGTTAAAAGACTCAACATCACCCATGATATGCAAGTATAGGTCAATTCCTCTAAAAATGTAAAAGAGACACTGTTAAAGGTCCATAGAGAACTTTGATCACTTGTGCGGAAACCCCTGCAACAGTATATCTCAAAGATGTGTACATAATGAGATCATGAAGTCAATGAGCATGAGCATTCAGAATGAGCTATGATCAAAGAAGAATGAAATCTTGCAAGCTACATGAGAGGTGTTCATATAAGTCTAAATGCAGAGATGACAGAAATCAATGACAATGAGATTATAGCATCCAAGCACACATAAAGCCAATCACTCTCATCTACTCAAGTAATAGGTCACACCCTAGTGACTTAGCACAACACCCAAGGTCTTTCTAAGGAACTCAAACCTAAAAAGATCAAGGGGTTTTGTAAAAATATCAGCCTTTTGATGCTCAGTGGGTACATGTTCAAGAACAATAAGGCCCTCTTCCACTAACTCTCGAATGAAATGATAACGAATGTCAATGTGTTTGGTGCGAGAATGTTAAACCAGATTTTTAGAAATGTTAATAGCACTTGTGTTATCACATAAAAGGGTGAGAGTGTCCTGGTCTATACCATAATCACGAAGCATTTGCTTCATCCACAACATTTGTGCACAACAACTCCCTGCAGTAATATACTCGGCCTCAGCGGTCGAGAGAAAAATAGAATTTTGCTTTTTGCTATGCCATGCAACCAGATTATTCACAAGGTAAAAACACCCCCCAGATGTACTCTTCCTATCATTAGCACACCCTACCCAGTTGGTATCAGAAAAACCAGTAATTTCGGTTGTAGTGTCGGTAGAAAACCAAACCCCATACCCCAGTGTCCCATTAACATACTTAATGATGTTTGACCTCAAGAAGATGAGACTCTTTAGGACTGGCTTGGTAAGGGGCACAGACACCTGCACTAAATGTAATATCAAGTCGACTGGCTGTGAGGTAAAGAAGACTCCCTATCCTACTCCTATAAAGGGTAGGATCAACATCAGTACCAGATGAATCTTTGGAAAGGTGAAGACTAGTGCTCATGGGAGTACAAGCATGTTTGGCCGACTTTAGAGCAAACTTTGACACAAGGTTTTTGGCATACTTAGTCTGAGAAACAAACATGCCCAAAGGAGACTATTTAATTTGAAGGCCCAAAAAGTAAGATAACTCCCCCATCATGCTCATTTCAAACTCATGTGTCATGCAATCTGAGAAGTATTTTACAAGAAAATCAACAGTGGATCCAAACACAATATCATCAACATAAATCTGAGCAACAAATATACGAGACTTAGTATGTTTCACAAATAAGGTCTTGTCCACACTACCCCTTTGAAAATCATTATCAATCAGAAGGGTAGTAAGTCTATCATGCCAAGCTCGAGTGACTTGTTTCAACCCATATAATGCCTTGTCTAACTTGTAGACATGCTGTGGACATTTTGGGTCCTCAAACCCTTTTGGTTGCTCAACATACACCTCTTCTTTCAAGTACCCATTCAGAAAGGCATTTTTCATATCCGTTTGGAACAATTTGAACCCAAGAAAACATGCAACACCAAGTAAAATACAAATGGATTCGAGATGTGCAACAGGGGCAAACATCTCATCATAATCAACACCCTCTACTTGTGTATAGCCTTGAGCAACCAACCTAGCTTTATTTCTAACCACAGTACCATTCTCATCAAATTTATTTTTAAATATCCACTTAGTACCTATTACATTCATGTCTCTAGGTCTGGGAACAAGAGTCCAACCTTTGTTACGTTCAAATTGACCTAACTCTTCATGCATAGCATTGACCCAACTATCATCTAGTAAGGCCTCTTTTATATTCTTAGGTTCAATTAATGAAACATAACACATATGAGATATCTCTTCCTGAATTTGTCTTCGAGTTTTCATTCGATCTGAGACACTTCCAATCACCTGTTTAGCCGGATAATTCAGTTTTACCCTTGCTGATGGTTTGAACTCTAGACTTGTAGTGACAGGAGCATCAGAAGTGGTGTCTCTTTATGCACTCTTTGGACTCGAACTTACCTTAGAAGTTGGTGCTGGCTCACCTTCTTGAGCTTGGACCTCTACTTCTCCTTGACTTTGTGGTTCAAAATCCAGGATTGGAGACTCACCATTTTCTTCCTCATTTATCGCTGAAGTAGGAGAACCTGTGTCATCTATAACCACATTGATCGATTCCATTAAAGACAAAGTTCGCAAATTATAGACACGAAAAGCTCTACTTGTGGTTGAAAACCTTAGAAAAGTACCTTCATCACTTCAAGAATTAAATTTTCCCAAAGGCTCTCCATCTTTGAAAATGTTACATTTACTCTCAAAAGTTTTGAAGTATTTTACATTAGGTTTTAATCCCTTCCACAATTCATATGGAGTTTGTAAAGTGTCGGGCCTTAAATACACACGATTCACAACATAAACAGCGATATTTAAGGCTTCAGCCCAAAACTTTGGAGGAACTTTCTTACTAAGGAGCATGACCCTATCCATCTCTTGGACAACCCCGTTCTTCCTCTCAACAACTCCATTTTGTTGTGGAGTAATCGGTGCAGAAAATTCATACTTAATTCCATGCATATCACAAAAATCTGAAAACAAACTATTTTCAAACTCACAACCATGATCAATTCGGATTCTTATGATACGCCAAATAGAAACACCCTATTCATTTTGGATTTTAAGGACTAAGGCCTGGAAAGCATCAAACGTATCATATTTTTCTCTTAAAAAATTTACCTACGAAAAACGAGTATAATCATCAACGGTTAAAAAAATGTATCTTTTACCTCAAATGCTTTCAGTGCGAGTGGGTCCCGTAAGATCCATATGAACCAGTTCAACAGGATGTTTGGTTGTAAAACTATTCACCATTTTATGAGGGGCACGGGTTTGCTTCCCAAGTTGACATGGTCCACACACATGGTTCACATTCTTTACCCATTTTAGGTACTCCTCTCACCAGCTCTTTGTTGGCTATCTTAGTTAGCTCTTTGAAATTCATGTGACCTAATCTTTGATGCCATAGATCAATATTACTTATGATGGCTGAGTGGCAAGTGAGATCATTAATGGTAAAAATCCCATTGCAATTATCAGATGTGTGAACCCCATGCATGACAGTATTTCCCTTCTTATCTAAAATTTCACATTTATTTTTTGAAAATAATACTTCATGGTCAGAATCACACATTTGACTAATGCTCAAAAGATTTGCTTTAAGGCCATCTACAAGAAATGCATTTCGAGCTTGGGAAGACCAGTCACACTTATAAAGCCCTTACCAATGACTCTAGAAATGCCACCATCTCCAAAAGTAACAATTCCTCCTTCATATTTTTCAAGAGAAGTGAAGTAGGATTCATCACCAGACATGTGACGAGAGCACCCACTATCAAGATACCACATGTGTGAATCACGTGCTTTCAGAGCAGTGTGAACAACAAAACAAGTCAAGTCACCCTTTCTCACCTATATCTTTTTAGTGTTAGCAAAATTAGGACTGGCATTCTTGGTAAATGTCTTAGCATGGTGAGCACCCTCATGAATTTTGGTGTTCTACCTAGATATGTAAGGTTGTCTCATAACCTAAAAAGTATTAGAATTTCTACCCTTTTGAGATACCTTACCAAACAACTCAAAACAATAAGGACAAATGTGGCCATACTTACCACAATGATGACAAACAAAATGGGTTTTACTTCCCTTTTGTTGATCTTACCCCCGTTAGGCAGATAAAGAGGGGATCACCCTGTTGCACTTCAACTTTCCCTTTGTTTGAGTCTTGATGTTATGTGATGTAGAGGCCTATCCCTTGTGAACTGTCGCATTACCATAGCCTAGCCCACTTTTGTCACACCTCATTTGTTGAGACCCGAGGATGTCTTCTAATGTCTTTGACCCTTTGTTCTACATAGCAATTATGGCTCTAGCATCTCTGAGTTCTTCCAATGCAGCTTGTGACATCTCAAGGTTTTCAATCTTCTCTTCATATGTGGCATATATTTTCAGAAGTTTATTCCTTTCGGTCTCACAAGCTAGAAGTTTGCCACATAGGTCTTGCCTATCATTAGAGATCTTAATGACATTTTGCTTTGCTGTTGCAATCTCTCATTTTAGCTTGACATTCTTGCTTTCACATGCTTTGAGCTTGCAAGTCAATTTGTCATTGATTTTGGACAAGTTCAGAGATTCATTATAAAGCTTTTCATAGGCTTGTTTTAGATCATCACTATCGATCTCATCATTATCTTTCGAGGTTTCATCATCTTCATCTTCTTTTTGCTCATCTTTCTCATTAGCCACATCCAGTCGAGCAACCAAGGCATGAAAGTTGGTGGATGGTGGTGACGATGACTCTCATTTTTCATGGAATTAACTCAAAATGTCCCATGCATCTTTGGCCTTTGTGTAGTGAGTAATCTGTTGCTGTTCTTCGTCAGAAATTGCTTCACGGATGGTAGTCAAAACTCTGTGATTGCTCAGATTGTCAGCGTTTTCAACATCCTCTTCAATGGCTTGCCAGCCCTCAAGGTTGTGAGCTCTCAAAAACATCCTCATTCTGATATTCCAGAACAAGTAATTACTTCCATCAAAGGTAGAAGCATGGTGCAAATTCTGACCAAGAGCAAACTCAACTGACTTTGGAGATGAATGAGTGACAGTAGACCAGAATGCCATGTAGGTACTATCTCTGTCTTCACCGGATTCGATTTTTTCAGGTTCTTGCTCTAACCCGCTTTCATCATCCCAAGTCACTGTATAGACTTTCTTCTGGTTATTTTTCAATGGACATTCAAGAGCAATATGACCAAACCCTTGACATTCGTACCTTGCCCCTTCACAGTCTTTTTTTCAGTTTTTGGAGCAATTTTTGGTGGAAAAGTTTTGGCTTTTTCATTACCCTTATCTTTTGAACTAGGATCCTTGAAATTAGACTTCTTTTTCTTTAATTTTTTTTTTTTTGAACTGTTTGGTAAACATAGCCGTCATTTCAGACTCTAGATCAAACTCAATCTCAGGGGTCTTAGCAATCTCATGAGCACTAGTAAAAGCCACACTATCTTTTTATTTTTTTGTTAGAAATCTGGTGGGTTTCATAAGTCTGCAAGTTTCCAACCAATTGATCAAGCTTGAGAGTATCAACATCCTAAGCCTCTTCAATAGTTGTAACTTTTGATTGGAACCTCTTGGGTAAAGACCTCAAAATTTTTCCAACAACCTTAGCTTCAGGGATTTTTTACCGAGTATGAAACAGGAATTCATAATGTCACTGAGTTTAGCATAAAAATCATCAAACGTCTCATCATCATGCATAAAAAGAGTTTTAAAAGATGAGGTGAGACGTTGAAGTTTTGACCTTTTAACAAAAATAGTACCCCCGTGAATAGTTTCTAGAATATCCCAAGCCTCTTTTGCTATCTCACAAGTGCAAATACGACAAAACTCTTCAGGTGTGATGGAGCAAAAGAGGGAATTGAGAGCCTTATTGTTCCAACTAGAATTTTGATAATTGAATGCGTCCCATTTATTAAGAGATTTGGGAATATCAACACAATCAATGGTGACAACAGGTTTACTCCACCCATAGATCACACAGTGCCAAACTTTCTCATTGATAGATTTTAAAAAAACTTTCATACAAGCTTTCCAATAAGAATAGTTTGTACCATCAAGTAACGGAGGTCTATGGGTCAAGTTACCTTCACGAATTGAATCCATATCACCAATCACACAAAATCACACTCCTATAGTTTTGATAAAAACAAAGAGTGACCTGCTCTGATACCAATTGAAAAACCTAAGTGATTCATGATTCGGCTCAAGATTAATTGAACCAGTTCCTAAACAATTAAAACTAACAATCTAAATCATCAAGCACGGACAAAAGTGATTTAAATTGTTATTTCAAAAAACAATAAATCGACACAAACAATTTTTACGTGAAAAAACCACAATTGGAGCACCTCCAATTGTGATTAAAAAAACCACGGGTGAAATGCCACAAATTAATCCACGATGAACGAAAGAAGGAATACAAAACAACCAAATAAATTACCCAAACTCTATCAATTTGTCATCAACGATTTGTATTTCTTCCAAGACAACCTTCGTCTCAGAATTGATTAGATTGATGTTGATTCCACAAAATCCACGTCGACTCAACAACTGCGCACAACTTCGAACACCTTCAAACACTCCATGCTTGAATCTCCGGATTCCACCAAAGAATAACACTCTTGAAGATGATCACTCAAACAACCCTTTAATGTGAATTGTCAAACCACGTGAGTTTAATACTCAAGCAAACATCAAAGGAAAACTAATAAAAATAGCCCCAGAAGAAAACCCTAGAGCCCTCAAAACAGATCTGGAAGCATTAACCCTAAAACGGACTGAAACAAGTATATATAGAAAAAAGGGGCCGTGAAGGTAGCTTGAGTGAAGACTCTCTCGCTCTCTTCGCTCGAGCGAGGAACTAATTACGTGTGTATTCCTTAAGCAGCGTCGTTCACAATCTTCCTTCCTAGAATATTTGCAGACAAAGAAAACTTCTGGGAGCACAACTTATTCGCTCGAGCTAGGACTTCTTCTCTCGAGCGAGCAAGACAAAACAACCAGAAACTTACAACTCGATAAACAATGTTTGTTTGTGGGATTGACAAAACTAAGGGACCTAACAGCATAGTTCAACTTCAAAGGGCTGTCGTAACATTAGCTACGTTGAACTCTAACAAAGAATTAGAATTTTGCTACAAGCCCGCTAAAACCCAAGTGAAATGTTCACTAAAGAGAACCTCATGAATTATGCATAAGAAGCACAATTAAAAAATAATTATCAACACTTACTTCCAGTTCAATTCATGACATTATACAAAAAGCAATTCCTACATATTTGCAAAGCTCAATTCAAAAAGCAATTTAAAGGAACTCAAGTACAAGTTGGATTGGGATCAAGAATAAGTAGAGAAAACTCGCATCAAATGAATTGGAGAACCAAAATATAGGTTGTCCAAAACATAAAGTTCTAGCAACAAGAAGTTCCATTTGTATGATTTGACGAAGTAAGAAAATTTAAAATACAAGTTTCGACAATTTTGTACCTTTCCAGGTGCCTTCTCAAATGTTGCTATCATTTCCAAAACTGACGTTCCTTTTCAGTTGCAGTAGACCCACACACTACAAGAGGAGGAGCAAGCGAGTTCATATATCAAAAAACCTAATCAACAAATGATTTCAAATTTAACAAATAAATTCCAATAACATTGATATTGTGCCTATATGATAACCATGAGTCATTGGAAATCATGAAAAACCACCAAGAAAACAAATAATACAACTTCAAAAATGATTTTTCTAAGTCTAACCTTCAGTACAAATAGTTTCATTCACATCATTAATAGAGACAATTCCCTCGATACATCATACATTACTAAGAAGAGTCACGTACATAAATGGTAAGTATAGATATTTACGTAAATAGATTCTCTAGATCTATATATCTATGAAAGTGTATTATATAAAATTCACACTTCAAACACAAAATGGGTGACTAGAATACAATATTTAGGACCTAATTTATTAGTAAAGAAAAAATTATGAAACTCTTCGCTCTACATTCACAAAATTAATCAAGAAACTAGTTCCATCTAAGTTTGTCTTTGACAAGATATCTAGCTCAATGCCTAGCTAAATTGGAGAGGCAGCAAAATAGCACAAGGCTAACAGTCAAGCTTATTGCTTCAACTATATTTGACTTTGCAATTTTTCTAGATGATAAACCATCTGGTATAGGAAACATTCTTCAAAATGGTTTTAATTTTCTATGATGAAATTCATCCCAAGCTAGTTTGAGGTTCTATTGTAAGAAAGTAATGAATTTAGCAGTTGTTTACAAGCACGGGTACTCTAAAAATGATGTCGTACAAGTACCGGGTGCGGGTGCGGCGTGTACCGATACGGCAGTACGGGTATGATGAATACATGCTGGGTACAGGAAATACGTTTGGATACATCGTGGGTATGACATAGGTACGATGAGGTGAATTTTTTTTTTTTTTTGTGTGTGTGTGCAGCTACTAAAATTTGTTGTAGCCTTTATTGTTATTCTTTCAACTTCAAAAATCATCAAGTAATTTATTTCCAACACTCAAGAAAGCATTATGTAATTTTTTAGACAAGCTGTTCTTCTTTTAGTTTTGATATTGAAACTTTGATTTGTATATTGGATATTTAGCTATAAATTTTTTAAAATAAAAAAAAAAATTGACATACCCCAGTCGTACCCGTACCTTAATTTTTTAAGAATTTGTCGTATCGATGTACCCGTACCCGTACCCGTATCCATACCCACACCCGTGCTTCATAGGCAGCTGCAAATTCAGACAGGACAAAGTGACATCTCAAATTTTGAATAAGTATAGGTTTGACTTTAAAATGCACACATTGTCATTTTTGGACAAAAACATATTTGAGGTGTTGACTTTTAAATTCATTTTCTCCAAATTGCCTCATTGAAAAATTATGACACTTTCCAAAAATATATTTGAGTCTAGTTTCTAACCCCGTTGATCTTGCATGAATTCATTGTGTTTCGAAAGATATTTTATAGCCAAAAAAAGAAAACAATGACAATGGGTTAGAATCTATCCGAGTAAAATAAATAGGCAATTCTCCATTAAATTTAACTCATCTTATATCAAAATAAAGATAACAAAGGAGGCTAGGTGATGTAAAATTTTTAAAGTGTGGTTCAAAATACTCTAAGAGATATGACCTTGAAAGAGGACGGTTGTGTAGGCAACGTGCTGGAAATTTGCTACAAAAGTCTTTTTGAGTTTTATAATTGGTCAAAGTGCCTCAAAGTGCTTTTGAAAGGTTCATGTAGGATGTACAAGTTTCTTAAGCCTCATCATAAACATCCCAAGTCTTTAATCATAGAATTAAATAAAATAAAATTAAAAAAGTGCATATAACCAACTATACATAATGAGATTGTTAACTAGGACAACCGACTGCTCAAAATGACAACTTCTTGAACATAAAAATTGTAGCAGTTACCATCTTAAGAAGAAACGGAAAAAGTGAATAACTTGGACAGTTTGGTCAATGAAACCCACATCTTTTGTTTCATTTTCTAGCTCCATCACCTCAATGCCTATAATTTAAGCAAAAACAAGAAAACCCCCTCTCAAATTCGAAGATGTGACACAAACACTAACTATCTTCGCTGGTACGTCAGCAAGTTAAGAAACGACAAAGTTTTTTTATATTCGGTGGAAGGCAGGCTGAAACTTTGGCCAAACCAAGTGCAACTAAGGAGTGAAAGAATTCACAATGTGATCTTATGTGGCCTTAAACCTTAGAGAACAGCTAAGAATGTCCATTACAATTATTTAAACACTATCCATTTTGCATTAAACTCATATAATTTCACAAGTGACTTAAAGAAAAACACTAAAACAAACAATATTACACACTAGTGGCCTCAAAATTAGAAATGGTTCTCAAATGGACCAATTAAAAAACATAGAATGTTGTATAATACTGATATCAAATTTACAGATAGTTTTCATCTAATCCTATGACTACAAAAGGGGAATATTATAGTCAGCAAAAACCTAAAAGCACCATGGACCAAAAGCACTATATCATGCAAAAACATAGTAACAAATGGAAAAATGAGAAACATAAACAAATGTCCCTATACAAGCTACAGAAAATGAAAAAACTTCAGATCAATAATTTACAAAGTTGGACGCCAGTGTCAGCTCTCTCAAATCACAAGTTAAGCCCACATATCATGCACATCATAAATAATGCAATAATAACGCCAATTCCCATGTTAACTTAAAGTTTTTTTTTTTTAAATATTAAATTAGTGCCCTAATACATTTAGCATAGGAGCACATGTTTGCTCTTGTTTTTTGGTTTCATTTCTAGATTCCTCTATTATTTCTTCCAAACTTATCACAATATGGATGATTTTTGCATTATGAAAAAAGTTAAGATCATGGAAAAAACAAGCAAAATAAAGCACAAACATGTGTCTACTTTAATAAGAAAATAAACTTACATAATCAGTTCTCAACAAATGAAAAAGAAGCAAAAGACACATGTACACAACACAAACATGTTAAGAGCTACTTTATATATATATATATAGAGAGAGAGAGAGAGAGAGAGAGAGAGTAACAAAATTAAAATTGGTAAATTATACTTACAAGGGAAAAGAAATAATTGGAATGGGGACACATTAGTTTCCTAAATTTTTGTATGCCATATCAGGATTTAATTCATTGTTTAAATTAGTTTGCTCCATGGAAAGATTGAGTGCAATTGAGGCTTCTAGTCTGAATATGGTTGTAAGCTCCTCCAAAATTGTTCAATAAATTTGTTGAATTAGAACATAGATAGAAGGATGTTCCTAACAATTGACATAAAAAAAATTTTAAAAAAAAATCAAAACTATCAAACCCATGATTTGCAAGACTTCACAAGTTTAAGTTCTTAACAGTGAAAATGTGAATCGAAGCTAGAAATAACAAGGAAGCATAATTTACAGCTAACACTTAACTAGAAGTTGGTTGCTCAAGATCTTTGATTCATTTCATCTAATCTTTTAAAAGATGAACAATTCAATAAACCATACAATAGACAGTGTTAAAACTATGCTATTAAAATTGTGTATTCTATCACATATTTGGATTGATTTAAGATTATGATAAGAGATTCACAAAATTTTATCAATTTTTTAATTTAACTAATTAGTTCAATTTTTACCTTCTTTTTTTTTTCAACGAAAAACTTTTACTAACGTCTATTTCCTTAGTCTAGAAATCAGGCCAAAATTTACCTTCTATTTTATATCCTCCCAATAAAAAACTAATTAGTCCAGAAATCAATTGAGAGAGGGATAGACGTTATTGTTGTAGATGGAGGGGTTTTGGGTTTAGGGAATCGTAGAGGGCTTGAAGTTAGGATGAGGGTTTAGGGTTTAGGGAGAATCGCTGAAGTGAAGAGGGTGAATATATATATATATATATTAGAGAGAGATAGACAGAGAGAGACAGAGCTCCATACCTGATATCTGGTTGGAGAGAATGCTTATTATCTTGTCGCTGGAAATCGAGGGTAGTGTAGAGATTCAACAATGGAACCCAACAGAGGCTGGTAGTTGTTGCTGGAAATCAAGTGTTACACAGATGGCGAGAGCAGCAAAGAAGAATAGAAGAAAAACGAGAGAAGAAAAAGAGAGTTGCTAAGGGAAAAGAGAAAGTCGAAAGGGTTAACCGGTTGCCTAGGTTTCCATTTTCCGCAATTAAATAATTCAATGGTCCTGACCATTTCTTTCTAATCCAAGGGTTAATACTTAGACTGCATATGGTGTGCAACCTTAAGGGGGTTGCACACTTAAAAAGAACCTTTTTAAATATGCAATAAATACATAATACTTCACAACATCGCAATTGCTAGTAAAGAGATGATAGAAATTGATAAGTTGTACGTAATAGTCAAGTACAAAAAAAGATAAAATAGATGATAAAAATTACTTTAGGTTAAAGTTGAGCAGAAAAATAGACAAAATAATATTGATTTGGTTTTTAGAAACTTATTTTAATTTTTTTAACAAAATTAAAAATTAATTGGTGAAAGAAAAAAAAAACACTTGTCATTTTTACATAATCTTATCTTTTGGGAGACTAAAAATAATTTTTAAAAATTTAAAAATATTTTTTGATATTTATTTTTATCAAATTAGTTTCCATTTTTTGAAAGAAAATTTTTTAATTCTTTTTCTCAAAAACAAATTCAACAAGGCCATTGCATTAACTAAAACACAACCAAATTATAAGGACAAAATATAACTTCATACTATGTTTTGTTAAAATTCTACTTACACAACACATTTACCTCTTTACACCTTTCATTTGATATATATATACGTATATAATTTTTAATTTTACCCATGTGTGAAATTACATTTAAGGATAAAAGATAAAAATTAAATAAATTTGATTATCTTTTTACACACATTGCACTTCAATGCCTACTTTTATTTCTTTCTCATTTCTCTTTCTCTACTATACATCTACTTTCAATAAGTAAGAATCATAGGGTTTTGATCATAAAAGAAAGCAATAGATGAAAAAAAGGGTCATGAACAACCAGCAAAAAAGTGACATGGTAAGTGCTTTTTTTTTCTTTATTTTTTATGTTTTCGTTTCTTTTTTCAAGGGGATTGTTCGACTTTTGTTTGGTGCATTAGAACTAAACAAAATCAAATAACCCGGAACCACATCATCAAACAAAAAATACATATCCAATAACCCACTACCGAACAAAAAATATTTATTCAGTAACCTATTGCCGAACAAAAAGTATATCTCTAGAAGGATTGTGAATATAGATATTCTTGGTATGTCATGGCTTACCCACACTTATAGCGATGGAGGAGAGTCGGTGATGATGAGTTTTATGTGCTCGGTAGAAACCCCTAAGCAAGATATTAGTGAAGTAGGTGTGGTACGTGAGTTTGAGGATGTATTTCAGGAGATACCTGAACTCCTACCTCGATGGGTAGGAGAATTTTGCATTGACTTAGTGTTGGGAACTACACCGATTTCTAAGGCAGCATACAAAATGGTGCCTAAAGAGCTTATGGAGATGAAAAGCAACTGGAAGAGATGCTTCAGAAAGGGTTCATACATTCAAGTAACTCCCCATGGGGAGCACCCGTGATCTTTGTGTCACGACCCAAACTTCTCCCTATAGGTTTAGCGTCATGACCGGCTAGTAATCATAGATTACCTACGGACTCTATAAACAAAATATGTTTAATATAAAGTACAGGGCTTAGAGGAATTATATCATAACATAAAAAAAAAATATATCCATTGAGCTGTGTGTATATGAAAGAAACTTTGAATCAAAACTGTACAACTATTCTATAAGTAAGTGCATACACCACAAACGCATCAAATAAAAACAAACATTCAGCCCACAATTTTGAACTTGTCAAGTCTTACATACACAAAAACCCTTATACCAAAAATCAACTAAGAGTTCATAACAAAGGGGAGGGGGGGTTTAGACTTTGCTTGGATCCTCATGAGTCCAAGTTGGCTCCATCTCGGGAGCTCCACAAAAGGCTGACCACGAGGTGACTCCGAGGTGATCTCTATCACTCTTCCTCACCTACATATATATACACATAAATAGTGAGCTAATGCCCAATGAGTAATAACAGAATAAAGAGGTTATATGAATGAAGTTTCACACCAGTACAAATATCAATTAGATTAGCCACCATATCAATCCTTTGCAATAACAGAACCACTGTTCGATAGCGTTTTCAATACAATTTCGATTTCAATACAATTCTCAATAATCCATGTTATATCAATAGCATTACACACTCAATGACAATTTACGTAGAACATCCAATAGAGTAACAATGTATCAATAACAATGGGACCTCAAGGGTCAATCAATGGGACTGCAATGGGTTAATCAATATATCTTATCCAATGTGACCGTTAAGGTCTAACTGGAGAGATCTCTGTATTTCAATTATCCAATGGGCTACGGTATTGTTTCCCCCGGGCGAGGGCCAATGGGCCATGGTATTTATTTCCCTCCATGCAAGGGCCTATTAAGCAATGGGCCATGGTATTATATCCTCCAGGTGAGGGCCTATTAAACAATGAGCCGTGGTATTGTTTCCCCTAGGCAAGGGCTTCACTAAAGGATGCCACGAGTACAATTTCAAAACAAAACTTCATTCGTTCATAAGAAACCAACGTTTCAAGAAACCATTCGATGAACAATAATAGTTTGATAAATCATCATGGCGTTTCAACAAACCATTCGTTTCAATAAGCCATTCAATTATTCATATTTCAATTTTGATAACAATAACATTTTCAAAAATAAATATAATTTGAACATATCTTTATAGAGTTATTACTCACAGTGGGTTACATTGTCATTAGGCCTCGAATGTCCACCTATACAAAACACATATCCAAAATGAAATTGGAGTACCGTTCGATAACCATGATGCTTTAATTAAATTTTCCTCATGTGCTTTTAACTCATTCCATGTTTATGTGAGCTCAATTGGTGCCTAAGAATACTTGAAATAACATGAGGATGCAAGTATGCACTTAAAAGAGTTAGTCAAACTTTGCTGAAAATAGGGTCTCTGCTCGAACGCACCATCCTTCGCTCAGGCAAACATTCAATAATAAGGGTAGTCGCTCAAGCGCAACTTCTATCGCTCGAGCGGTCTGTAAACTTTGCAAAAGTACTGGTTGCATGAAATTTCCGCTCGATGGTCGCTCGAGCGGAAGACTGAGTAAAAAGGGTCCTCGCTTGAGCGCCACTTTGGTTGCTTGAGTGGTCTATAAAATTCTATAAAACTTCTAGGAACTCGATTTTTACGCTCGAGCGACACTTTCTTCGCTCGAGCGGATAGGCCGAATTCTAGAATTTCCAGAACTGTGTTTGCAGTTCAAATTTGATATACAAAGGTCCAAAATTTGTATTTTTGGTACAAAAATATGGAAAAACATTTTAGAACTTAGAAATGTGGTCAACATTGAAACCAATTGCTCAAAATCATGGACCCAATTCTCAAAATCAAACTTAAATCATGAAGTTGGAACCATGCATGACATGTATTGCCCTCATTTCTTTTCAACTCCTTTCAAGACTTGATCAAATGGAACGACAAGTGTAAGAACATGAAGAACTCTTCAAATAAATGTGTAGAAGTCCCATGCATGTAAGAATTCATAGAAAATTTAACTCAAAGATGAAGGATTATGCATGCATGTATGCAATTATACTCAATTCTTCCATAATCAAGTCAATCCTTTCTACTTACATGCAAATAGACTCATAACTTCTTGAATTCATGGCCTACATGTTTTATTTTCAAGATTTAAGGAGGAATTCCATACCTAGGATGTGAATTCAAGTGTTGTCTAGCTCAATATTATTCAAATCTTCCCCAATTTCCTTCAAATTCCCCTTTCTTTCTCTCTCTAAATGTTGAGCTTAGCTTCCTCCTCTCTTAAAATCTCAGCCCATGTGTTTGTATAAGTGAGTTCAAAACATGTGCTAAGCTTATATAGAGTGTAATTAACTTGGCCTAATAAAAGTTGATTAATGTTAATTAATTAGGCTCATTTCTAACTAAGTACAATCAGTTTTTTCTAATTATTTTGGTCCGAATCAAATTTTGCCAAAAGTTGTCACAAAATTCTAAATATTCTAATTGGCCTATTGGGGTAGTCAATTTTGGTTTCCGAAGCCGTTTGGGCTTTCAATTTTTGATTCTAAGTCGATAAGTGAACATATATTCCATGAAATAACAGATAACTACAAAATTAAGCATGTAACACATAATTAATCACACAATCATGCAATTAAACTTATTGAAACAATATAATATAATAGTACGGAGGTCGAGGCCGTCACAGTCTCTCCCCCTTAGAAAGTCTGGTCCTCCAAACTTAAGTTACCTTCAAACGAAAACAAATGCAGATATTGATGTCGCATCTCATCCTCTTTTTCCCAAGTGGCCTCTTTCCCATAATGTTCTTTCCACTCGACCTTCACCATAGGGATAGTTTTGTTTCGCAATTGCTTCACTTGCTGATCAATGATCTGCACGAGCCATTCTTTATAAATCGTATTTTTGTCTAAAGCAATCCGATGGTGATCAATCATATGGAACGGATCTCTAAGATACCCACGAAAGCATGGATATATGGAAGACATTATACATTTGTTCCATTCTTGGTGGCAAGGCAATATGGTAAGCAATAGGACCCAACCTTTCAAGAATCTGAAACGGTCCAATATAGCGAGGAGTCAGTTTTTCCTTCTTTCCAAATCTCATATGTCCTTTCATCGGTGTTACTTGGATAAATACATGATCCCTCACTTCATATTCTAAGTCTCTTCTTCGCTAGTCCGCATAACTTTTCTGTCGATTCTATGCAGCCATAAGCCTTTACTGAATGATTTTGATCTTTTTCGGTTGTTTCTTGCACAAGTTCAGTACCATAAATAACCCTGTCACCAACCTTTGTCCAACAAATTGGCGATCTACACTTTCTGCCATATAGTGTCTCATATGGTGCCATACCAATGCTAGCGTGAAAACTATTGTTATAAGCAAACTTGGCCAATGGCAAATACGTTTCGCAACTACCCTGAAAGTCCAAAACACGCATACGAAGCATGTCTTCTAAGGTTTGAATAGTCCTCTCGGTTTGTCCATCAGTCTGTGGATGAAATGCTATACTAAACCTCAATTCTGTCCCCATTGCATCCTGTAAACTATGCCAAAATCTAGAAACAAATTTAGGATCCCTATCTGATATAATAGACACGGGAACTCCATGTAATCGAATAATCTCATCAATGTAGATAGTAACAAGTCTATATGTAGTAAAAGAAGTCTTTACAGCAAGAAAATGAGCAGACTTAGTCAGTCTATCAACTATAACCCAAATAGAATCCATACCTCTAGGTGTTCGAGGTAGGCCAACAACGAAGTCCATGGTGATATGCTCCCATTTCCATTCCAGGATAGGGAGAGACTGAAGCATGCTTGCCGGTTTCTGATGCTCTGTTTTCACCTGCCAACATTGCAAGTGCTTGGAATTGAAGTCGGCAATTTCTCTTTTCATGTTAGGCCACCAATATACTAGCTTCAGATCTTGGTACATTTTAGTGTTTTTTGGATGCATAGCAAACATTGATTTGTAAGCTTCCTCTAAAATGTTCCTTTTTAAGTCGGCATTATTAGGAATACTTAATCTCCCTTGAAATCTCAACATGGAAGCCTCAATTGTGAACCCCGATTTAGGCTTGGTGTCAAATTCATCACAAATCTTCTTCAAAAACTCATCATTCATTTGCTTTTGTTTGATTTTTTCAATAATTGTAGGCTGTGCAGACATTACAGCTATCAAGCTATCTTGTTCAAAAGGTATCACTTCAATTTCAAGTTGTTCAAACTCTAGCAGCAATTCTTTCTGATCTGTGAGCAAACAAGCTAGATTCCCCATATTCTTTCTACTGAGTGCATCTACCACAGTGTTGGCTTTGCCCAGAAGGTAGTGAATCTGTAAATCATAGTCCTTGATCAATTTAAGTTAGCGTCTTTGTCGCATGTTCAATTCTTTTTGGATGAAAAAGTACTTCAAGCTTTTATGATCGATGTACACTTCACATTTGATTCCATACAAGTAGTGACGCCATATTTTCAGTGCAAACACAACAACGGCAAGTTCTAGGTCATGCGTTGGATAGTTTTTCTCATGTGGTCTCAGTTGTCAAGAGGCATAAGCAATCACCCTACCATTCTGCATTAAGACACAACCCAAACCTTTATAAGATACATCACTATAAATCATAAATCCTTCCGTACCTGAGGATATAGTGAGGATTGGAGCTGTGGTCAATCTTGTCTTTAGTTCTTGAAATGCATATTCTCTTTGGTCGGTCCATTCAAATGGTTCTCCTTTTCGAGTAAATTGAGTCAATGGCACTACAATCTTTGAGAAGTCTTTAACAAACCTCCGATAATAACTAGCCAATCCCCTAAAACTACGAACTTCTGTTACATTGGTCAGAGTAGGCCAATCAACAAGCGCTTCAATTTTCTGAGGGTCAACTAAGATACCATTTTTGTTAATAACATGCCCCAAATATGTTATTTGATCAAGCCAAAACTCTCACTTCTT
This sequence comes from Camellia japonica, assembly GCA_030407325.1. Classification (NCBI taxonomy): domain Eukaryota; kingdom Viridiplantae; phylum Streptophyta; class Magnoliopsida; order Ericales; family Theaceae; genus Camellia; species Camellia japonica. The sequence goes on from JAPPVO010000002.1 coordinate 84,167,131, forward strand.
CAATTTCCCATACAGTTGCTTTTCTCTAAGTGTTTGAAGAGTCATTCTCAAATGTTGTTCATGCTCATCCTTACTTTTCGAAAAAATCAAAATGTCATCAATGAAAACAACGACAAAATCATCTAAGAAAGGTTTGAAAACCTTGTTCATCAAATCCATGAACGCTACAGGTGCATTAGTGACTCCGAAGGCATGACTAAAAACTCATAATGTCCATACCTAGTTCGGAAAGTAGTCTTTTCAATATCTTCAGCCCTAACTTTCAAATGATGATAGTCTGATCTCAAGTTAATTTTTGAAAATACCTGGGCCCCCTGCAACTGGTCAAATAGATCATCAATACATGGCAATGGATATTTATTCTTTACTGTTACCTTATTGAGTTCTCGGTAATCGATACATAGTCTGAGGGTCCCATCTTTCTTCTTTACAAAAAAAACCAGCATGAGACGAATAAATCCCTTATCAAGCAAGTCCTGCAACTAAGCTTTCAGTTCTTTTATTTCAATGGTGGACATACGGTAGGGAGTTTTAGAAATTGGTTATGTACCCAGTATTACATCAATTGTAAATTCAATCTCTCTATCAACAAGTTGTCTAGGTAATTCATCCAGTAACACATCGAGAAAATCTCTCACCACTGGTATATTGTCTAGAGTAATGCCCATGGTCGGTTCAGCTATTACACTACACAAATACCCTTGACAACCTTTACTCATTAGTTTTTGGGCTTTCATAGCAGATATAAGATATGGTGGTGGAACTACCCCATTTCCCTCGAAATAAAATTCATCTTGTTTAGGAGGTCGGAATGTTACTTGTTTTAAAGCACAATCTATGGTCGCATGGTATTTAGCTAGCCAATCCATACCCAAAACAACATCAAAATGTCTCATGTCTAAAGGTATTAAATCAGCATACAGAATAGCATTCCCAAGAAATAATTCACACACAGCATATATAGTTGAGCATAACATGGATCCCCCCATAGGTGATGCAACACATAATATATAACTCAATGTTTCCATAGGTCTATTCAAAGTTTCAGCAAAAACTATAGAAACAAATGAATGTGTAGACCCTGAATCAATTAAAGCATAAGCATTTACCACAAATGGAGATTGTACCTGACACTACTGCCTCAGTATTTTGAGTGTCCCCCAGGACTAATGCAAAAACTCTTCCTTGCCTTTGTTCATTTCTTGTGGTAGACGGTGTTGCAGCTGGTCTTGTTGTGGGAACTGATCCAATCGAGCTTGTGGCACCTCGGTTACTACCCAAACGTGACTGTGTATAATCTTTCGCCATATGCCCTATGTTTCCACACTAGTAGCAAGCCCCCGTAGTGTAATAGCAAACACCCATCTGCTTCTTTCCATAAATGGTGCAAGTAGGTACTGAGTTGCCATTTTGGGTTGACCCCGAATTACTAGAATTTCCAGACTTCAACTTCTTATTTGTTGATGGTGTCCCCTTATTAAAATTATGCCTTTTGTCCTTCCATTCAAAATTCTGTTTACGGTTAGCCACATTTCCCCCTGCTATTAGTGCCCTATCAAGCACATCCACATATGTTGGTAAATTAAGTACATTGACTCTGTCTTCGATTGGGCCACGCAAACCTCCCTCAAATTGTCTAGCTTTCTTGCAGTCCGTATCTACCATGTGGGGTGCGAAGCGGGCTAACTCTGTAAACTAAACTCATATTCAGCAATTGATTTGTTTCCCTACTTAAGTTCCATAAATTCAGACATTTTTCTGTCCCGTACACATTGCGGGAAGTATTTCTCGTAAAAGATTTCTAGAAAGTGAGCCCAAGTAATATCCTTATTCTCATCTCAAACCAACATCCACCAACGCTTGGCATCATCTTCTAATGTAAATGCAGCTAGTTGTACTTTCTGAGCTTCAGTACATAGGAACACTTCGAATAACTTCTCAATCCCTAAGACCCAAGCTTCAGCCTTCAGTGGCTCAATTTCGCCATGAAACAATGATGGTTTCATCTTTTTGAATTCTCTAGTCAAAGCAATAGTACAGTTCCCTGTCTGACACCCTAGAGCTGGAGGTGGTACAGGCATTGGAGGTAGGGATGGCAGTCGTTGTTGTTGTTGTTGCCACAACTATTGTTGTCTTATGGCTTCAGCCATGTCCTATATCATCTATTCCATTCTATCCAGTCTTGAGGAGGTTGCCTCCTCTAGCTCATCAATCATTGTCCTCACCATTTTTCTATATAAAACTTATATTATGATAAACACAACAAACACCATATGTATACGTGTGCACATTCAAATATGTAATCATACAAATTGTCTCACTTTAGCATTTAAATACACACGAATGCAATCCTGAAGTCTCCACCAGACTCTCTATAGCTCAATGGACAAGTTAGTGAGATATAACTCGTGCTCTGATACCACTCAGTCACGACCCAAACCACCTCTATAGGTTTAGCGTCATGACCGGCCAATAATCATAGATTACCAACGGCCTCTATAAACAAAATCTATTTAATATAAAGTACGGGGCTTAGCGGAAGTATATCATAACATAAAAAAATTTATCCATTGAGCCATATGTATATGAAAGAAACTTCGAATCAAAACTGTACAACTATTCTATAAGTAAGTGCATACACCACAAACGTTTTAAATAAAAACAAACATTTTGTCCACAATTTTGAACTTGTCAAGTCTTACATACACAAAAACCCCTATTCCAAAAATCAACTTGCTTGGCTCCTCACGAGTCCAAGTTGGCTCCATCTCGGGAGCTCCACAAAAGGCTGACCACGGGGTGACTCCGAGGCGATCTCTATCCTTGATGCTCAACTTGCTCACCTACATATATATACACATAAATAATGAGCTAATGCCCAATGAGTAATAATAGAATAAAGAGGCTATATGAATGAAGTTCCACACCAGTACAAATATCAATTAGATTAGCCATCATATCAATCCTTTGCAATTACAAAACCATTGTTCGATAGGGTTTTCAATACAATTTCGATTTCAATACAATTCTCAATAATCCATGTTATCTCAATAGTATTACACACTCAATGACAATTTACGTGGAACATCTAATAGAGTAACAATGTATCAATAACAATGAGACCTCAAGGGTCAATCAATGGGACCACAATGGGTCAATCAATATGTCTTATCCAATGTGACCATTAAGGTCTAACTGCCGAGATCTCTGTATTTCCGTTATCCAATGGGCCATGATATTGTTTCCCCTAGGCGAGTGCCAATGGGCCATGGTATTTATTTCCCACAAGCAAGGGCCTATTAAGCAATAGGCCATGGTATTATATCCCCCAGGTGAGGGCCTATTAAACAATGGGCCTTGGTATTGTTTCTCCCAGGCAAGGGCCTCACTAAAGGATGCCACGAGTACAATTTCAAAACAGAACTTCATTCATTCATAAGAAACTAAAGTTTCAAGAAACCATTCGATGAACAATAATAGGTTTGATAAATCATCATGATGTTTTAATAAACCATTCGTTTCAATAAGCCATTCAATCATTCATATATCAATTTTGATAACAATAACATTTTCAAAAATAAATATAACTCGAACATATCTTTATAGAGTTATTACTCACAGTGGGTTACGTTGTCACTAGGCCTCGAATGTCCACCTATACAAAGCACATAACAAAAATGCAATTGGAGTACCGTTCGATAACCATGCTGCTTTAATTAAATTTTCCTCATGTGCTTCTAACTCATTCCATGTTTATGTGAGCTCAATTGGTGCCTAAGAGTACTTGAAATAACATGAGGATGCAAGTATGCACTTAAAAGAGTTAGTCAAACTTTGCTGAAAACAGGGTCTCCGCTCGAGCGCAGCATCTTTCGCTCGAGCGGACATTCAATAATAAGGGTAGTCGCTCAAGCAGTTTGTAAACTTTGCAAAAGTACAAGTTGCATGAAATTTTCGCTCGACGGTCGCTCGAACGGAAGACTGAGTAAAAGGGGTCCTCGTTCGAGCGCCACTTTGGTCGCTCGAGCGGTCTGTAAAATTTTGTAAAACTTCTAGGAGCTCGATTTTTACGCTCGAGCGACACTTTCTTCGCTCGAGCGAACAGGCCGAATTTTGGAATTTCCAGAACTGTATTTGCAGCTCAAATTTGATATACAAAGGTCCAAAACTTGTATTTTTGATAAAAAAAAACATGGAAAAACATTTTAGAACTTAGAAATGTAGTCAATTTGAAACCAATTGCTCAAAATCATGGACCCAATTCTCAAAATCAAACTTAAATCATGAAGTTGGAACCATGCATGACAAGTATTGCCCTCATTTCTTTTTAAATCCTTTCAAGACTTGATCAAGTGGCATGACAAGTGTAAGAACATGAAGAACTCTTCAAATAAATGTGTAGAAGTCCCATGCATGTAAGAATTCATAGAAAATTTAACTCAAAGATAAAGGATTATGCATGCATGTATGCAATTATACTCAATTCTTCCATAATTAAGTCAATCCTTTCTACTTACATGCAAATAGACTCATAACTTCTTGAATTCATGGCCTACATGTTTTATTTTCAAGATTTAAGGGGGAATTTCATTCCTAGGATGTGAATTCAAGTGTTGTCTAGCTCAATTCTTCAAATCTTCCACAATTTCCTTCAAATTCCTCTTTCTCTCTCTCTCTCTCTCTCTCTCTCTCTCTCTAAATGTTGAGCTTAGCTTCCTCCTCTCTCAAAATCTCTGCCCATGTGTTTGTATAAATGAGGTCAAAACATGTGCTAAGCTTATATAGAGTGTAATTAACTTAGCCTAATAAAAGTTTATTAAGGTTAATTAATTAGGCTAATTTCTAACTAAGTTCAATCAGTTTATTCTAATTATTTTGGTCTGAATCAAATTTTGCGAAAAGTTGCCACAAAATTCTAAATATTCTAATTGGCCTATTGGTCTAGTCAATTTTGGTTTCCGAAGCCGTTTGGGCTTTCAATTTCTGATTCTAAGTCGATAAGTGAACATATATTCCATGAAATAACAAATAACTACAAAATTAGGCATGTAACACATAATTAAACATAGAATCATGCAATTAAACTTATTGAAACAATATAATATAATAATACGGAGGTCGGGACCGTCACACTTTGTCTCCAAGAAAGATGGCACTCTCCGCATGTGCATAGATTACAGAGAGCTAAAAAAGGAGACTATCAAGAACTAATATCCGCTACCTAGAATTGATGACTTGTTTGATTAGTTGAAGGGGGCAACCGTGTTCTCTCAGTTACCATCATACAGGTGTGCCAGAGGAAAGTATACTGCTTACTGCTTTTTGGACTCGGTATGAGTTGTACGAATTTCTTGTAATGCCTTTGGTTTGACAAATGCTCCTGCCTATTTCATGGACTTGATGAACATAATTTTTTAACCGTTTCTAGATAAGTTTGTGATTATCTTCATAGATGATATCCTAGCGTATTCTAAGAATGAGGAAGAGCACATAGAACACTTGAAAATCATGTTGCAGACTTTGGGGGAGCAGTAGTTATATGCTAAGTTCAGTAAGTGTCACTTTTCAGAGAAAGAAGTTCGATTTTTGGGACATGTTGTGTCCAATCACGGGGATAACGATAGTTCTTAAGAAAGTTGTTACAGTCAAAGAATGGAAGCAGCCCACAAACCTTTCAGAGATGAGGAGTTTTTTAGGACTAGCCGGTTATTATAGAAGATTTATAGAGAAGTTTTCCATTATTGCAGCACCCATGACCAAGTTGACCTGCAAGAATGTGAAGTTCTTATGGACAGATAATTGTAAGAAAGCTTTTCAGGAGTTAAAGCAACGTTTGACTACAGCTCCAGTGTTAACTATACCAGTACAATAGGGAAAAGTTAGTAGTGTTTACTGATATGAGTGGAACTGGTTTGGGATGTGTGTTGATGCATCATCAGAAGGTTGTATCTTATGCCTCATGACAGTTAAAACCTCATGAGAGACGATACCCTACTCATGACTTAGAGCTGGCAGCAGTTGTTTTTGTCTTTGAAAGTGTGGCGACATTACTTGTTTGGGGAGCGCTTTGAGTTATACACATATCACAAGAGCCACAAATATATTTTTTTCTCAGAAAGAGTTAAACATGAGGCAGTAGAGGTGAGTTGAATTCATCAACAGTTATGATTTCGAGATTTTTTACCATCCGGAGAAAGGAAATATGGTCGCATATGCACTTATTCGACAACATGAGATTATAGTTTCTTTGATGATTCAGTAATAGAAGTCTTCGGAGTTAGTTTCGATGCATGATGTTCAACCAATAGAGAGTGTCGAGAGGCATACATTGGTAGTTTGACCGTGCAACCAACGTTACTGGGTCAAGTTCGTCAGATGCAGTATTTAAATGGTTCCTCATCAGCAAGCTCGATGACCTTGTAGTGGATTTGATCGATGATTGTCCTACTGATTGGTCTGTGGACTCAGAGAGGAGATTGCGATTCAGGGCAGGTTGTGTGTACCTAACATTGTTGAATTGAGGAAATAGATTATGGGTGATGCCCATAGGTCCCAATACACCATTCACCCTGGTGGGACCAAGATGTATTATGACCTGAAGAGGACGTTTTGATGGGAAGGTATGAAGAAGGACGTAGGAGAATATGTTTCTCGATGTTATATGTGTTAATAGGTTAAGGCAGAACACCAACGACCGTTTGGACTTTTGTAGCCTCTCGAGATCCCTACTTGGAAATGGGAGTACATCTCTATGGACTTCATGGATGGATTGTCGTGGTCTAAGAGAGGCAATGAATCTATTTGGGTGATAGTGGATTGACTCACCAAGTCTGCTTATTTTATTCCTATCAGTGTTCACCGAACTACGGATAAACTAGCTAGGCTACATATTCGAGAGGTGGTGCAACTTCATGGCGCGCCAATTTCTATAGTTTTGGATCGTGATCCGTTGTTTGTGCAAAGTTTTGGGAGAGTTTTCAACATGCTTTGGGTGCTAAGTTAACCTAAACACAACTTATCATCCTTAGATAGATAGGCAAACTAAGTAGGTAAATCAAATCTTGGAGAATATGTTGAGAGCTTGTGTCCTCGATCTTGGTGGTAGTTAGGAAGAACACTTGTCATTGGTGGAGTTTGCTTATAATAATAGCTATCACTCAAGTATCGGGATGGCACCTTTTGAGGCTTTGTATGGGAGGCTATGTTGATCACTTGCTTGTTGGATAGAGGTAGGTGATATGCCATTGTTAGGGCCAAAGTTGGTGAGAGAGACCACATAGAAGGTGAACATTATTCGAGAATGTATTAATACTGCAAAGAGTCGTCAGAAGAGTTACGCTGCTAGAAAATACAAGGGGGTTGAGTTGAATGTTGGAGATTTTTTGTTTTTGAAGGTCTCACCGATAAAGGGTATCACGCAGTTCGGAAAGAAGGAAAATTGGCACCTAGATTCGTAGGACCATATGAGATCACTGAGAGGATTAGTAACGTGGCTTACAAATTAGTCATACCACCTGCTTTAGCTATGATTCACAACATGTTCCATGTATCTTTATTGCGGAAGTGTGTGCAAGACCCTTCCCAAGTAGTATCACCAAAAGAGTTGGAGATTAGTGACGATCTGACATATGTGGTGCGACCAGTTACTATTCTAGACTGGGATGTAAAGCAATTGTGGCGCAAGAAAGTGAAGTTGGTGAAAGTGCAACGGAGCGAGGATGAAAACGATATCACTTGGGAATTGGAAGAGAAAGTTCAGCGTATGCAACTGGAGCTTTTTGCTTAGTACTCTCTCCTATTGAATCTCAGGACAAGATTCTTTTGAGGTATGTATATTATAGTGACCTTAATTTTTCTTAAGTCATTATTTATTATTATTATTACTTTATTAATTGTGCGAATAGATGAGAATTTAATGTGATATTTAATTATATATAATTAATCTAAATATTTATATAGATAAAGGTGTTATATATATATTGATCTTATATAGCATATTATATATGTCGTATTTATATAATAAAATATAATATAATAGTAAATTAGGTTAAGGGTGTTGTCATTAGGAAGAGAAGAAAAAAAGAAGAAGAAAGAGGGCTCTGTGCGCGGGGGAAGTTCTGAGAAATAGAGATCGAGGGAGAGAGAGGAGAGATAGAGAGAAAAATAAAAGGGTTAGAGTTTTATTTTGATGGCTTCATTAATTCTCAAAATATTTCTTTGTTCTTTAAAAAAAATAAAATAATTATGAGTGCAAAACTCACATTCCTTAATTTATGTTTATTTTGTTATTTTTATTTATTTATTTATATTTATTTGATATTGGTTTGATATTGTACTTGCATGTAGATGATGAATTGATTTCAATTATTTTAGTTAGTTGTGTATACAAGGTTTAAGGTTGAAGGTTTTTATATATATTTATTTTCATATTCATGGATATATGAAATTAAAATAAACCAGGAACCCATAGATAAATTCCATATACTCCACCACAACTCTATGAATTGTTGGTTTGTTTGAGTGTTGGTGAGAAAAAGTGTAAAAAAAATAAATAAAATATTTTTAAAAAAAGTGAGGATTATGAGATTTATTTGAATGTCTTAGGCTCTACATTGTTATATTTGTTCTCATGAGTGGATGAGGGGTTGTGTATATATATTGTTGTCTCATTCTCAAGAGTAGACGAGTGTTTTGATTTACTCGCAAACGTATATGTTAACTGTCTCGGAGTGTGGGTCAAACTTGGGACGATATTGTGCAAGTTTGGCTTCGGAGTGGTGCTAGGTATATAGGAGGCACATGGGATATATGTGTAGGCCAGAAGTAAAGCACTGAAGTGGTGGAGTTAAGGTACAAACAATTAAATATGAGCTTATTGGTATAGTTTGAATTGTATTGATTTGTACATCTCAAAATAATAAACGACCTCGATAAATTCTGAAATTTAGGCAAAGGCATAGATACGTAATTTTAGACAACTTTTGGATTTTAACTTTTTACTAAAAAGACCAACTTGTAATCAAATGATCTTGATTACAATAGTTTTTATTCATTTTAGTAATGCAGATTTTAGATGCTATTTTAACCTACGAAACGAGCTCATTTTCATTAATTTCTCGCAAACTGAAGTAAAACTTTATTCTGAACACTTTTCGTATTTTGAATTTTTCCTAAACAAATCATCTTAGGGCGGTTTCTTTTCGTTTTCAGTTTCAAGTTTTTTGATCGATTTCTATCTAGGTTCTTCTATCAAGTTTTTCTCTCAACATGTTCAGTTTCTACTAAATCCTTCTGTGTGACCCCTTAGGAATTGGATTTTGTACAACTTTTGTTCTTTGATTTTTGGTCAATTCGAATGATTTAAGCATGAAGTAGTGTAATTTTATACTTGTTCAGTAGTTTACTTATGATTAAATTTACTAATTTTATTTTTTTACAGAATGGTAGGTCTTACTAACTTTTTATGCATGCCTGATCCACTGTATTTTTTTTTTATACTCAATTTATATTTAGCTGTGTACAGGCAAAAAACTAAATGCCACTGTATATCGGGAAACTACCCCTTCGTCTTAGTGCTAGTAGAACTACTTGTCTTGTCCCATAACAAGAATTAAATGTACTTTTTATTTGTGTCTGGTGGACACGTGAGTGTCAAATCTTGTATTCATACTAGTATACTTGTATACTAACCCGTTTTGTCTTTTGGCATCTCGGGTGCGTTCTATTTGAGCGTAGCCGAGCTTCCTTTGCAAGATTAGTTGGGACTTTGATTGTGACGAGAAATAAGTATGTGTGGAGAAGTGGTTTTGGAAATACTCTTCTAATCCTGGGAGACGCTAGTGATCCTCTTCTAGTCACCTGAAAAGGAATAAACACTCCGGTCGGGGGTGCCGGAATTAGCACTCCGACGGGCAAGTCAGTCTTTGCACTCAAGTTTACTTGTATTCTAAGTTAAGCACAATAGTTCTCACATACCTCTTACTGGCTGATATTCTTCTATTTATATCCTTTCTCTCTTGGGCCTCGGGATTAGGCCCACTTTCTATTCATCATTCGGCTTCCTTTGTAGTAAATTGCTTTTTACTCGGCCCTTGCCCTATTTGGCTATTTGATTGAATAGGGTAGGATTTGGATGTGGGATGAAGCCGAATACTATACATACATCCCAATTCCCCAAGTTCATATACTCGGCCTATTTACGACCCCTATTATTCGGCCCCCACAATTGCCCCCAAAACATTCCACTAATGGCAGTTGGTTGGAGTGTTTGGTTTCGAACTCGAAAAGTCAGAGCCGAAATTCGGCGGCTGACCCCATTCCAAGGCAGATGTCTGAACACACGCTTCTCGGTCATCATTTCAACTTCCCGCCCCTTCGTACTCTCCTACTTATTATGATTTAAAATTTTGATGTCTTTTCAAATACACACGCTTTAGATACTTGCCGCTGGACTGTTCCGCGTTGTCTCTGCACTTCCTTTCCTTCACTGTCCTTTCGTCTCTCGTAAGTTCTCTTTGCCTGGTTTGTTTTTGGTTTCGAGCATTCGTGTAAACTGTAGGAAATGGAAAAAACCTGAAAGATCTCCTCTCTTCGGATCGAATTTCTGGCTTCCAAGCCATTTTTCCATTCTTGATGACGTCCATTTGTCATTCGTGACAGACGGCACCCTCGATATGGAGATGAATCCACGATCGTCTTCTCTCTCTTATCAATCGCAGAGGGTGGAGTCCGATTCCCACTTCATCCACTCCTTAGGGCTGTGCTCTGCCATTGGGATTTAATCCCTTCTCAACCCAATGTTAATTTTTTTAGAATCGTAATGGGGATTATCGCACTAAGTCGTCGCCTTACAATTAACCTCGGCATTCCTGCTATTCGACATTGTTATGCCTTGGCCAAGTCTTTTGGTCGGCATGGGTGTTACTTCCTTAGGGCCAAGGACACCGACCATCAACTAGTCACTATGCTTTCCAGCTCTGGCAAGCGAGTCGATGATGTTATGGTCATTGTCCAAGGTAATTGGGAATTCGGCGAAGGCGAGGATCGCCTCAATCCTATTCCTAGACGGAGGGGTGAACCAGGTGGCCGTGTAGCTTCTTTTATTTATTTTTTGTTATATTCATAAAAGCTTCGTTTTCGAGACCTCATGGTTTTGCTTGTGCAGGAACGATTTGAAGAAAGTCCTGACTTCAACCAACGACGCTGTTCTTTCAGAAATCAAGGTTGCGCTCACATATTTCGGTTGGCCAAGTCTTCAAAAACAGGGGAGGGCGGCCCACGTTCTTCTCCGCTACGAGCCGACCTATACGACCTTCTCGGCGGCAGAGAACATCCCAGTTTCGAAGGGTGAGGAGTTTCTTACCGCCCTTATCCTGACCGGTTTCAAGAATTTGAGGCAAGTCGGTCTTGAGGGGTTCGATTCGGAACGACCAGTAGTTGAGGTTGCCGAGTCTGATTAGTCCGAAACCGAAGACGAGGCTTTGTAGTTAGCCTTTGAAGAAGCCGGCCTCAACTCAGCCAACCCTCCGTCCACTTCGGGCCGAGAGGACCTTCCACCCGACGACATTTTTCACGGTCTGGAGGACCTTCTTGGCGCTTACCCCGAAGATATGGCTGCGTTAAGCCTCACACAACTTGCCAAAAAGGTGAACGCGGAAAGGATGGCAGCACAACGAAGGGCAGAGGCTATTCGAACCAGAGTGCCTCCTGCTACCGAAACTCAGCCTTTCCTGCCTGTTAGCGAATCTCAGCCCTCCTTGCCTGTTATTGAGGGGACGGCAGAAAACCGATGTGTCGAGGCCGAGTTGGTTGTGCAGGCCGATCGAGAGGCTGAACTAAGGGCCGGGAAGCGCTCTGCCAAGGTTGAGGCCGGTTCAGAAGATAACCGCACCAACAAGCGACCTCGTTTAGAGGAATCAGATGTGATCATGCCTTTCGTTATTCAACCGAAGATAAAAAACACGCCGATCCCTTCTGATGCTTCGGTAATTAAAGATCCAGCGGTTGCGCTTAGCATGGCTACATCCGTTTCACTGCCGGCTGACAAGGCGGCTTTCCGAGCGGAGCCGGATCTGGTTTCAATAGCATTGGCCGCGCAATCGGCACTTTTGGTATAAATCTTGACTTTGTTTTTTCACTTTATGCAAATACTATTTTGGTCTTAACTTCCTGTTTTGCAGACCGTCGGAAGGATAACGGAGATGGGTCGTCGCCATCATGACGCCATCAAACAGCTCGGCTGTCTTCAAACGAAAGTTGAGGGCCAAAGGAGTAGGGCCGAGTTTGAGGCTTTAAGGGCGAAGATGGAAGGCGCGCGAGCCGAAACCGAGATGGAGAGGGCACGGAATGCGGAGGAACTGAGATTAGCCGCCGAGAGGAGGGCGGACGCAAGCGAGGGGGCGCTGAAATTGGCCCAGGAGGCGGCCTCCAAACTGGACGCTGAGTTGGAGGTAGTAAAGAAGGCGAAGGAAGCGGCCGACTCGGAGGCTTCTAAGGCATTAGAGGCCAGGAAAAGTGCTGCCCTTGCCGAATATGTAGACGAAGTCTCCAAATTTGAAAATCAGGAATTCAAACACGGCTGGCTCAAAGCCCTTGCTGCTGCTGATGTGACATTGGCTATGCCAATTCCATATGAGCAAGTGGATATTGAGCCGCTGGAGTCTGACTCCAAAGATTAATTTGGGCGACACCTTTTTTGCTTGCTGTTTTAGGAGTTTCCGAATGTATGTTTACAGCTTTTTGTTTGGTAATTTTCATGTGTAAAATGGCTACAATTTGTGCCCAATTTCCTAATGAAAATTTCCTTTTTTACCTTGTTATTTGTGCTAGCTTTTGTTTTTAATACCAAGTATCGATCGGCATTAGGCATAAACAGTTGGCCGATCAGATTACCCTTACCCCAGCCAGTGCAAGAGCTTCATTAGCCGAATGGGCCTAGTTCGTGGAATGGCTACGGTTAGTCGAATAGGCCTAGTTCATGGAATGGCTGCGGCATACATCTATCGGCATCGGGCTTAAATATTTGGCCGATCAGATTAATAAATCTGCCCTTGCCCCAGCCAGTGTACGAGCTTCATTAGCCGAATAGGCCTAGTTCGTGGAATGGCTGCGGCATACATTTATCGGCATCAGGCTTAAATATTTGGCTGATCAGATTAATAAATCTGCCCTTGCCCCAGCCAGTGTACGAGCTTCATTAGCCGAATAGGCCTAGTTCGTAGAATGGCTACGGGATACATCTATCGGCATCGGGCTTAAATATTTGGCCGATTAGATTAATAAATCTGCCATTGCCCCAGCCAGTGGACGAGCTTCATTAGCCGAATAAGCCTAGTTCGTGGAATGGCTGCGGCATACATCTATCGGCATCGGGCTTAAATATTTGGCTGATTAGATTAATAAATCTGCCCTTGCCCCAACCAGTGCACGAGCTTCATTAGCCAAATAGGCCTAGTTCGTGGAATGGCTGCGGCATAAATCTATTGGCATCGGGCTTAAATATTTGGCTTATCAGATTAATAAATCTGCCCTTACCCCAACCAGTACACGAGCTTCATTAGCTGAATAGGCCTAGTTCGTGGAATGGCTACGGCATACATCTATCGGCATCGGGCTTAAATATTTGGCCGATCAGATTAATAAATCTCCATCGTTAATGATCCGGGTGTAGCGGTCGAGTTCGCTCGACAGATCTTTCCACCGGAAGTCCAACAATCGATGGTTGGACGACAAGATTTCAAAGTGTTTCGAGAAGGTATCCATGGGGCGGTGAAGGGGCTATACACCGCCTACGAAGTCGGCATGTGCTTGCGCGCCGTGCGGCGGGAGATAGAGAAAATGGACGAACGGATCCGCAGTTCGGAGGCTCGTATGGAGAAAGCTGAGTGTGAGCTTAGGAAGGCTAAGCCGCCGAGCCGCATGCGGTGGGTCAATCTAACCCGATTGTGGAGGAGAGGGTGACCCAACAGTTATTGAGTCATGCCATCACCGACCGAGATACGACAAGCATGTTTACTGTAGAAAATGCGAGGGCCAAGGGTTATGAGCAAGGCTTCCATGCTGGTCGGAAGGTTGGGATCGACAAAATGAAAGAGAAACTTACAGAGGAGGTCTGCTGATGCGAGAATCGAGGCTTTAAGCACGGTTGGATCGTGGCACTTCAGGCCGCGGAGGCTCTCCGAGCAAAGGGTGTCAATTCAGCGTTGCCACTGTACCATAGTGATCATTTGCCCTTTTCTGCCTTTGAAGTCGAAAAGAGCGACGATGAGGGAGACGCCGCATAAAAACATTCGTGGTAATTTTCAAACACGGATTGCGTCTAAAATTATGTAATTATTGGTTGCTCGAATAAAAAGATTTTATTTTCAATGTTTTATTATAATTTTTGTTCGGCACACACATGCTTGCATGTGTTTTATTGTATAAATGTTTGAATAAATGTATTTCAGTTGATTGAATGGACATTGAATGGGCGCTCCGAATTCGGAGGCTTTTTCGGCCCAGAGACGTCATGCGCCGATGGGGCTCTAAATCCGGAGACTGGCCAATTGTGATATCCATGAAGGGCACTCCAAATCCGGAGGCTTACTCGGCCCAAAGACGTCTTGCGCTGATGGGGCTCCGAATCCGGAGGCTTTTTCGGCCCAAAGACGTCTTGCACCAATGGGGCTCCGAATCCGGAGATTGACCAATCGTGATATCCACAAAGGGCGCTCCGAATCCGGAGGCTTTTTCGGCCCAAAGACGTCTTGCGCCGATGGGGCTCCGAATCCGGAGACTTTGTTTGGCCAATCATGATATCCACGAAGGGCGCTCCGAATCCGGAGGCTTTTTCGGAACACCGTTGAACTGCAATTTGTAGTGAGTAAACAGGGATCTTTGTATTACAGAAAAAGAGATGTACATGGCGAACCGTTCAGAACAAGCATCATGTCCTAAAAGTCGGGTCAATGATAAAATTTGCGTAAATGTGTGGAATTCCAAGGCCGTGGTAGACTCCTTCCTGACATGTCTTTGAGTCGATATGCCCCTACTCTTGCGATCGAATCAATCTGATAGGGGCCATTTCAATTAGGACCCAATTTTTCATCAGCTGGTTTCTTGGCAGCTGGAAGTACCTTCTTCAGGACTAACTCTCCTGGTGTGTAGCAGCGTAGCTGAACTCGTTGATTATACAACTTAGCAAGCTGCTGTTGATACCGCGCCATGGATGCGAGGGCACGGTCTCTTCGTTTTTCAATCAGAACCAAATCCAAGGCCAACATCATGTCGTTTTGGCCCATATTAAAAACTATCGATTTCAAGGTTGGGAGGTCGATCTCCAGGGATATGATTGCCTGGGTTCCAAAGCATAGCGCAAACGGCGTTTCCCCAGTAGACCACCTCGGCGTAGTTCGATGAGCCCACAACACACTCGGCAATTCTTCGATCCATATGCCTTTAGCTTTCTCCATCCTCTTTTTGATGCCATCCAAGATGGATTTGTTAGAGGCTTCAGCCTGACCATTGCTTTGTGGATAAGCTGGCGTGGAAAAGTAAGGCTGTATACCATACTTGCTGCACAGTTCTCAGTAGACGCCACAATCGAACTGGGTGCCGTTGTCTGAGATAAGTGCTCTCGGAATGGCAAACCATGTTATGATGTTTCTCCAAACAAAACGCTTCACGTCGGTATCTTGGATGTGGGTTAGCGTCTCCGCTTCTACCCATTTTGTAAAATAATCTGTCGCGACAATCAAAAATCGCTTGTTACCCGGGGCACGAGGTAGTGGTCCGACGATGTCAAGTCCCCATTAGGCGAATGGCCAAGGACTGGTTATGGAGCTCAGCTCTTCAGCAGGCAGGTGGGTCAAAGGAGAGAACTTCTGGCACTGTTCACACTTTTTTACGTAGCCTTCGGCATCTGCTCTCATTGTCGGCTAGTAATACCCCTGTGTCACGGCTCGATGGGCCAAGGACCGCCCGCCAGAATGGGCGCCACAACTGCCTTCATGTATTTCAGTCAGAAGCTCTTCGACTTTGTCTGGGTGTACACATTCCAAATACGGACCAGAGAGGGATTTTTTTATAAAGCCTTCCTTGCAGATCCAAGTAGTATCGCAGGGCTTTGTTTCGCAGCTTGTGCGCTTCTTTCTTGTCCTCTGGGAGCTATTCGGAAGACAGGAATGCGGCAATGGGATCCATCCAACTCGGTCCAGATTCTATAACGTTGATCTGGACTTCCTTCGAAGGGCCAATGCTCAGCTCTGGGATGAAACCTACTTCGATGGTTCGTTTAATCTTTGAGTTAATGGCGGAGGCTAAGTAGGCAAGGGCATCTGCATGTGTGTTCTGATCACGTGTTATTTGGTTCAATTCATGATGGTCAAATTTTGCCAGCAAGGAGTTGGCCGTTTTCATGTAAGCTGCCATACAGTCGTTTCTTGCCGCGTACTCCCCCTTTAGCTGATTGATCACCAGTTTTGAATCGCAAAATACAAGTAAACGCCGAGCACCCAGAAGATGTGCATTCTGCAAACCGGCTAGAAGGGCATCGTATTCGGCTTTATTGTTTGACGCTTCGAAGCCGAGCTTGACGGCCTGTTCAATTATTGCGCCGTCGGGAGCCATGATTACAACTCCGGCTCCGCTGCCCTGCTGATTGGATGATCCATCACAGTACAACTGCCAAATGTCCCCAACATAAATTCTCCAGTTGGGCTCCAGACGAATCTCATCGGACTTGAAATCGGCAAGACCCCTAGTGAATTCGACAACAAAGTCGGCAAGTACCTGTCCCTTGATTGAGGTTCTGGGTAGAAACTGAATGTCGTACTGGCCGAGTTCAAGAGCCCACTTTGAAACACGTCCTGATGCTTCTACACTTCGTAGTACTGATCGGAGGGGATAATCTGTTAGCACCCCAATGCTATGTCCCTGGAAGTAATGCAATAGTTTTCTTGCCGCCATGACTAGAGCCAGGATGAGTTTTTCCAGCGGAAGGTACCGTGTTTCGGCATCAACCATTGCCTTGCTCACACAATACACTGGCCGCTGCTCCCCTAGCTCTTTCTTTATCAGTACGGCGCTGACGGCCCTGTTGGAAATTGCCAGATACAAAATGAGCGGGTCACCAGCAGCGGGTGTTGTCAAGAGTGGTACTGAGCGGAGGTAGGTCTTGAGTCCGTTGAAAGCGGCTTTACATTCGGTGTATGAAAGAATTGTCGACAGCGATCTGTAGACCGACTGATGAACTTGTTGAGTGCGGCGGCCATCCATATCAACTTTTAAACCTCTTTTACTGAATGAGGGTAGACAAGTTTCAAGATTGCTGTGATTTGCCTCGGGTTGGCCTCGATTCCTCGGTGGTTGACAATGTAACCCAAGAACTTGCCAGAGCTGATCCCAAACGCACATTTGGAAGCGTTCAGCTTCATTCTATATTTGCGTAGAATGCTGAATGTCTTTCTAGATCGGCTATATGATTATGTTCTTCCTTGGACTTGACCACCATATCGTCAATGTACACTTCCACAGTGTGGCCGAATTGCTCCTTGAACATGGCGGTGACTAGTCTTTGGTAGGTTGCCCCTGCATTCTTCAGCCCAAAAGGCATAACTTTGTAGCAGTAGGTTCCTCTTGGGGTGAGGAATGCAGTTTTGTCCTGGTCCTCTGGATGCATGGCGATTTGATGGTAGCCTCTGTAAGCATCGAGGAAGCTCATTCGTTGATGGCATGCCGTCGCATCTACAAGTTGATCGATTCTAGGTAGGGGAAAATAATCCTTGGGGCAGGCTTTGTTTAGGTCTATGAAATCGACGTACACTCGCCAAGTCCCATTTTTCTTTTTCACCACCACTATATTAGAGAGCCATGTAGGGTAGGTCACTTCCCTAATTGCCCCGGCGTCAAGCAGCCTGTCAACCTCCTCAAAAATGGCGGCAGTGTGCTTTGCGGCTGACCGCCGGCTTTTCTGAATGATCGGCTTACACTTAGGATCGACATTCAAATGGTGCTGTGAAACTGACGGATCTATACCCGACATCTCATACGGAGTCCATGCAAAGACATCGAGGTTGCTGAGCAGGAAAGAGATTAGCTGCTGTCTGTCGGCCTGATTCAGGGAGGCGCCGACCATGAAGAACTTGTCTGGGCTTCCATCGATTTCAACTCGGTTTAAGCCTTCCGTGGCCTTTTCATTTAGGAGCCGCCCAACATTATCAAGGCTCTCTCGATCCGGCACCTCAATGGAATTCACCTGTAGTTCCTTTGGCATTTTTTCAGCAAGGAGATAACATGCTTGTGCCGATTTCAGGGAGTCACGGATTTGCTCAATATCGCATTCTGTCGGGAAGCGTAGTAGTTGATGATAGGTGCTTGGCATGGCCCGCATAGTATGCAACCAGGATCGCCCCATGATGAGATTATACGGCGACGACAGCTTGACGACCAAGAATCCCACATCCACTGTTCGGGAACCTGCTCGAACGGGTAGTCTGATTTTCCCCCAACAGGTACTCTGGATTGGCATTGAAGCCGAATAGTGGATAAGGGACCGGAGAGAGATCCGATTTGGAGAAGCCGAGTTTGGTAAATGTCTTATTGTACATAATCTCCGATGTGCTCCCCGGATCAATGAGTACGTGCTCAACTGTGAATTGGTTTGCGCGTAACTCAATTATCAAGGGATCAATGTGGGGCAGTGTTACTCCGGCCAAATCCGAATCATCAAAAGTAATAACCTCGACTTCATGGGGCTGTTTAGCCGGAGTGAGTTGGTCTTGAGGGTTAAACTTCGACTGAATCGCATGCACCACCGATGACATTGGCAGGCTGTATATCATGTGGATCACGCCGAGCGGGGGTGAATTCTGTCTCAAGGCTATTGCTTTGGTTGGGTTTCCTTTTCGGACGTACTGTTGCAGCCGGCCATCTTGTACCAATTCCTCCAGGAGGTCCTTCAATGCATGACAACTATCAGTATCATGGCCATGGTCCTTGTGGTACTAACATCGTCTATCCCGTCTTCTCGTGTCAGGTGGTCCCAGACTGCTCGGAAATATTCTGCACATCAAAGCCCCATCATCTGCATGCAGTGTCATGGCTTGCTTGTAATGGCGGATGTGATCGGTGGGGTCTGATTTACCGTCTTACAAGGTGAATGACGGTGCTTTGAATTTCTTGGGTAGCACTGCCTTTGCAATCCGTCGTACAAAAGGATCGTGTTGATCTTCATCCGAACTGTTTCTTCTTCGCTTATGCCTTATACGGGGACTCTCTTCAGAAGAACTGGAAGTTTCAGATCGTCCCTTCTTCTTGGGCTCCGGGGATAATGAGTCGGAGTTGCTATCAGTATCTTGTTGTCGGGCTCGAGATCGTCGACTATCTGCCCTCACAGGTCGTTCCGGGCCTTGGTGTGCAGCTTGTTTGGACTTCGCCACCTCCAAGGCCAAATCCTAACGGAGACGTTCGTTTCTGCGATTATGCTCTCCAACCTTTGTTCGTTTTGCTTTGCTTATACATGATCGCTTACATTGCTTCATGCTCTGGAGTCGAAGATGAGGCGAAGTTCAAAGCGCGTCTTACGGGGATGGTCTCCGGTCCAAGCATGTTTGATGGAAGTGAGGTCATCTCTCTGCGTGGTTTCATCAGTGACTATCGGAGGGTCTTCCGTTACGCCCGCCATGGATGTGTTTGAGTATTCCCACAGACGGCGCCAATTGTAGAGAAGTGGTTTTAGAAATACTCTTCTGATCTTGGGGAGACGCTAGTGATCCTCTTCTAGTCACCTGAAAATGAATAACCACTCCGGTCGGGGTGCCGAAATTAGCACTTCGACGGGCAAGTCAGTTTGCACTCAAGTTTACTTGTATTCTAAATTAAGCACAATAGTTCTCACATACCTCTTTCTAGTTGATATTCTTCTATTTATATCCTTTCTCTCTTAGGCCTCGGGATTAGGCCCACTTTCTAGAGCATACATCCTAATTCCCCAAGTTCATATACTCGGCCTATTTACGACCCCCATTATTCGGCCCCCACACTATGATTGTAGGACATGTCTCTCGGATTTCTTTTGTTTTCTTGAGTTTATGGTTGATATTAGTTTATTTATTTTTTTATTTTTTTATGACTTTAGTATTTTGATAATTTGGCATTATGGGGGTTTATTTATTTTTTTAACTTTACATTATTTAAGTTATTTTGACTATTTGTTGCTACTTTAATGTTGGATGTATTGGATAGTTATGAATTTACGATGGATAGTTTGGTTGGCGTTTTGTTAAATTATTATTATTTTTTATCCTTTGTAATTTTTTTTTTTTAAAGTATTGAAATTTTATTTAAACCAAATTAAGACGAAAACATTTAGATTTTGTTTCATCCTTAAGATTTAGATGATGAAATATTGATTGGGATTTAGTCCTAATTTATTATTTAATTGTCCAAATTTTGGGACGTAACAAAACTCCTTAATGTATTTTTCTCAAACGTAACACTCTAATCAATGTAATCCCAAACGTAACACTGCAAAGTAACACACTCTAATGTAACACACATAAAAGCACTACAAACTCCTTAGTGTATCTTTTCCAAACGTAATATTTAAAATTTGAAATTATAAATTTGCCTAAAACTTACTAAGGAATTTTTGTACTCATTTTAGAATGGTTTGAAGAATCTCACATCTTGTTTTTAGAGTGTTAAGTTTGAAAAGAAATATACTAAGGATTTTTTTTAAACGTATTATATTAGAGTGTTATATTTGGAAAAAATACACTAAATTTTTTTTTTTTATATATTATATTAGAGTGTTACAGTAAGGAGTTTTGTTATATTGGAATGTTATGTTTGAGAAAAATACACTAAGAATTTTTTTTTAAATGTTATATTGGAGTGTTATAGTTTAAAATTATACATTTGTACAAAACTTACTAAGAAGCTTTTGTTCTTCTTTTGAAATGTTTGAAAAATCCCACATCCTTTTGAAATGTTTGAAAAATATTCTTTTAATATTTCAAGTTGTTTTTGTATTCATTTTAAATGTTTTTCAAGTAAAAAAGATTCTCATACAAAAATTCATCTCAAATTTGATTTTCATAGATTATGTACCTTACCTTTCTAGTACAGAAAAAAAAGAAGGTAACATAATAAAAATAAGGGTATAAATGTAAACCAAATTTTTAAATAATATATTAAATTTACTTTTTCAAAATCAATAGACTAATTGATCTATAAAAAAATCATTTGAACTAAATAATTTATTATTTCTCAAAATGTGATTTATAGATAAATTTTTTATAAAAAAATAGGTATAAAAAAATAAAATTATGATGCAAGTAGAATTTTTCCTCCATTTATCTATAGTTAATAGAAAGGAAGGTGTAATTTATAAATTTTATTGTATTTTTGGCGAACTGCAGAGGAAATTGGTGTAATTTATCCAAATTTTAGTGGGAGGAGGGAAGCCACAAACCGGTCAAACAAGGCGTCCATTATTCTTGCGAACGGGGCCCCTAAAGTCGCATGGAACATCAGCCGTGATCTTTGTGTCTTTTTTAACGATGTTCCAAAAGCGAAACCAAAAGCCAAACAAAGAAAATATTCATCAACCACTCAGTAAAAACCAAAAATCCAAAAATAAAAATAAAATTAAAAAAAAAAAAACGTGGAAGCCCAAGCCCCACGCGCCACCCCACGCTCCGCCTGAGCGAAGTCGAGATCCGGGTAGCGGTGAAGATCATGGATCAGCCCAGCGGCGACCACATAGCGGAGGCGAAGAAGACGGAGGAGGGTAAAAGCTCGGGTCAGGTTGGGGACCCGAAACCTGATCCGAATGGAGAGGGCGGCGCAGGTGCAGGTGGTGGTCGAGAAAATGGGAAGGAGGAGGCCGGGAAAGTAGAGGCCAATACGCAGCAACAGCTGGATCATAATAATAATAATATTATTATAATAATATTAATATTGATAATCGTGATAATAAAAATGGTAATGAAAATGGGGATGATGATCATAGTAAAGCAACGTTGAACACTACTCGGTCGAAGAAATCTGTGCGTTGGAGTCAGGAATTGGTGATGGAGTCTCCTCCTCCGTCGATGCCTTCAGGTGGTCCCACGGCGGCTCACGGCGGCGGATCGTATCCCTACCCTGCCTCTTCTCCTGAGCTCTCCTACTCAACCTCCTTCAAGAGTCAGTACTCTCTCTCTTTTTCTCTCTCTGTGTTTTTTGTATTTATAACGCCTGAATTCTCACTCAGAGATCTACAATTACCCTCGATGATCGCTTGAATTTCATCCTGGGCATTGGATTTGAGGTTCAATTTTCCTATAAACTTTCATATTGAATTAAGTTTTTTTAGACCTTATATCCAGTTTTCTTTGCATTAGAGATTTCACTGTGGAATAATTTTTGATTAGTTTCCACAAATATTGAATTGAGATTCAAAGACCTCTTCTTCTCCTCTCTTTGTGGATCACTCTGTTTCGTTTCTTGGTGGGCTGTTGCGGATCGTTAATGCAATAAGGTGTTGAGAAATTGTGATTTTTTTTTTTTTTTTGATTTATTTAATTTGTGCTAGATTCGGTGAGTACGGTTCGAGATGTGTTAGGGAGATGGGGAAAGAAGGTTGGAGAAGCCACAAAGAAGGCTGAGGATCTGGCCGGAAACACTTGGCAACACTGTAAGTCTTTCCATTTTTTTCTGGTCCCTTTAATTTATTTTATTGTTTGTGAATCCGTTGTACTTGAAGATGGTTTCTATTGAATTTTGGTGCAAATATCAGAAACTGGATGGATTTTGTATATCGGATGTCTAGTTACTTATATCATTTCGTATTGATTCCAATTGCTGGAGATGAAATTCATATATTTGGAAGTGTCATGACTCCATTGTTGCTTATGCTGTTTTAGAGGTAACTTGCAGCAATACATTGCGGAATTGTCAATTAGAGGTTTGGGTATTACTCACTTGTGAAAATAAAGAGAACAGAACTGATATATCACAAAATTTGGGAGCTCCAAAAGAGCACTAATGATAATAATAATAAAAAAAAAAAAAAAAAAACACGTCGCATGGGATGCACACACCAATTAGAGCTATTAGAGCTTCCAATCTTTTTCTAAAGAGAATAGGAAATAAAATGAAAACATAAAAGAAAGAGGTTTAGGATTACTCATAGACATTGTCACAATCCTGGTCATATTTAGGGGGTGTTTGGCAAGAAAAATTTTAGTCTGGTTTAGGCTAAAATTTACAAAAAGACAAAAATAATTAATAAGACAAAACGTCACATCAAACTCATAATCATTTCACGTTTTCTCTCATAAACATCACATCCAACTATAAAAAAATCCAATCATCTTCCCAAACACAAAAATTTTAGCTTACTAAAATAGTCAAAAACTAAAATAGCCTACTAAAATAGCAACTTCCCAAACACCCACTTAGTGTGTATTAGAGCATTTGGTATATGCTTCCTCATTGTTGCATAGTATGATTTCTAGTTGGAGTTTTCTGATTAATTATTTATGGGAATTTAAGTTTTTGCTTGCTGAATTGAGCAAAAAATAAATTTAATTTTAGTGATCCATGTGAACTGATTGTGGTTCAGGGATAAGTTCTAGTAAGATAATATGGGTGCTAATGTCCTGAAAGAAGCCGGCCAAAAAAAAAGTTGAAAACACATCCAACATTCTTTCTAGGTGCTAAGTTAAAACTAGTAAGAGAATTAAATCAGCCTAGTTTTCAAACGAATTAGTCAACCCCCATGCTCTCTGAAATCAAGGCTTTGCTGAATTGAGTGTTTTCCATTTTAACTGTAAGTAGGAATCAAGGACGAGGAGAACTACACATTTTAGTCATAGGAAGCAGTAGTAGAGAGTCTATGCATAATTTGGATTTATATTTGGGATTTTGGGAAGGCACTTTGAAAATTGTTTATGATTAATTAGAAATTTTCTTCATATTTTCATCCGTAGACTGGTCTACAAATTGAGGTTGTTATCCATAGTTTGGGTGATCTACAAGAATGCACTGTGGTCTGTTACATGGACTTGGGTGCAAGTATGTGTCAAAGTGTCAAATTTGTCTAATTTTCATGGTCAAGGTCACCAGGACACAGCTAGGATTCATGTTAAATACCTCTTTTATTTTTGTAGCGTAAAATGGTGTTTACACACAAACATAGAGCATTTTATGTACAAAATGAGAATATTATGCATAGTTATATAGTTAACTTGACTGCTTCAGTTTTATTTTAGTTGGACAAGGGTAAAGGTATGAGAGACATGTTCAACTCCCTTATCCAAATTAGATACTTGGATCCTCTATTTTTTATGATAGTTGAAGAAGAAGTTTTTATTTGATAGTGAAGTCAATTTTCTAGCCTCTCACATGGATGGGCTTTTTTTTCCTCAAAACCATTTAATTTGAAGTACATTCTTAAACAGTAGTATCTTTTGTTGGAATGTTATACAATATACTAGATTTTTTAAGGTTCAAGACTTGTCCACGTACCCATACCCAAGTTTTGGATACATATCCTTATATACTAAGATTTTCGTTTAGAGAGATTTGATGTTTGGACATACACACGCCCCATATTTGTCCGGAGTCCATATAACATAGCTGCTAGCTATAAATTTGTGTCAGGTCATCTAAGATTTAGTTATGCTTTACATATACTTGCTAGGACAACACTTTGTTGATTTGCCAAAATCATTAATATACATGTAATCTTCTGAACTATTGAAACTATCAAATGTTTTGAACTGCATAGATTTTTATGCCATTTTTCTCTCGCAAAATGGTTTTGTGCGGGATTTTTTTGTTTTTTAAAATTTTTTGGGACTTGTACAATCTGGATCCACACTGAACTGCGGCGTTTGGAGATTTGTTATAATCAATGCCTTGACAATTGAGACTAAGGTTTTAAAAAGCGGCCGCAATCATTTTGTAACGGTTATGGTGGTTACCGCCACCCGTTACGGCCGCTATAGCGGTGTGATGGAAATTTACATGTGTAACGGCCGTTTTGGTGTTATGTAACAGCCGTAGCAGTACGGTAACGGCCATAACGGTCCATTACACACCATTATACCCTTTTATAATATTCTGAATAACTTCCTTTCAAAGAAAAAAAAGAATGAATAAAAGCTTAAAAAAAGAACAAATACTCAAGTGATCCAATCTTAAAGAAAAAATCTTATATGAATTTATTTTCTTTATATATATATTTTTTAAAATTTTTATTTCATTACATTAGCATGTAAAATAAAAAATATATAAACAACAGTTGTATTTATTTTTATAATCATTTTTTTAATATTTAATTATAAATTTTTTTATTTTGTTACTGTAATGCGTAGTCTAAAAAATGCCTTTGAAAAACTCAAAAATATTTTTTGTTTATGGCATAATTTTTATTTTTATAATCATTTCATTTAACACTTAATTGTAAATAATTTTATTTAGTTACCTGTAAAGTGTTGTCTAAAAAAATGCCTCAAAAGTAATTTTTGTTTATGGCATAATTTTTATTTTTATAATAATTTCATTTAATAATTGTGAATATTTTTTATTCAATTAGTTCAATTGTTGGTCAAAAATAATTTGTAGACATTTAAAATCAATTATTCTTAAAGTCATTAACTATTGAAATAAAATGTAAAAAACTCATTTTGTAGTGATTTGAAAATATGAAATATATTGGATAATATTTAAAAATTAACAAAAATTGATCAAAATCAATTTTAAACCCTAATAAATGTGATTCTAGAAAAAAAATTATGCGTATCGGTAGGTTTTCTTCAAATTGTGCGAAAAATAAAAAAAATCACGGTTTTGGTTACCGCCACTGTAATGCTATGGCCTTTATACCCCGCAACCGCAACTGTGCCACCGCAACTGTTACAGCGACCGCAACCGCAACCGCTTTTCGAAACCTTGGTTGAGACCTTGTTAATTCCTCCATGATGTATGATACATTTACAGAACTTAACCATTTGGAAGGAATGTGTCAATGTGCTGTTGTTTCCTGCTGTGATGGAGACTAAACTGGGTGTACTTTGCTAGAATTCTTATGTTCCTTCTCTGGCTGTGTTTTGATTATTCTGTTATGCATTTTTCTTTATAGTCTGATGATTACATTGGGATCTCATGATGGTTCTTCAATTTGTTTTGGTGGATGTTTTCTGTTACTATTTGCTCCTAAGGAGTTATTTCTGATAAGTTATCTTTTCCTTTTTTTTGTGTGTTAAATTTAGTAAAAACGGCACCTAGTTTTGCTGATGCTGCCTTAGGAAGAATTGCACAAGGAACAAAGGTTCTAGCCGAAGGTGGTTATGAGAAGATTTTTAGACAAACATTTGAGACAGTTCCTGAGGAGCAACTTCAAAATTCATATGCATGCTACCTTTCCACATCAGCTGGTCCAGTAATGGGAGTTTTATATGTATCAACAGCAAAGCTTGCATTTTGCAGTGACAATCCTTTGTCTTATAAAGCTGATGGCAGGACTGAATGGAGCTACTATAAGGTATGTCTGGATGAGCCTCACTAGCATTCAGAACTACTTACCTAATGCTGAAAGTTGCACATAGAAAATGAAAAGGTGGTAGTGGGGAGAGTCTATATATAATTTCAATGGATAAGATTGATGTTTAATTGTGATATAATATATTTGCTGTAAACTACCAGTACCTTATTCTTTACATGCACCTTGATTTGGATAGCCATATAAAATACCCTATCACATATTTGAGACTTCAAATCAGGATTCAAGTAAGAAAATAGAAAGAAATTGTTCATTCTATAGCGTAATTGATGTGGAGCTTGTATTTACACCACATAATTAACTTCTTACACCCTACGTTTCTTTATTATTATTATTAGAAAAAATTGCCAGTAAATCCAAGTTGAGGGGTGCGTTAGGCATTAGGGCCAAGGATTAATCTTATTTGGTGAGACTAACACGCATTGAAAAGTCTCCATTGTCAGAAAAGTCGTCAGAAAGACGCCGTCGGTGGTCAGCGGTGGCTGCGAGGTGGACAGATAGAGGATATTGAACAGATAGTTTCATAGATAAGTGACACATGTACAGATAGTAGGATATTTGAATAGATAGTTGGACTTTTGAACAAATAGTTGCATATATAGGTGACACATGTACAGATAGTGGGGCATTTAAATAGACAAATGACATTTAAATAAATAGACAGATAAGTAAGCTTTGAACATATAGGTGTCTTTTTGGACAAATAATGTCATTTTGGCCCAAAAAGATTTAAGCTTTGGCCAATAGGTTCCAAGAGTTTCAGAAATGGACCTTTGGCCTATTAAACTCTTAGCCCTAAATATATGCCACACCATTCCCCACTCGCCACTATCTCTCTTCCTCTCAAACCACCACAACCCCTCCCCACCCCACGAACCACCACAGCCACTCCCCTTAGCTCTGCAAATGACCCAATCCCTCTTCTTTGACCCTACCCTTACATGCGGTGATGGTCGCTAAGGTAGGGAAGGTTGTGTGGTGGTGGTCACTAGGGTGGAGATGGTTGCTATCACTGGGTTTAGGAAGGGCTGCAGGGGGTGGGGGGCTATGGGTTGGTAGTCTCTAGGGTGGGAAAGGTTGTTGTGGGGGGTGGGGGAGGGCTAGGAAGTGGTGGTTGCTATGGTCGGAAGCAATGGCTATGATGATCGAAGGTGATGGTTGAGGTGGGTGTGTTAGCAAAAGTGTGGGGTTGTAAAGTGATGAAAAGCTTATTGGTGAGTCTATGTTTGGAATTATGAGGAGTGTAAGGTGATAAGATGAAGAATTGTAAATTTTTGATGGGGTTTGAGTTTTATATAGGAGAGTATAAATTTATGGTTTCTTTACTATGATATTGTTAACAAAGTTTCGGGAGAAAAAATGTTGTGTTATTAAAGTTATTGAAAATATTACAAGAATAGTAAATATTGAAATCCTAATAAAGCAATAATGACTTAAGTACCATCAAGCTAAGAATAAGCAAGAGTTTGTTAGGAAGAAAGCTGAAGCGTAGCATGATACGCGACTTCGTGAAGAAAAGAAACCAGCCAACTGCATAGTTGGGAAGGAAAAAGGCCAAAACAAAGTCCCATGCTCAAGGTGTTGACACACAAAATGGCAATTATCTCAATATGTATGGTGCGCTCATGGAAGATGGAGTTGTGAGCAAATTGAATGGCGCTCTCATTATCACAATGTATAGGAGTAGAAACAAAAGAGGAAACTCCAAGATCAACAAGTAGCTAGTGGAACCAAACAATTACTGCCACAATATTAGCTATAACATGATATTCAGCCTCGGTGAACAATATAGTCTGCTTTTTACTTTCTCAAAAATAAGAGAGCTAAACACAAAAACTAGTTTTAGATTTACAATTTGTGGCATCTCTTGCCCGGTTAGCATCAAAGAAGGCAAGAAGTTCCAAAGACAAAGTGGAAGAAAACAACAAACTTAGATGTAAGGAGCCCGAAGATGGCACAAAAACACACAATAGCATCTCAATACAAACTGGCTCACAACATGTACCATATAGGCAATATTGTGTAGGGTAACAAGAACCATATATAAAGTAGGATCCAACAAAGGAACACCATTAGTAGATGAGTAATGCACATGGAGCTCAAGAGGAGTGTCGAATGTCCAAGTATCTGTCAACATAGCCCATTAAATAATGTCAAGCACACATTTGGACTTAGAGAGAAGATACCTTCATTTCAAATTGATGTTACAGTTATTGAAATATCTTCAGAATCATTCCTACTAGTCATCATCATGTCATTTATATATAGCAGAAGAATAATTTGTCTAACAAAAGTAGAGCAAATGAATAGACCAGAACTATGGTCATTGGAGCAGAACCCCAAGTCACTTGTTTTCATGCGAAAATAAGTGTGAATAATGGGAGGAGTTGCACCAAAACGAATACTAGAGGAAGTAGAGTGAGACAAGGAAGGAATATCTAAAGATGACAAGTCACAAACATACGAATCACAAGATGAATCATCAAAAAAAGAGGGTCAAGATAAATGAGATCAGATTTTGAAGTTGAACGGATAAAAAAGAGAGGGATATAATCGAAAAAAATATATGGCGGGAGACGGAGACATTTGAAGATATGATCTTAATACATGTAGTCCTTTTGAACCTCAACATAACTAATAAACTCACATATAGTAGAACGAGCAGACAACTTGGTACGTTCTACTTTAGTAGTAAGAACAAAGCAAGTACAATCAAACACCAACAACGAGAAATAATAAGAGATTTGCCACATAATCGTTCAAAAGGAGAAATACCAGAAGTCAACTTAGATGGTATTTGGTTAGTAAGTAGAACAATAGTAAGAATGCCTAAGAGTGAACATTTTCGTTATTTAGGGTCGATTATCACAACAGTGGGGGAGATTGATGCAGATGTGGCCCATAGGATTAAGGCGGGATGGTGTAAGTGGAGAAGTGCGTCTGGGGTACTGTACGATAAACGAATACCCACTAGACTAAAAGATAAGTTCTATAGAATGGCTATTAGACTAACGATGTTGTATGGGACGGAGTATTGGGCAACTAAGAAACAACATGTAGATAAGATGAGTGTGGCTGAGATGAAGATGCTAAGGTGGATTTGTGGCAAGACTAGACAAGACAGAATTAGGAGTGGGTGTATTTGGGAATGGGTAGGAGTAGCACCGATAGAAGATAAGTTGAGAGAGAATCGATTGAGATGGTTTGGTCACATTCAAAGGAGACTAACAGAGGCAGTAGTGAAGAGATGCAATGCTGTAACGGTAGATGAGAGTGTTAGGGGACGGTGTAGGCCTAGATTAACGTTGACTAGCGTTGTAAATAAAGATATGGATATACTTAATTTGACTAACGAAATGACCTTTGATAGGACCGCATGGAGAAGAAGGATTCATGTAGCCGACCCCATTTGATGGGACTTAAGGCTTGGTTTGGTTTGGCTTGGTTTGGAATAGTAAGAATAACTTCACCCAATAAAGAATTAAGAATAGAGGCAAAAATCAGCAAGTAGCATGTAATATGTATGATGTGTTTCTACTAGTGCTCAGCCACACCATTGAGTTTCTGCATAAGAAGACTGTTGAAAAGCACCATCAGATTTCAACAAATAGAGAAAATTAATGACTTTTTTTCCCCCCACCAAAGTCGCAACGAAAGCATTTAATAATTGATAAATGTATCATGGCATAAAAATCAACAAATACATAAAAATTCATATTTTTTTTTTCATTATATAAATAAAATAGTGTCGAGTATAGTCATCATCAAAAGAAACACAATGCCAGGATCCTTCTTTAGAAGGAATGGGAGGAGGACTCCACACATCATCAGAATGCATAACATCAAAAGGTGAAGAAAAAATAGTGGAACTTTTATTAAAAGTCAAAGTCGTAAACTTGGTAAGTTTTCATCCATTATATGACATATTATGATTACTTAAGCTATCTAAAACACCTATAGAAACGAGAACTAAAAATATGACCAAGATGAGAATACCATAAATAAAACTCAGATGACTTGGGGCTCAAATGAAAAGAAGACAAATCAACAAAAGATTGAGACATAGTCGGAACATGTAGGTTCTCAAGTACATATAACCTTCTCATCTTATAGCCTGTCCCTATTAGCTTCTTGCAAAGAGGATCCTGCACAATACAACTAGAGGAAAAGAAGTAAACATGATGACCAACATCATAATGTTGACTAACTGAAATTAAATTCAAAGACAACTGTGGAATACAATAAACATAAAAAAGAGAGAATCATTCAAAATTTAGCCAATACTTGCCAAAGGTATAGAGACGCCATTGGTAGCCATAAGAGTAGCGGAGGAAGGCGGAGAACAAGTAGAATATAGTGGCTAGCATCAAAATCAAATACTAAGTGGAACTAGATGTACTTGAAAGAGTTGATGAAGACAAACTTGTAGGTGAAGAGATAGATAAGGCACCAAGGGCATTTTTGATTGGGCGGATTATAGTGTAGGATTGGGATTACTAATTCATGGGACTTGCATTCCATTGTTTGGTTGCAATTATTGTTATTCAAATTAGATTCAGATGAACATTTCATCTAACAAAATTGGCAAATTTTTTAGTTCTACAACTAATAACAGAGAAATTTAGCCAAAACCCCTCTATTGGACCCTTGTTTAGTGAAAATGACAGCTCAATTTATTTTGCTTCATAAACTCCCTAAGGAGGAGGTGTATAATTGAGTAAGGATAAAGTGAAATATATATATATATATATATATATTTTTGTGGACAATATTGCCAGAGTAACATGTTACTATTTACATCAATTTCGACGGTAATAATTTTTTTTTTTTAGATCAAAAGTTATATATTATTTTAAAGTTTAATATTTTGGTAATAGTGGTATGCATTGGACTTTTCAAGGAAAACTTTGTGTTTGTCCTTAATGCATTAAAGTTTTATTATGAGGGGGTTTTGATCAAATCTCCCCTAATAATACAAAACAAACGTGGACAAGAGGAAACTATTTATCTCACTAATCTAGCTGGATAACCAATCCTACATTAATCCCATGGATTGTTAATCCAATCACTATTAATCCTGCTAATTAAATAGAGCCTAAGCGGATTGACAGAAATAATTTTCTGCATTGGATGTAACTGCTCGTAAGAGTCAACGAGGGAACTAATTGGGACTAATCTTCCACAGATGATGCAGCAGTTGCAGCATGTCTGTCCCAACCCTTCTTCTGAAACTACTATTCTCCAGTGTACCTATCTCCACTCTACTTCCAAGACTGCTATGGCCCAGAGTTCTGATGAGCCTTCCACTGACCTTTTTGATGAAAAGAGTTTCACTCATCCATAGGTGTGTGATTGGGTTGGGCTGTTTGCCCTGTGTACTAGTCTAATGACTAGGAAGGCACTACCAAACCTGTTTGACTAGTTAAAGGAAGTAACGCTTTTCCTCGTGCAACCCTTAGACGGAGACTTACCCAAAAAAAACTTTAGATGGATTTCTTCTGCCAATGATTCATTCACGACTGAATCAACTGAAGGAAGTGAATTTTAGTGAACTATAGTGCTAGAAAGTCCCTCAGAGTCACTCTAAGAGTCATCAGAAACAACCAATCTCTGCTCCCCTGCAAGTGTATCACTTTTTCATTAATACTCAGTGGCTTAGGCTCCGTAAAAGGCAACTGATCCCACAAATCAGTCATAACAGAATACAAATCTTGTATGGTCCTATCCCCTTGGGAAATAGCTTGATTCTCATGTTCTCAACTGATATCTCTTGGAAATATACTATTTAACATATAAACAAGACAGATAATCCCAAATTTGCTTCATTGTGCTGAATGTAGAAAAATGAACACCAATAAACTGATCTAAAGAATTATTTATCCAAGTGATAATCTTCACATTAGTAATTTGCCAAGTAGAAATTAAGTCTTTGAAATTGTCAACCTTTTTTCAGTTGGGTATTGGAGCATCACTGGAAACATAATCCCATACCTTTTTA
This sequence comes from Camellia japonica, assembly GCA_030407325.1. Lineage (NCBI taxonomy): Eukaryota > Viridiplantae > Streptophyta > Magnoliopsida > Ericales > Theaceae > Camellia > Camellia japonica. The sequence continues at coordinate 84,199,662 of JAPPVO010000002.1, forward strand.
CCGTGAATTTTTTTTTTTTTTTCATCATATATGCACAATAAGTGTAGTTGTCACCTACCAACTTCACACTAATTGCTTGAAGAGAATCTCATGTTCCACTAGCCTTGAGTGATACCTCAAACAAATAGTGGTGCATAATGATGCACAAGACAGATATCTTAAACAAAGTGGGTCTAGTCTACCTCAAACAAGCAGAAATGATGCACACTAAAGAAACAAAAAAAAAAAAAATAGTGTTGCAACACAGTGAAAGGAAAGTGGATTGGGTCAATAATTCTTGGTCGGTTCAAACCCTTTCTTGGATATGATGTGATGGAAGAGAGAACGATAACCAGAGAGAACAGACTCAGAATAGAGCAATGGAAGAGAGAAAGTACTTTGACAAACTTATGAACAAAGATGTGATGTGTGGAAAATACAATAACCAGAGAGAACAAATTCAGAGCAGAGCAATGAGAGAGAGAGAGAGAGAGAGAGAGAGAGAGAGAGATTGGTCTAATACAACGATTGTGGGTGTGTAACGATTTTAAGTGGTTGTGGGTCTAAATGGCGAATACTGAGAGATTTGAAGATAGAGAGAGAATGCGACGACTGATAAAGTTCGAAGATGGCGATTGCTGTTTCTATGTTGTTTAACCAAACTAGAGTGTTTAACCAACATAGAGAAAGAAGCCAATGAGAATTGATGAGGCCTGACAAAGTCAATTGTTCTGATGACGACAAAGGCGATTCTGACGACTACGGATTTTTCTTTGATACCATGTTAACAAAGTTTTGGGAGGGGAAAAAAAAAAAAAAAATTATTGTAGTATCAAAATTAATGAAAATATTACAAAGAAGTCTAACAAATAATGAAACCTAATATATTAATAATGACTAAACTACCCTCAAACTAAATAAAGCTAAATAAAATACAATCTTAACAGATGTAATCTTGGGCTACGCTCATGATTCACCAGTTTACATGTTCCAGCACAATATTGAACCTTGCATCCATTTCAATTTTGTTCTGTTTTGACATGTGTATGTTATTTTGACCAAATTCCGACTTATATTGAGACTTTTGTTATTTGAAGACAAGTTAATTGGTGTTTTCTTGATAATAGAAATGTTCTTGATACCATTCTCTCAGTGTACCAAAGTTGTGCAAGTGTTTCTCCATTGTTACGCATTGGGGAAAACATTTAGTATGGTTGTTGTAGAGTGAAACTCGAACTTGGTAGTAATTCGTGGCTGGGCTGTTGTGAGGGTGTGCTCCACGAATCAGAAAGTGACTATTCTGGTATTTGTTTCATTTTTTTATTTCTTTCCAAGCATGTTGTGTGTTTTGTCTAATCCTGATCACACTTCATATGCTTAGTCTCAGCTACCATCCATAAAATTAACATATTTGCGAGCTTAATAAGAAAATCTTACCAGGGGAGGAATTTGGTGGGTATTAGAAGCTTTGTCTTTACACAGGCTAAAGACTCCTAAATTTAGTGATTCCTCTTAAAAACTGTTTGTTCTAGTTATATGTAAAATACAAGATTGCCAATTTCAGCCTATGTGGAAGTGTCACAGGAAGGGAATGAAGGGTCACCCATTGTCCTATCCGAGTTTGTGATGCAGGGATAAGAAGCTTAAGGAAAAATAAGTTGAAGAAGTGACAAATGTTGAAAATTGGCCCATTTTGACATTCACCCACTTGAGAACTTGCATAAAGACATTTTGAATCAATTCAAATCTTGTATTTTTTACTTATTTTTTTATTTTTTATAGTTTATTTAAGCTAATATGTTGTTGATTCTTTATCTCAATTGTGTGGCATGGCTACATGGATCATTTCCTCTAGTTAATACGTTGTTTTGCTCAACCCTCCAATTTCCACAATGAAGTTTCAGGGTTTTGATTATTTTCAAACATGATTTATATTGTCAGAAGTCATATCTGAAGTTATGTTTAAGTTAACCAGTATCACTTCACACATGTTCTGTTTGGCCTTCCTATATTTATATTACCACTCTTTATGTGGATCAAATTATACCTTTTTATAGGTGCATTAACTGTTGTATAATTTATATGTCTATACCATGTTAAATGATTTTCCTTAATTTTATGCTCAATTGATGCCACTTCTAATCTTTTCCTTTTACATTCATTTATTATTTTTTCTTTTCTTGTAAAACCACTCATCTATCTCATATTCTTATTTCAATTACATTCATTTTTTAAATGTACTTGTTCTTTATTGCCTTTTCATTGATAACCTGATGCACATAATCTGGCTTCCCATACTTTAGCCAACACTATGATCAGTATGACTAGTGGAACCACAATGATCACACTTCCTATTATCACGTGCACCTGAACCACCACCTTGAGAACTACCTCTACAAAAACCACTACAACGAGAACCATCTCCACGAGGATGACTATGAGAGCCATGATTACCGTATCCACCACAAAAATCACCATGGGATACTAAAGCAGAAAAGGCTACTGAAGAGGTAGAGAAGCCACTCATAGTGGAGCTCTGTTCTAATGAGGAACACAATAAACAAGAGCAGGCATTAGCAGCTGTGGGTAAAGTCTCACTAGCAAGAATTTGATCTTTTTAACCTCACAAGTCTGAATTTAACCTAGAAAGAAATATGCAATCATAAACTCCTCCCAATGTCATTTCTGTTGTTCCAAAATATTAGTAAAGGTCCTATGCTGCAATAATTGATCTCATAATTTTTTTAGAGCATTATTGTGTACTAATTGGCGATGTTTTACTACTATGATAGACAATGGTCGTCCACTTGAGAAACGTTACTTTGATGTGAAAATGATTCAGCAAAAGAATCCCAAATATGCTTAGAAGTCTCCCAAAACTCAATGGTAGTCACAATATAGGGTTCCAAACTATGCCAGAGCCATCCCATTACAATTGAATCCTTACTCAACCAATCGTCACAAGTAGAAGTTGTTTTTATGGAGGAAGCTCTGTAATAAATTTTAGTTTCTTTTTCCTACGTTAAAAAACCTTAACGACATGTGCCCCAGCCAAGTAATTCAAACCATTTGATTTCTTTGTGCTAATCAATTTAGGCAAATGAACATCTTTGAGTAAGGGGGGGATTTACCTCAATCATAGCAAAACAATAAAGGTAGAACAAAAACAAAGGAAAAACTATGTAGCTTGGACAAACGACTAAGAAGCATCAAACAACAGCAAGTAGAAGGAAATAAAAACTTTCTTGAACTTAGACAAAGAGCCCTAATTGCCGACAGTGCAAAAAAAGGTGTAGGGATACTTCGAAATCAACAACCAGAATCAAACAACATCAACAAATAAACTATTGGACAAACAACTAAGCAGCATCAAACAACAGCAGATAGAAGGAAATACAAACTTTTGTGAACATTGACGAAGAGCCCTAATTGCCGACAGTGCAAAAAAAAAAAAAAAAAAGAAAAAAAAAGTATAGGGACACTTCAAAATCAACAACCAAAATAAAAAAAAAATCAACAAATAATGGGAGACCTATTTTCGGCACCACCCATGTAATAGAACCCAACAATTGCAAACACAAAAGAAGGCCCCAGCAAGAAGATTGGGGGGGGGGGGGGGGGGAGTGACAAAATACTGAAAATGGAAACTCACGTTGTTAGACTTCAAAAAAATTTCACAAATATTACTGTATTATTCGGAGGGCAAGACGAATCAGATGATGTATTTGCCTGATCATAGCGTCTGGTACTAACGCTATGTCACGCTGACATCATTGTATGAAGGAGGACATCAGCACATCAGTACCTTGCGGCAATTTTCAGATTCCAATGGTGTGTGCTAGGGTAGAGCAATAGAACTCTATTACTCCAGGGTTTGTACTCTATTTCACTCATATTTTGTTTGAAGTGTCAAACAACGAATCATGAGATCCTCTAAACTGATTTTCAGATCAGTTGTACTCTATTTCACTCGTATTCTGTTCGAAGTATCAAACAACAAATCATGAGATCCTTTAAACTGATTTTCAGATCAATTGTTCAAACACGGTGCATTTCTCCATAGATCTGATTTTTTTCTTTGATACTCAATTGATTTGAGTTTGGTTTTTCATGCCTAATTTGATTTTTGTAGTTCCCTTTATTTTTTAGTTCTCTAAAGAGTACCAACCATGGTTTGTGCGCAGACCATCATTGGATTTTGGGTTTGTTTTTTGACATTGGGAGAGTTTTCTCTCTCTTTGGCAAATATAGAGCAGTATGCTTCAAAAGCATTTTGTTATGAGAAACATATTCAAGGTTAACCAAACACCGACATTTTGAAAAAAATTACAAAAAAAAATATTGTGCAAAATCATTTTACATAAACAAATTATGTTTCGATGTAAAACAGTTTACATAGAAACAAATGGAGCCCTACTCTTTAAATTAAAATTTTTCGTATTGAAAGTAGTTATGTAAATGCTTATAACTAAGCATATCGATTCTCAAGACAATTTTCTACTGTTTGACCCCAACCACAATGAGTGATTGCCACCTTAAACCCAAGTGTAACCTGGCCCCCAATGGAGTGCAGGTTGAAGCATATGATTGTGGGTTGCCAGGTCGGTCAATTGCTAATGAGAATTCCAATTCATTTTCTTAACGATAGGTCCCAGTGACATTTTGGTTCATCATTCTATTAGTCATTATAGTAACGTGATTCCAAGTTAATGCTTTCGAATATAGTTTTCTTTGCTATTCTTTCCACCACCATTATGAAATTTAACAGAAAATTTCCATTATTATCCCCATAAATTGATGTGTTTGCATAGATATTTTCATAGATGTTAGTATCTGTTCATTGTCTCTTCTTTATTAAACGAACTTAAATTTTTTGATATACTGCTGTATGTACTGACACTATAGCTGCTTACTTCTTTAATTGAAATAGGTTGTCATCCCATTACATCAGCTTAAAGCAGTTAATCCTTCATCAAGCAGAGCTAATCATGCTGAAAAATACATCCAGGTTATATCCGTCGATAACCACGAATTTTGGTATATGGGCTTCCTAAACTACGACAGTGCAGTGACTTGCTTACAGGAACTTCTGCAAGCTGGCAATGCATCTGTGTGATATTGGTGTCTCTCTTTCAAGCCTTATCACATTAAGAATGTGCTTCTTGATAACAAAGGGCTCATATATGCTATACACCCATTTTGTACTTCTCTTGAAGCATCTGACTTTAAGATTAGAGAAGTACAGTGGATATCTTCTATGAGGAATTTTTCCAGTATGATAGAGGTTGAACGAGAGGTGGTTCGTAGAGTTCATTGCTTGGACATTTTGTGATGACAGATCATCTTATTTGCGTTCAGCACATGGTTGTAATTTTGCATACTACAAACTCATTTGGCTACTACTTTTTTCCCCACCTTTATAATCCCTTGAAATTTGCAAGTCTATCTATTCTTAGTTGTTGAGGTTTGAGGTTTTGACATGGTTCTAATTGCATGTAACTTAACTACTTTACTTGTGTGTTATTGGGAACTGGGTATGATTTTGCAGCAGCTAAGAAATATTGTTTGACGAGGATTGTTGTCATTTTATCTTATGTTTCGGATGGCTATGCGCGACTGTGCTAGAATGGCTCACAAATAAATGCTATGTATATGTACATTGATTGATGGAGCTACTGTCCTCATTTAATGCATGTTTATGTGATATATGAGGATTAGTATGGTTCAATTTGGTATTTGGAAATCTAAATCTGGGGTAGGTTTTTTCTGAATTGAGATGTCATTAAGTCTTTTTCTTTGTTGTGAAGATCAAAAAATGCATGTTAGGAAGTACTTGTGAAGTAGGCCTCTTGTCCATACATCCAGTCCACGCTTACTAGGTGAACTCAATGAGAGAATTATCTTTATTTAGTTTACTTGAATGAGATTGAATAATGCTGAATAATATTGATTTCATTTATAACGTATTTTTTATTATTTCTTTAATTATTCAAATGTAAAAATGAACATTTTGATGAAATGATTATTCCTTTCTATTATATTTGAGTAAACCAAATACCATTTAAATTAGTGTTCAGATTGTGTTTCATTTTATGACGGGTGGGCATTGGGCCACTTAGCTCAATTATACTTTTTCAAGGTTTGGAAATGGGATCTTAATCTGAAATGGCTGGGCTTGGCTAATATTCTAAGCAAGTTACATTAATAGGTTGGGTCTGGAATTTGAAATTGTAGTCCGGTCTGGTCCTACTGGACCTTTATTTTATTATTATTTATTTACTTAATACATTAGAAAATATCTAAATAGTTTAGGAAAAATTAGAGAGGGATCTCTCTACATATTTTGGTAAGAATTTAAGGACAATTACAATTTGTTTGGTAGTCAAAGTCTCTACGATTTGAAATTTCATAAAGGTAAGTATAAATTTTAACATAAATGTCAAGAATGCTCTTTTAACGATTGGTATCATGAAATTATAATGCTTTCTCTCTTCACTGTATACAAGTTTATTTTGGAATGTGTTTGAAAACTTTAAAATTTAATAACTTTTGATATGAAACTCCATATTTGTAAAATGTGTAAATTACACTTTGCACTCCTGCATTTTTCACCAAATCTTTGGTCTCTACATATGAAATTAGGACAGTCAAAGTCAACCCTCTACATTTTTTGTCAAATCCCACTTTGTTCCTTATACATGAAATCGTGACAGTTAACTCCATGCATTTATGAGATCGTGACAATCAACTTTTTGCACTTCTAGTCAAGTGTCAACGTCTCCCTTTTGTTACTCTATCATACAAGTCTTTAACAAAAGTCAGTAATATGATAAATATATGACTACAATGAGGGCAAAAGAAGAACATCACACAAATTTCCTGTCTATACACATTTCGTCCCAAATTTACATCAAATTTTGATTGTATTAAACTAAAACAAAACGTAAATTGTAAACGATTAAAGAGATGAACTAGAATTTTGCAAAAATTAAAATAATGAAACTCTATTTTCCACACTAACAAAGTCTTTGATTTCTCTGTTGCTTTTTTATTATTATTATTATTATTTCAAAAGCTCTATTTTCTTACATCTTTGTCCTAATTTTGAGCATATGAACACACACACACACACACACACATATATATTATATAACTCTCACATGTTTATCACGTACAGTAATGTGTATATTGGTGGGAAATAAGAATAATTTTTCTCTATTATCCTCATTTTTGTTAAAAACTTAAACAATGGATTAATAGAAGGGGCAAGTTGACATTTGACTAGAAGTGCAAGGAGTTGATTGTCACGATTTTATATATAGGGACCAAAGTGGGATTTAACCAAAAGTACAGGGGCTTAACTGTCACGATTTTATGTGTAGGGACCAAAGTGAAATTTTGGTGCCAAGTATAGGGGTACAAAATGTAATTTACCCTTATAAAATTTATTTTTTTGGAATCATCTTGTCGATATCTATCAAATAAGATACATGATGAATATGAAATTTTGAAAAATAAAAATAAAAAATTTACTGAGTTTTTTGATTAAAAATCAAAAAATTTCACTGACTTCTCAATTGTCTAATTTCTGAAATTTCTCTAAGAGAAAATAAATAATTTAGAAATTTCTCTGAGCAATTCTAAAATTTCCCTGAGAAAAAATAAGCAATTTTGTCAGTGAAACTTAAAGTTAATTACAAATTTTAGTGAAATTTCTCTAACTTGGATCAGTGAAATTTTATTTATTTTTTATTTTTTTTGAATTTCATATTCATTATGAATCTTATTTGATAGATCTTAATGAGAGAATTATAAAAATATAAATTTTATGAAAAACGGATATGTAAATAAAAAGTTATTGAGTTTTAAAATTTTAAAATCATTCCAAAGATACCATAACAAACTATCAGTGCTGGAGTACTTTGGTTCAAAAATGATGTTGTAAGTCTTAGAGGACTTGAACTAATTTTTTTTTTTTTTTTCTTATGTCCTTAAACTATTAAAAACTAATGATGAAAGAGAGCTGAAAATAAAATTTCCAGTAATTTATTTAGTATATAAGTTGTTTGTGATTTGTGAGTGTCCACTGGCACGCTGGAAAAATTGAGATGGCCAATTCTTTTTTTGGGTTGAATGAAATAGGTTATTTTAGCCGAAAAAAAAAAAAAAAAAAAATTTGAGAGAGAGATGGCCAATTGCCACTGCTTGGTTGAAGAAATTCAAAAAAGTAATGAACCACGGATGATTTAGTTTTATTTTGTTTGATTTCAAAAACTTAAGTATTGTAATATTTTAATTACTCGAGTGTTATAATAGGCTGACGGAATTTTTGTTTAATTAGTGCAATATTTTTAATGGATGTCAAAATGTTAAATTGTATCATTTTTAACGTCTTTTTTAGAAACTAGCTTCGATATTGCTTATAGATTTAGAGGCCCATTTGTGGGCATGGAGCTTACATTTTCTTTAGGACTCGACGGTGGGTTTTGCTATAGGCTTGAGCATGCACAAATTCCCATATTTAAGTAGTGAAAGTCCAACTTGGACAATGGCCACACCCTACGGTCCAAGGTGATTGGCAATGAAGTGTGGCTAGTGGTGGCAATCAGGGGTGATGGCCGAAGTGCCAACAAATCACTAAAAATTACTGACTAGAAGATACCAGAAGTCACCAAACGCTGGCTAGAGGCTTAGATGTCACTAGAGGCCATGGAAGGATGGTCGAAGTTCAGTCGATTGGTGGGTGGAGGTGGCGAGGCCCTGCACAAAAGATGGCCTCATACAACATATATATTGCATAAAAGTACAATCAATGGTAAAAAACAAAATTTGAAAGAATAAAAAAAAAAACCCTCATTAAAGAGTGTTACTGATAGCACCCCAATAATTATTTTAGACCCTCTCCCCACAGACAACCCTCCCTACCTCGTTCTTTTCACCCAAAATCTCTCATTCCACCAATCTTAGCCATTGGTTGTTGCCACTACCCATGCGACTACCCTAGAGCCCTTCTCCACCATGCTTATGTTTGATTTCTCTTCATTTGAAATAGGTCACTACCATCACTGACCTTCTATGGTCGCGATTGAGATCTTGCTTGCAAGAGAGACGGAGAGAAAGCGAGGTGGGTGGAGATGGCGATGAAAGTTGTAGTGGTGGATGGAGATGGATTTAGAAAGATCACCAAAGCTTAGAGGTGGTGGAGAACAGTCCAAGAGTGGCGTGGGTGGTGGAGCGTTGGCAGCTGGTGAGTATGGGTAATGGCAATGAGACAGGAGTTGAAGGATAGTAGCAAAGGTTGCCAGTCAGAATAGGAATAGGGTGAATTAGGGTTAGGATTTGAGAGAGTAGAGATGAGGATAAATCTGTAATTTGATATTAAGACAAAATTGTTGAAGATACACTACCAGCTAGCTTTGGCTGCTAGCCCAGGTAGCAATCGTAGCTCCAAGCTACAGCTCCTACCACAGCTTCAACCTTAACTATCAGCTTAGATATTTTGAAAAGATATTTTGTAGAATTAGTTAGGAGTTAGTTGTAGTGGTTGTTAGCTTGTTAGAGTCATTATATTGTATATAAGTATAAGTGATGTATGTACTTCAGATTCATTGAGAATGAAAGAGATTTGATTACAAAACTTCTTTATGGTATCAAAGCCATAGAAGCTCTATTGAGCAACTGATCCATGACAACATCACTCTCTTCTTCTTTTCCTTCGAATCTGACTTTGCTGATCTCTAATCTGTCATCCTTGGTTACAGTCAAGCTTGATGAAACAAATTTCATCATCTAGCAATCTCAGCTCTCTAATGTTCTTCGAGCCACCAATTTTCTTAGTTATGTTGATGGCTCAATCACATGTCCTTCATCTACAATCATTGATTCAACAAGGAGTTCAGTGCCTAATCCCGAATTTCTTCAATGGACTATGATTGATGCACATCTGTTAAGTTACATCACTGCAACTCTTACACCATCGATCTATGCATCTGTTCTGCAATTTCATCACTGTTCAGAGGTATGGGCATCTCTACAAAAGCGATTTACGACGTTATCTCGTTCACATGTTCATCAATTGAAAAATAAACTGAATAGTGTTGCTAAGAAATCAGATACAATGGAAGAATATCTGTCCAAAATCAAGGTCATAGTAAGTCAGTTAGCTTTGGCCTCTGTTATCATTGATGATGAGGATCTGGTCCTCATTACTCTGAATGGTCTTCCTTTAGAGTATGATGCTTTTTCCACCACAATTTGTGCTCGACCAGAGGTTATTACCATGGATAATCTCTTCTCCTTGCTATGTTACGAGGCTCTTCATTTAGATTCAAAGAACAAACAATTTGCAGAATCAACTGTAGCTTTTTCTACAGTTAAGGGATCTGACAATTCACGAGCTTAGTCTTTTCATCACACTTGTGGTCGATCTTATTCTAGAAGAGGAAGAGTTAGTCGTACTCAAGGATCCTACAGAGGATATGGATATAGAGGATATGGAGGATCTTACAGAGGTTTTGGTGGTGGTAGATTTCGAGGCTAAGGATCAAGAGTTTCTAATCAATTCTGTTAGATTTGTAGAGGTTCTAGTTATTCTGCCTTCGACTGCTGGCATCGTATGGATCCACAATACTCTTCATTTCAGTCACAGTCTTCATAAACAAGCAACTTCAGTTCACAGTCACCATCAAGAGCTTTTGTTACTGCTTCCAATGCTTCTATGTCTCTATCCTCATCATCTGCTCTAAGTCCATGGTTCTTGGATTCTGCAGCTACAGATCATATGACCAATGATCTTAGCCAACTCAGTTGTTATCAGCCTTATCAAGAATCAGATCAGATTACTATAGGAGATGGTAACTCTATTCTTATACAACATACTGGACAAGGTTACGAAGAGAATTCTTCACAAAGGCTCTAATCTACATGGCTTGTACCATTTCTTTTCCACTGCTACCTCACGTGCTCTCATTCCTCATTCTGTAGCCACACACACCAATTCACCTGCTCTCACTCCTCGTTCTGCAGCAACACACACCAGTTTCACATCTCAAGTGCATTCTAGTTCTTCTGCTGCTAGTACTATATGACATAATAGGTTAGGCCATCCTAGGAGTTTGAAATTCAAACATCTTAGGCTTCATTTGCATCTTAAAAATCCTACTTCTGTTCAGGTTCATGACTGTGTTGATTGTTGTGTTGCCAAGAGTCACAGATTACCTTTTTCATTGTCTAATTCCACTGTTAATAAACCTCTTGCTTTAATATATAGTGATGTTTGGGGCCCATTTTCTTCCACTTTTGGTTACAAATACTATGTTCTCTTTGTGGATGATTTTAGTAGATTCATATGGTTGTATCCATTAGCTTACAAGAGTGAAGTATATGATAAGTTTCTTGAATTCAAAGCTTATGCAGAAAAATAATTTTCTACATCTCTTCAGATTCTTAGAACTAGTGGTGGCATAGAGTTTTTTAATAATAAAATGAAGCAATTTACTGTGTCTCAAGGTATTGTTCATCAACACTCATGTCCCTATACACCATCTCAAAATGGTGTGGCTGAAAGGAAACACAGACACCTCACTGAAGTTGCAATTGCTTTACTTCATCACTCACTTTGTTCCTTTCCATTACTGGTTTGAATCTATTGCTTGTGCCACTTATCTTATAAATAGACTGCCTTCTTCCAAATTGGCATACAAAACTCCTTTTGAAACTCTTTTTCAAAGCACCCCAGATTTTTCTATTCTTAAGGTGTTTGGTTGTCAGTGTTTCCCTTGGCTTAAAGCTTACATTTCTACCAAATTGTAGCCTAAATCTATTGAGTGTGTTTTCTTAGGTTATCATCCTTTTGCTAAAGGTTACAGGTGCCTTGATCCCAAAACTGGCACCATTTACATTTCTAGACATGTGTTGTTCAATGAACATGTTTTTCTTTTTGCTCACTTGTCTTCTTCTTCTTTTCCTTCTTCCTCTCAATTACTTTCTCTTCAGTCCTTTTTCTGGGCTTCTCCTTCTCCATCTTTTTCTTCTATTAAACATCATTCTTCTTCTTTCAGCACTCCTAATTCTTCTGCTGCTACTCTTAGTCCTTCTTCATCTCAGTCCCAGTCTTCTTCATCTCCATCACAGTCTTCTTTACCTTTTCTTACTTCTCCCCCTCAACCTTCTATTCCTATTAACTCTATTTCTATTCAATTACCTATACCTGCTCCCTCTTCTTCATTTCTTCTGTTCCTTCTCTTTCTAACTGTCATCCTATGGTTACTAGATCCAAAGCTGCCTTGTCTACTGTTAAGACACCTACATCTTCTTCATATACTGATATTGAGCCTCCTACTCATAAGGAAGCCTTACTTACTCCTATTTGGAAACAAGCTATGCTTGAGGAGTTCCAAGCTTTGCAAAACCAACACACCTGGTCTTTGGTCTCTCTTCATCAAGGCAAGACTGCCATAGGTTGCAAGTGGGTGTTCAAAATCAAACACAATTCAAATGGGATAGTGGCTAGGCATAAAGCCAGATTAGTTGCTAAAGGTTATATCCAACATGAGAGGGTTGATTTTCAGGAAACTTTTAGCCCAGTTGCTTACCAAGAATTTGTGTTCTGTTATGTCTTGCTCTTCATCATAATTGGCCTATAAAGCAATTAGATATTTCTAATGCTTTTCTTCATGGGATCTTAGAAGAGGAGGTTTACATGCTACAACCACCAGGGTTTGAAGATCAGTCTCCTAATCTGTCTTCTACTTCTTAGATTGTTTGCAAACTCCATAAGGCCTTGTATGGTCTTAAACAAGCCCCAAGAGCTTGGTACTCCACATTCTCCTCTTTTTTGCTGTCTCAAGGATTCAAGAACAATAAATGTGACTCTTTTCTGTTTATTAAAAAGGCTAGTTCTATCTTTCTTTCCTTACTTGTTTATGTTGATGATATATTGATCACTGGTAATGATGATACACATATTCAAGCTCTTATTACTTATATGCATCAAGTTTTTTCTATAAAGGAGCTTGGTTCTATTTCTTATTTTCTTGGCATCTCAGTTGATACCTCTGGTTCCACTACTGTTCTATCTCAAAAGAAGTATGCTCAAGATATTCTTTTTAAAGCTGGTATGCTGGATTGCAAAGCTTGCTTATCTCTATCTTTGTCAAGCCTGGTCTGCCTGCACATTCAGATGAGCCCTTTGCCAATCCATCTGTCTATAGAAGCATAGTTGGAGCCTTACAATATTTGACAATTACCAAACTTGATATCTCATTTGCTGTGAATCAATTGTGTCAACATATGCATAATCCCACTGTTGGTCACTATGCTGGTGTAAAGAGGTTGCTTAGGTTCATTAAGGGCACCATTTCTCATGGTCTTACCTTATACCCCCAGTTCATTTGATCTTCATGCTTATTTCGATTCCAATTGGGTTGGAGATTCTGTTGACAGAAAGTCTACCTCAGGGTATTGTGTATTCTTAGGATCCAACCTCATTTCTTGGTCATCTAAAAAGCAAGCCACTATCTCTTGATCCTCTACTGAAGCAGAGTACAGATCTTTAGCTCATACAACAGCAGAGCTTGCTTGGCTTGGTATGTTGCTTCAGGATTTTTCCATTGTCCTGTTTACAGTTCCTTATCTCTGGTGTGACAATGTGTCTACTATTGCTCTGGCTTCTAACCCTGTATTCCATTCCAAATCTAAGCATATAGAAGTTGATTGCCATTTTGTTCGAGATCGAGTGCTTGCTAAATAGCTTGTATTGCACTACATTCCTACCATTGATCAGCTGGTAGGTATCTTCACTAAACCTTTATCTGTCTTTAGATTTTCCTATCTTAAAGACAAGCTCATGTCAGTTTCTTCCTCCATTAGCTTGCAAGGGAATGTTGAAGATACACTACCAGCTAGCTTGGCTGTTAGCTCAGCTAGCTCAGGTAGCAGTCGCATCTCCAAGCTACAGTTCCTACCACAACTTCAACCTCAGCTATTAGCTTAGATATTTTGAAAAGATATTTTGTAGAATTAGTTAGGAGTTAGTTGTAGTGGTTGTTAGTTTGTTAGAGTCGTTATATTGTACATAAGTATAAGTTATGTATGTACTTCAGATTCATTGAGAATGAAAGAGATTTGATTACAAAACTCCTTTAAAAATTATAATAAAATAAAGAAGTGGGAGTTCCAAAGTAATTATTGAAATACTATTAACAACACTCCTCATTTAATTGTACTTTGTACATATTTAAACTAATTATCTTATCATTACCATACCTCTCATCAAATATCAATATACTAGGCTATCTTTTTATCAAAACAAAAAATGATAAATTAATAAATACTCTCATAAAATCAATTATTAAATACAGGAAAAAATGTATTTATCATTAGATAAACTCATCATTGTATATCCTTTTTTGGTGAAAACAAACATCCTTATATGTATATATTTATCAGTCAAAATAAAAAGCTCACATCAATACATATATATCAGAGAAAAATTAGTCAAAACCAATCACAAGGACCTTTAGAGTTAATTTCACATTCAAGAAAATGAAAAATAATATACAAGTTGTCACCAATTTCAAAAAAAATATATATATACATAAAATAAAATCATAAATGAACAAGTTCAAATTAAATTTTAAGACTTGTTTAATAATGAGATGGACTCAATTAGACGCTTACTCAACTCATACATCAAGTTATTTTTTTATTAACATAGCAAATGTTTTATTAATTAATTTTGACTTCTTTTTTAATGTTTTTATTTGTGCAAATTTACAAGTATGACTGATAAAACTTACTAATAACATGAGTGTGTTTTAATTTAGGCCTTTTGTTTTCAAGTTCAAATTCGAGTCCAAACTCTTAAAACACATAGTGAAGGTAGGTTTCAAGTTTGATTCTATAAGCTTTACTCAAACTCAAACTTGGCTAGTTTTCAACAAGATGAGCCCAAACAGTTTACAATTCGACTCGGAAAAGTGGCGAAAAAATAAAAATAAAAATAAAGAGAAAACAGTGTTTCACTATTGTGACAATAGTAAACATGCATAATGGATCAGGTTTTATTGATACCAAGCTACAGTGCCGCACAGCCTGAATTTTGGTTTAACCTTTGATAAAGTTGCACTGGGACCTTATGAACTTCTTCATTCATTCCAGTAACATGTTTGTTTGTGAAGTATTTCTTCATGAGAGTCAATTTTCCACTGTATCAGCACACAAGTTACTGTTTACACCTTATACTCCAAGCATGATTTCATTGATTTAATTTTCTCAACATAATTCACAGCCTAGTCGACAGCTTCATTATTGCTATTCACCTATTAATTACCAAAGTGACTCTTTCAATAATTACATTTGGTTTCACTTTTGTCTTTTATCGCATTCGACCTCATGTCCAACAATTTTTTCTTCATGATGGAACTTTTGCTGCTCAAATTATTATAACTTGACTACTTGTCGGATTGAGTTTTACTATCTCTCCTAAAACCAATTGACGTTAAAGAGGGTTTCGCTTGTATGTCATTCAACATCGCATTTGCAAGCCTATTTTTAAACAATCGTATAAAGAGTCGCAACAGTTTTCCCCCATTTTTTTTTGGCAACAAAAAAATAGTAAAAAGATTGAAAACATATCATTTTTTTAGCAGTTTTCAAAAAATTTAAAATAGCCTTTTTGCTTTTCCAAAAATATGGATTCCTATTTTTATTTTTATTTTTCTAAAAAATTCTATATTTTTAAGAGAAAATGAAAATCGAAACAAAAACAAAAACGACACCATCCATGGATACCCCAATGGTCCCCAACCCACATACACGAATCTATTTAGGGCATAAACAGCTTTATGGTAAAAAATAAACTGGATTGGGTAAATTACACTTCGTATAGTGGATTTTACATCAAATTTTATTATGATTCCTCTTTTTTCAATTATAATAATTAATTCCTTACACTTTTGATTAGGTTGCAATCTGACTCTTTGATTAGTTTGGTGTTAATAAAACTGATAGAACTTGTTATATGAGCAGTAGGTGACATTTTTCTTGTATTATTAATACTCCTACACTTTTATTAAAATCATTCTTAAATTTTTGCACATTCTTCAAAATCTCATTTTGGTCTCTCTTCATTTTTAATTTCTATCAGCCTCATTAATGGTAAATAAACAGAAGGATGATATTGAAATTTGACTTAAAATATAAGGGATTGATTGTTAGAGTCTCACAATTGTGTCTTAATATATATTGGATGAATTATTCACTTATAGGCTTAAACTTTTAAACGAGTATGAGTTATAAACAATGTATGATGGATGCTAATATTACACATGCAGACTCTAGAGTTTCTTCCCATTGGATTGAGCCATTATTGTTGTTGCGCATTCGTGAGCAAATTAATGCACTCCGAATTTCTTAACATTGATGGCTCCGGTTGGTTTTTACATAAAATATTTTACACAAAATTTTTTTTATTTTGTTTTTTTTTTTTTTTTTTATAAATTGATTTTATTTTTCAACATAGTTGACACTTGAAACAAAGATATTTTATTGCCTAAAAGAAAATTTTTGATTCAATAAAGTATCATTTATAACTTTTTAGTGAGTTAA
This sequence comes from Camellia japonica, assembly GCA_030407325.1. Lineage (NCBI taxonomy): Eukaryota > Viridiplantae > Streptophyta > Magnoliopsida > Ericales > Theaceae > Camellia > Camellia japonica. Next base: position 84,216,249 of record JAPPVO010000002.1, read on the forward strand.
AATATTTATTTGAAAAGACTAAAAATATTAAAAAAGTAGTGAGTGCGAGTCAACTTTGTAAAAATTAACTTACGAAATTTTTAAAGATAAATCATTTTTTGGAAAAATGATACAAAAATATTTTTCTTCAAAAATGTTTTACTTGTTTTTTGTTTAACCAAACAATAAAAAATGAATAAAATATTTTTGACAAAAATATTTTATATCAAAACAAATGAACCTGACTGTCACACTTGAAAGTGAAAAAACTAAATTGATATTTTAATAAAATTACAAGTTGTCAAGTGTAATTAACCCAATTGAAATTAGTAGCACGCTCCGTGGGTCATCACTGTTCAGATTCTGCAGTTTTTATTTATTTATTTATTTATTTTTGAACTATTCAGATTCTGCATTCTGTTGTGTGTGTGTGTGTCATTGAATATGCCATTGTCAATTTTGCAGAGGGTCTGCTCGTGACTCTGGACCTCTTCAGAGTTGTTTCTATCCAATGTACTGCAAAAATAGGTTAAGGTGTTAGTCCCCACACCATTTTTTAAAAGGAAAATGAGTGAGAGTACTAATTAGTGCTACCACTAGTGATGTGGCAGTGGACCCCACTAGGAATGATTTGATGTTTTGGCCTTAATGTTGTATTTTTTTTTTTTTTATATTGAGTGCCATGTCATTAGTGATCTTTTTAGAACTCCAAAATTAGTGGTCTCTATCATTGTTGATGACCTTTTTTTCATATCATGGGGTTTTTTATTTATTTATTTGTTTCATGTCATGGTTATCTCTCTCTCTACCAAAATGGCTTGTTGCCTACCAAAGGAGTGCATGAGTGACATTAGACCAAACACAATACTGGCTGGGCCTTTAATAGACAGTGATATAAATACATAGATGCAACAACTTTGGGAGAAGGTATTGGTTGGTGTTGGGCACCGTCACATGGTGTCCCAATAACATTGTGATTACTGGAAGGAATGGACTCATAAATTTGTGTTAGGTGATTAGAAAATATAAAGGGACATAGTAAATTGTGATTAATGATGAATATGGTCACGTAGTGTTCTTGGATCAACCAATAATTTTTCCAACTTTGGCCTCTTTGGTATAACTTTTAGTTTGAGTTTGGTGGATTTGTTTTTGGGCTGATTTCAGTAATTTGAACCGTTTATTTTTTTAAAATTCGTTGAGTAAAACAATTATGTAAAAAATTTAAATGATTAGAAATCGAGAGCTATATATTTGAAATTGTATTTCAAAAAATGAATGGCTATTCTTAAAATTATATTTGTCGTCTATTTTTTTAAGACAAATGTAATTTAAACATATAGTTATCGATATTTGATTATCTTGATTTTTTGCATAAATATTATACTCAACAGGTCTTAACAAGTGAATGGTTGTAATCATCGAGGTCGACCCCGAAACGGGCCTATTAAGCCCAACCACTCTCTCAAGTTAGACGCTAAATTTGAGAGAATTCAAACCTTTTTTTTTTTTTTTTAACTAAAGGTTGATCATCACAAAGTAGAAGTAAAAATAAATAAATAAAAAACTACATTGGCTTCTGAGAAATTAATTTTTCAAATACTTTGTCACAAACTGTTAAGATTCAAAATAGAGATTTTTATTGATAAATCTTATTTAGAGGTGTTGTAACCCAATAAGTTCATGAAAGAAATTTATAACCTAATTAGTCCAATGTGTTTATATTTTTATTCTATGAGATCTTTTTTTTCTAATTTATATTATATGTTGGATTATTATATCCTTATGTTTATTGTCGATATATATTAAAGAGAAAAATGATATACACTTTTCCTTTTTGTCTATCCTTCTGTTTAGGTAGTTACCATTGTTGGACAATCTTCACTGTATTTAAAGGTTTTTTAATTCTATTGTGTACAAAACAACAATTAGAATTTAAAGAAATAAAGAAAATGAGAGAATTTGTTTGATTACAAAAATCAAACTCGAAATAATAAATAAATAACAGATTTTATTTTGTTACAAAAACAAAATTAAAATCTGATTAAATAAACAAATAAAAACAGAATAAAATTAAACAACTTACTTGATTAATTTCTTTGAATAATTATCTGATCAAGTCCAGTGTTTGACACTGTGTCCTTAAGACAGATTCGTCCTCTCCACGGTGCTTTCAGAATTTGGACGTCTATCTCCCAGGATAAAATGATCTACTACAAACAATAGCAGCACTACAAATTGTTTGCCTAACAACACACTAAGTGTTTATACTCTCTCTGACAAAAAATAATGCAGCAAAATGAAGAGGATGTTTGCAGAATTATGAATGACGAAAATTAGAGTTGCAAAATCCAAATGAGGGCTAGTCTATTTATAGATGTAAAGGTGGCTCTTGGTTTTGAATTCAACAGGTACTGTACCTGTTCAATTTGAATTAAACAGATACAAACAGGTTAGGCACTGTTTGGTTTGAAATTCAAACAGATTTAAAGCTGTTGGATTAAAAAACGGGAAGGGCCCTGTTTGGATGAACAGTAAATCCAAATCAGTTAGTATTGGGCCGAACAAACCCAACCCAACCTCACACCACGCACCCGCGCCCAAGCCCAGCCCAGCCCGACCGGACGGACGGCGGCGGCGCGCGCATGTGTGGTGGTTTTTGGGTCCAATGGGTCTAGCCCATTTTGCCCATAACCTCTCCCTCTAAAACACTTGGGTACCCCTTGGGGCACACCCCAAGTACCAAACCCATGCCTTATAAACCCTTTCAAAACCTCCCACCAAATCAATGTGGGACAAGCCTTATTCAAACCTTTAAGGTATTTCTACCAAAACTCCATTTCCATGGAGCATACTTTGGCTTCAATTTCCCATTCACTCGGTAATGGTTTTGAGCAACCAAATATACCACGTGAATCACAACGCGGCATAGAACGCGTTACCACTTTGACCCGTGTAAATCGATGCACGGGGCCCACCTAAAAATTAGACCAAACTTAGGAAAAAATTCTGGTTTTAACTAGAATTTTATAACCATTTCCAACAATCCCCCACATGAATGGAATTTGATGACAACGGAAATGCAACAATATGCAGACTAACGAAAAAGTATAAGTCGAAAATATCTTGCATCAGGATAGGTAGTTTTCGGCCTTGAACCTTCCCTAGTGATAACCTATCGGACTTACTGGCTAACCAATGGACGCGATGCCTTGAATTGTTCAGCCGTTTGTGTAAGCCAAGACAATAGATTTCACACAAAATATCTTCTAACACATCGTGGTTCTCACTGTTGTGTTCATTTTGGCCTTGAACGCTCCTGGTTTTCATGAGTGTTTCTAGAGAATGTAGCCTCTTTCATTCTCACAGAACCGGCCCCAATTCAACACTCATATAGGTGATTCTTATTGTGAGTATCTCCTCATACTCGTCTTGATTTTATGCCTTAATCAAGATATAAGTAATCATTAAAAGCAAAGCTTATCCTTATACCCCTGCAGACAACATATGTTGCAGATATCACTCTCACCATAGGAATGGGTAGGGAATTTTAATCCCTTGGTGATTTCTGGCGAGCCATACATAACTTAGTTGTCCCTTTGAACTTAGTTCTTGGGATCTCCAGTCATATAAGTAGGGTTACCATTATGATGACTCTTATGTAATAGGCTTTAATCCCATCCCCTTTGATGAACTATACACTAGCTCTTTTGTCAAACCTTTTGTTAACGGATCCGCAATATTCTCTTTAGATTTTATATAATCTATTGAGATTATTTCGTTTGACAACAATTGTCTTACGGTATTATGTCGACGACGAATATGTCGTGACTTACCGTTATACATGTGATTCTGTGCCCTGCCTATTGCAGATTGACTGTCACAATGAATGCAAATAGCTGGCACAGGTTTTGGCCACATTGGAATGTCTTCTAAGAAGTGACGAAGCCATTCTGCTTCTTCACCTGCTATATCTAAAGCAATGAACTCGGATTCCATTGTGGGTCATGCGATGCAAGTTTGTTTCGTGGACTTCCAAGAAACAGCAGCACTTCCCAGAGTAAAGACATATCCACTTGTGGATTTTGAATCTTTAGTATCCGATATCCAATTGGCATCACAATAACCTTCAAGTACTGCTGGATATCGAGTAAAGTTCAAACCATGATCACGGGTAAATCTTAGATATCTAAGAACCCGAATGATCGCTTTCCAATGGTCTTCTCCGGGGTTACTAGTGTATCTACTCAATTTACTGATAGCATAAGCTATATCAGGACGAGTACAATTCATTAGGTACATTAGGCTTCCAATGATTTGGGAGTATTTTAACTGAGACACTGCATCACCTTTATTTTTCGATAAATAAAGACTGATGTCTACAGGTGTTCTTGCTAAATTCAAATCATCCTTGATAAATTTATCAAGAATTTTCTCAATATAATGAGATTGAGATAATGCATATCCGTCAGATGTTTTAGTAATTTTCATTCCTAAAATAACATCTGCGACCCCCATATCTTTCATATCAAATCTTTTGTTAAGCATGTGCTTAGTTGATTTGATCATGTTTTGACTGCTTCCAATGATAAGCATGTCATCCACATAAAGACAAACTATGACATATCCTTGGTCAGTGTTTTTAACATAGACGCATTTGTCACATTCGTTTATCTTAAACCCATTAGTAAGCATTGCATGGTCAATTTTTCATGCCATTGCTTAGGTGCTTGTTTTAATCCATAAAGGAATTTTACAAGTCGACAAACTTTCTTTCTTGCCCTGATACAACAAACCCTCCGGGTTGCTCCATATAGATCTCTTCATTTAGATCACCGTTTAAGAAAGCTGTTTTAACATCCATTTGATGTATTTCTAAATAAAACAACGCTGCTATAGCAATAAGCATGCGAATGGATGTTATTCTTGTCATAGGGGAATATGTGTCAAAATAGTCCAGACCTTCCTTTTGCCTGTAACCTTTAACTACAAGTCTTGCTTTATACTTGTCAATTGTACCATCTGCTTTCATTTTTCTGTTGAATATCCATTTATATCCAAGAGGTTTAGAACCTGGTGGAAGATCCACCAATTCCCAAGTATGATTTTGCATAATGGATTCAATTTCATTATTAACAGCCTCTTTCCACAAAGGTGCTTCAGGACCTGTCATTGCTGCCTTAAAGTTTTGAGGTTCATTTTCTAACAAGTATGTCAGAAAATCTGGACCAAAGGATTTAGATGTTCTCGCTCTCTTACTTCGTCTTGGTTCATCATCAGTTAAATCCTGTTGGTCGAGACCATTACTAGTCTCTTGTGTTTGATTGTCATTAGTCTCTTGACTTTGTGTACAATCATAAGTTCTTTTCTGTGAACTTAATTCCTGTCCTTTCTTGTAAGGAAAGACATGTTCAAAAAACACAGCACTCCTTGACTCTATAATAGTGTTCACATTTATATCAGGTATTTCTGATTTATAAGTCAGAAACCGATATGCACTACTATTCTGAGCATAACCAATAAACACACAATCTACTGTTTTTGGTCCAATCTTAGTCTTTTTAGGAACAGGAACCTCCACTTTTGCCAAACACCCCCACACTTTTAAGTATTTGTAGGAAGGTGGTCGACCTTTCCACAATTCATAAGGAATGCTTTCGGTTTTTCTTGTGGGGTATTCTATTAAGAACATAATTAGCAGACGATATTACTTTCCCCCACAAGTTCTGTGGTAAGCCTGAATTTAGTAACATGCCATTCATCATTTGTTGTCTATGATGTGCTTGATTCATAAATTTCAAATCATGATTCATAAATTTCAAATCAAAAATCCACAATAATTATGACTACACAAATTAGAATTAACGTTTTGACAAAATTATATCCTCATAAAGATTTTGCCTAAGAAACGAACAATTCATAAACCTAATTGATTGTATACATTCTTGCAACTCATTTATAAATAAATGTCACTGTCATAAAAATATTTGTGACAGAAGAAAATTAAATTATCTCAACTAATGCAAGAGATACACCCCATATTAATAAAATGGTTTATGGTTTAACAATTTCTACTATGCAAGTAAAATAATTATTAATGACATCTCATTCAAAATAAACCAATAATCAACATAAAGGATTTCTTAAATTACTTCCCAATTAAACGGAACGATATAATTACATACATCTTCATGTTTAAAATCCTCTGGTATTTAAACACCCATTCAAAATTGATTAGAAATATTCAAATTAACCTGCTTATGTCCAAAGTCGACATAACAATTTATCATTCCAAATCACTTGAAATTATTGTTAAGAAATAACTTGAGTTGATATCATACATGCATATCAAACGTATCAAATAAAAATAATAAATTAATCAAAATAAATTAATCATGCATGATTCAATAACTTGCATCATGAATAAAAGGATTCTCAACTCATAAATAAAATCCGACGCATTTTAAACTTTAAACTTCAAAATGAAAAGCATACCTTCATTTAATAAGTTTGATTTGTACATAAATAAACTAATTAAATATGCAATCAAATGTCATTGTGAATATATATATTTTCCGACTCATGTGTAGAAACTATAAGTCACGTATTAAATTAACAAATTGTGACCAAGTCACAAAGTTAATGATTGATTAACAAAATTAATTTTCTAGTTACTAAAACCAGAAAATAAATTATAATAAAAATAATTTTATTTTCTTGTTACTAAATAGTAAAATAAAATACCGAAATAATATCTGATTACAAAAATCAGAAAACCAAACCACAAATTAATTTTCTAGTTACTTAAACCAGAAAATAAATTATAACACAAAATAATTTTATTTTTCTTGTTACTAAAACTAGTAAAATAAAATACCGAAATAATATCTGATTACAAAAATCAGAAAACCAAACCACAAATTAATTTTCTAGTTGCTTAAACCAGAAAATAAATTATAACACAAAATAATTTTATTTTTCTTGTTACTAAAACTAGAAAATAATATAATTTTATTTTTCTTGTTACTAAAACTAGAATATAAAATATCACAAAAATATCTGATTACAAAAATCAGAAAAATACAAAATAGTTTTCTAGTTACCAAAACCAGAAAATAAATTCTAGTTACCAAAATCAGAAAATAAATGATAACAACAAAATAATTTTATTTTCCTTGTTACTAAAACTAGAAAAATAAAATACCAAAATAATTTTCTGTAACACCAAATAATATTCTGCAATTGTTAATGACACCAGTATATTACTACTAGTTGTCAAAGAAAAGAGACAGTATGTTACTACTATCTGTCAAATAGCATAAACCACTATTTATTTTTCCAACCAGAATATTACTTTGTGAAAACAGAAAATTAAATACAATGAAGATACCAAAAAATTGGTCTGTCTTAAGATTGTTGGACAATCTTCACTGTATTTAAAGGTTTTTTAATTCTATTGTGTACAAAACAACAATTAGAATTTAAAGAAATAAAGAAAATGAGAGAATTTGTTTGATTACAAAAATCAAACTCGAAATAATAAATAAATAACAGATTTTATTTTGTTACAAAAACAAAATTAAAATCTGATTAAATAAACAAATAAAAACAGAATAAAATTAAACAACTTACTTGATTAATTTCTTTGAATAATTATCTGATCAAGTCCAGTGTTTGACACTGTGTTCTTAAGACAGATTCGTCCTCTCCACGGTGCTTTCAGAATTTGGACGTCTATCTCCCAGGATAAAATGATCTACTACAAACAATAGCAGCACTACAAATTGTTTGCCTAACGAACACACTAAGTGTTTATACTCTCTCTGACAAGAAAATAATGCAGCAAAATGAAGAGGATGTTTGCAGAATTATGAATGACGAAAATTAGAGTTGCAAAATCCAAATGAGGGCTAGTCTATTTATAGATGTAAAGGTGGCTCTTGGTTTTGAATTCAACAGGTACTGTACCTGTTCAATTTGAATTAAACAGATACAAACAGGTTAGGCACTGTTTGGTTTGAAATTCAAACAGATTTAAAGCTGTTGGATTAAAAAACGGGAAGGGCCCTGTTTGGATGAACAGTAAATCCAAATCAGTTAGTATTGGGCCGAACAAACCCAACCCAACCTCACACCACGCACCCGCGCCCAAGCCCAGCCTAGCCCGACCGGACGGACGGCGGCGGCGCGCGCGTGTGTGGTGGTTTTTGGGTCCAATGGGTCTAGCCCATTTTGCCCATAACCTCTCCCTCTAAAACACTTGGGTACCCCTTGGGGCACACCCCAAGTACCAAACCCATGCCTTATAAACCCTTTCAAAACCTCCCACCAAATCAATGTGGGACAAGCCTTATTCAAACCTTTAAGGTATTTCTACCAAAACTCCATTTCCATGGAGCATACTTTGGCTTCAATTTCCCATTCACTCGGTAATGGTTTTGAGCAACCAAATATACCACGTGAATCACAACGCGGCATAGAACGCGTTACCACTTTGACCCGTGTAAATCGATGCACGGGGCCCACCTAAAAATTAGACCAAACTTAGGAAAAAATTCTGGTTTTAACTAGAATTTTATAACCATTTCCAACAACCAGGACTCACACTTGTGATTGTAATTCAGTTTTACTCTCGTTGTGGTGTTGATTCGTTGTGATAGGGTTGTGTTGGTGTTGGAGGAAGACGACAAATCAAGACTGCATTAGTGTTGTTCGTTGTGCTCTGTTTTTGACATAATTTTTCCAAGTCAGACATTGATCAGAGGGAGAGAACGAGTAGATAATTTTGTCTTGAGGTTAGTATCGTTTTGTTTAGGTATGCATGTTCATTTATGTTTGGATTCATATAAAGGGTCGTATGCTCTATTTTTTGCTTTCAACTTTATTTTCTAGAATAGCTAGAGATGCAAGTTTATTTTTGTTGAATGAGTTTATGGTTTTTGTCTGGTAATGCGTGGATATAGGGCTCTATTTTTTGGACGTTGTGAATGTTCACATTATGTGAACAATGTGAACGTTCACATATCAATGGTTATATCATTATGGAGGGTTGTTTACATGTAGTTTATTGTTATTAAATTTTGGTCGTGTGAATTTAAACTAGTCTAATCTATAATGATGTGTAATGATGGCAATAAAGTTTTTAGTTTGGGATTAGTAGTGCCAAATATGGGCATACTTATATTTTTTACAAGATGTGAATGTTCACATATCATTGGTTATTTCATGTTTGTGGTATTATGTGGTTATAATGTGGTTGTTCACTTCCTTATTTTTGTGTTTTTGCAGCAGATGGATACCTCCATGTTGTTGGTGTGCTCATATGGGTGCAGTATTACTGTAACAAATGTGGTGCGAGCACTGTGTTATTCACGTTTGGTGGAGTGTGTGTGTGAAAAATGGAGCGAGTTATCTTGTGATTGTGTTTCATTATTCTATCGGCTACTTGAATAGGTGTAATTTGGACAATGATGATAAGCTTCAAAGTATGTTCTTGCTTTCCAAATCGATGGGGGTTCAACATGTAGAGCTTGTTGTTGAATTGAAAAGTGATATTGGTCAATCTAGTAGCTCTGGGTCAATACGTGTAATAGAGGTGGGGAAAAATGGATACACTACAGAGATTTTACCAACATAAGAAGAAGAAATTATTGTCAGCCCCTTGGGTCGATGGTATTACACACACGAGACAGCGGTTTGTAGAAGGTGTTGAAGAATTTTGTGATGTTTTATGCAAGTATGCCATCCAAAGTGGGTTCCAATTTAAGTATGTCAAGAATGAAAAAGCAAGGGCTACCGCGGTATGTGCGATGCACAAGGAGAGGGGTTGCTTGGGGGCTATACATTGTAAAGCGTAACGAGAAAATGAAATTTCATATATTAAGAGGTTAAGTAACGTGCATAGTTGTTGTACGGATGTCCAGATGTCGAAGAATCTGAAAGTCAGTTCTGATTTGGTGTCGACTATGATCTCTGAAATTGTTAGGGACAAGCCGTTAACTCGCCGAGTGAGATGGTTAGTATTTTGAAACGAGACTATGCGCTGGATGTAAGTTACCATGTTGTGTGGTTGGGCGTAGAGAAAGCAAGGGAGGTCATTCACGGGGATCACTCGTTATGTTTTGATGAGTTACAATGGTATTCAGATGCCGTAATGCGTTACAATCCGGGAAGTTATGTTAATATTGACTACAACTCGAGCACTCAAAAGTTTAGCCCTTTTTTTGTATCATTTGTTGCATATATTTCGGGGTTTAATTTCTGTCATCCGTTTTTATTCCTTGATGGGAAAAGAAGGTATAAAGGTTAACTACTTGCCTCAATAGTGAAAGATGGGAACAATGGTTTGTATTTTTTTTGATTTTTGTGTGTCTGAATATAGATGTTCACTTTTTCTTTTTCTTTTTTTTTTTAACTCATTGGTGTTAATATTCACATTGGAATATTGTGTTCATTTGTTTGATGTTGTTGTGTTGTATTTGTTGTAGGTTTATTTCTTGTAGCATTTGTGATTATTGATTCAGAGATCACAGTCAATTGGTCGTGGTTCTTGTATGCTTGGGAAGGTTGTTGATAGTAGACGACTAATTACGTTCATTTCTGACCATAATCTTGGGCTGTTAGAAGCGATACCTAAGTCGTTCTTATCAGCTCATCATGGTTATTGCTTACAATACTTGAAGAACAATTTAAGGGACTAGATGAAGGAGATTAATAATGGATTTAAGGACCACTTTGTTAGTAGTTTGGGTGATTATGAGTACGAGCCAACTGTGGTGGGTTTTAATGAGAAGCTTGAAAATTAAAAGATGAGGGTAAGCAATGATCACAAAATTTCTTCAAAGAGTTGGCACCTGAGTACTGGGTGAATTCATATTTCAGGTAGGTTTAGACACCTGATGTATTCTTGATGTAAAATTTCATATTCAATTGGATAAAACTAATTTTAGGTGTTGTGTAATGTTGTTATATTGTGTAGGGGGATGTGCTATGGAGAGATAACATCCAATGCAACGGAGTTGTTTAATAATTTGATTAAAGAAGCACGTAATCTTCCTATCACTTGGACGGTGGACACTAATCGTACTTAATTGATACGACAAATGTTGGCATAACGAGACCAAGCAAACACGTGGAATGAGGCTATTTGTCCTACATTTGAAACCATACTTCTTGATTTGTTCAATGATAGCAGGTCTTGACAAGTTAGCAAGGCCAATGAGGATGTATTCGAGGTTCATTCAATACCATCCGTCATGGTTGATATTGTGAGGCGTACGTGTTCTTACTTTCAATGGTAGATCAACAGTTTCCAATGTGACCAAACTGTTATTGCCATTCAAAAGAGCTAGTATAATTTCAATGATTGTGTTGAACATTACATTCATGTAGAGATGTATTGTACAACCTATTTGGGTGCCATATTCCCTATACCGTCGGTGGAGAAGCCGTGCTTCAATCCCACGGACTTCACCATATACCCATCAACTGTGAAAAGATCACCCGACAGGTCAAAGAAGAATAGGATTCCATCTAGGTGGATAAATTAAAGCAAATAAAGTGCGGAAGATGTGATAAGTTGGGAAACCACAATCAGAAATCATGCAATGAGCTGATATAGGGTGTGCAATGTTCATTTCAACATTGTACGTGAGATTCTTTTATTCAAGTTTGGAATAAGATTACGTTGTGTGTGACAATAGGTATGAAATGCGTTTTTTTCTCATTTTCATGGTATTAATTTGTTTGTCTATTTGGTTTGTGGTAACTAAAACAATGGCATTATGTGTGTTTTTGGTTAGCAAACTAACATGTTGTGTATATTATGATGCACACATGTGCATGGTGTGAATATTCACATATGTGTTAATAACTGCTATATTCACACCTGTCAAATTGCCATATTCAAATTATTAAAATACATGACATGAATATTCACATTTTTGTTAACAAGCTGCCATATTCACACCTTGTTAAACAACATAAGCCAAGGCTTTCACATTGTGCTCACATTGTGTTATAACAATACTTTTGTTTGAGATGTGGGTTGACTTTTTGATTTTTTGATATTTTAGCCTGGCCTAAAAAGCTTCGTTTGGGATGGGTTTTTTGGTTTTCTTGACTTTTGTGAGAGAAAAAATAAAATAATTATGGTTTGGATGTAACATTTTGTCTTATTAACTTTTTAGCCTATTTTGTCATTTTGTGGCTATTTTAGCCCAAGATTGGGATGCTAAACGAAGGCTTAAAACAATCTTCACATCCATGTGGTGGGGATTTAAAAATAAGACAGGGTGTGAAACTTTCATAATGATATCAAATGAACACTAATAAACAATGTGGAAATTTACATTATGTCGTATGTCAAAAATGAATACAATCTCAATGTGAATTATCAACACGAAATAGATCTCAAAATGCATATACATATATTGAATCAAATATAGCAGTACAAGTAATAATATAGGATTGATTTACAAGCAATCTAGTTTACTCCCATATATCAAAGCTATTTATACTAAATTGTCTTAAATGTGGATAATGGTTATGGTCAGTCTGTGGTGGACACCCCTACCTATAGGTTTTCGAATTGCACTGTCTTTGCTTGATTTAGAAAACGATGTACTAATGAGTCTCTTATTTGACACCATTCAAAGCGATTGAGGCTACCAACAATTTCCTTACAGTATACGTGTGCCCTCATGATGTAACATACTGCAGGCTCGCTATCCACCTTGAAAATGCAAAGTGGTTATGGTTAGCATTTGACATTTAGGTATATATAATGATTATGGAAGATGTGTACAAATTGATATAAGGCTTTCGATTCAGAGGCTTGCTGAGGACAGATGTCGACTGGTATAATTGGTTGTGGCGGCTGTTGGCCTGCTAACTTGGCCCATAGTGGTGATCATCGGCCAATGTTGCCACTACTGCCTCGATGTAGTCCCTTTGTCATAGGAGAATGAATGAAATTTGATATTAGGCACCAACTAACATATATGTGTATATATGAAGTTCAAATATAACACATCATAATAACAATTATATGTGCCAGCCACTGATGACTATTTATGTTTGGCCAATATATGGGTCATAAATGCTGGATCTTGGTTGCATTGAGTTATAATGCCTCCACAAATTGTCTTTGACTTCGTAGACAATGATCGTCCAGTGAAAGTGGTGATGCATTGGGAAGATGAGGTATCTCGTACCTTGGTAGTCATTCATATGCACATTAATTAGTTTATTTCTCTTCCAGGGGAAAGGGGTACTTATGTATTACTTTTTGCACACATTGGACATATAATTATTGAGTATGTATTATGTCACTGTTTAATGGAGATGTGAATATTCACACCTGTTCAGCATGTAAGTCATACTAATGTTGATGTAAACATTCACATCAACATCAAACATAAACAAAACAATGGTATAGTTGTTACACAAGCTTGTGAAGATGAATGACGAATCCTCCAAAGTTGGGTTGACCAGCTCTTGTAGTTTGAGTAGTATTTCGTCATATGCATCTATTACCTGCACAAACATAGGGGTGGTAGTACATTATTTGCAGTGGTTCATGTGTGTTTGTGTGTGTGTGTGTTTGTGTGTGTATGTGTGTGTATGTGTTTTGTATGAACTAACAAGTGAATAAATTTGATAGTGCCATACGTTGTTGTATATTGATTCTTCCTTGATGACGTACATGATGTCATCGAAATACACGTCTAGACTTGGAGTCCCTTCGCCACACAAGTTAATTACATAAAATGTAAATGTTAACATTGTACAACTATAAAATTATCTAAATTAATAAGTACAGATAGGGGTGTGCATGGTGCGGTTTGAACAGTTTGAGAGTAAAATTATAAACCGAATGGCGAATTATGGCAAATTGTGGTTTGAGCAGTTTTGGGCGAATTGATGAATTGAAGAATATTCTAACCAATTATCAAGCCTTTGCATAATATATAACATTAATTTTATATAATATTTTTCATATATATAACTATTAATTTGTAATAAATTTCACATATTAAATCTTTTTCACACTCGTTCTTACTTTAATATTTCATTACAGGTTAAAAATATATATATGTATTAATTATAGCGGAGCGAAGCGGTTTTGAAGACGGATTATAAATTTCAAAGTTTAAACCGTGGTTAGCGAACTGATGTGGATTAGTGCAATTTTAGAGGATTGAGTGGTATTTTGCACAGCCCTAAGTACAGATTAGATGCCAACATTATATTTTTCTATGTGGATCGGTGTTTGTATAATCACTTACTCAACTCCTCCATTCTTGTCAAATTTTAGACCTTTTGCTTGTTGGGTTTGGTCATGTTGGCCCAAACCTTCAATTTGTTAGTTAATGTTGACTTTTTGAATTTTGTTGGGAGCTTTGCCAGTAGATGTTTGTCCACATCTTGTACAATATGGACTGTATGAGATTGGTCTTCAACTTCCTCTTTCTCTTTTTTTTTTTTTTTTGGCTGGGCAACTTGGGGTACTGAAAGTCAGCCAAGCGATGCTCTTTCCATACCTCCTTGACACATTTCACCCTAGATGGTAGGCTGAGAATATCTTTTATAGGTATAAGGGGATGTTATTTCAGGCTATTATGAAGCTTTTGTGCCTCAGCTTGTGTGACAATGTGGATGGACTAATCATCGTAAAGGTCTTATAGAACTGTTTTCTCGTATTCTAGGTTGATGACCAGTTTTGTCAACCACTGAATTTCTACATCCTTCCGCTTCATGCAATTCTTGATCTCAGTGTCCACATTGGATGGGCCTGATTGGTGGAATAATTTGGCTTCAAGTGTAGCGATCACCCTTGCCCTTAACTCCTATAATTCTTCTAGGTGTTTGTATTTTGCTTCCCATTGTCGTATGAGGCCCCCAAGCTTTTTTGTTTTCTTTCACAAGGATATCCCTGATGTTCGTTTCATTTGTTTTTGCTACGATGATACATTGCTCACCACTTGGACTGTTAAAGCTGATGTTAATGTCATCATTAATGTCATTTAGGTCAACTACATCCTTAGAAAATCCATTGTTGCTGCCACCTTGTTCATCGTCTTTGCTTTCATCTTGTTTAGGTGGTGTAGTGGGTGAATCCTCATGTTTGGGTTCCAGTCTCAATTTGGTATGGTGTTATGTCTTTGCTTTTGTTGGGGATGCTATCAGTTCCCCGCCATTTACCTGGAGATGCAAAAGTTATGTTAGTTACATAGTTTTTGGTGTCATTATGTGAATGTTCACAACAATTTTTGGTGCGGTCATACCTCATTGAAACCAAGCTTAGGGAAAGAAGTGGACTTCAGGTTGTTGTGTAAATCGGTAAGGTCCCACTTCACACATCAAGAAATGACATCGGGCTTGCGGGGTTATAGGATAGTTGTGCGTTCACACAACCAGTATTGTGACAAATAACAAACATCAATGTTAATTTTCACATAATTAACTTCTTATGTGAATGTTCACATCTACATACATTGATATGAACATTCATATCAGTGCACATAGATGTGGATATCCCATCTATTTTGCTGTTAACATAGGGGGAATAAAACGTGTGAATGTTAATATTACACACAAAATCAGATTTGTGGTATTTACCAATAACAACATAATGCATCCGGTGACTCATCCTCATCCAGTTGTTTCTTTGGATGTGGAGAAGAACAGTTTCACGCATGCATACATGCAAACTAATCTTACAACCTTTTCGTTGTCTTTATTCTTTGTCCCCTTCAATGCTTCATTAAGAATTTCGCATATCTTTGTTTCACTTAACCGGTTGACATCCTTGCAAATTCGATGTATTATGCCGATTGTTGGCTTGGCACCATAAGAGAGGTCCATTGGCTTGGCGCCGCAATCCACCCCAAAAATGAGTGACACATCACTTCTACAAATTTGGATGTTCTTTTCCCCGATGTAAAACTTCCCACTATATGGCTTGAACGTCTGCACTACGCATACAATGACATCATCGTATTTCATGCAATGGTTGATGTCAATTTCAGTATTGATCAAACAATCAAATAGGGGCCAAAATGGTGTTTTCCTTGAGCATTTCAATTGACCCCTTGTGAATTTTGTATCCTTCAATAATTTCACCAACCCAATGATATTAGATCGGTAGTTGATGTTTTTCATGTTCATATTTTGGGGGCTAGCTATTTGTTCGGGTTTGCCTTTGACGTGGAATTCTTGTCTCTTTCTTTTGCCATGACTTTTATGTGCAACATTTGTTTGTTCAATTACAAATAAATTTACTATTAATGGTCACAAATGATAAATAATAATAAGTGCAAACTGTATGTCATGTGAATAGTGGAATGATCATGGTGAATATGGATGTCAACAGTTGATATAAAAGGTTACATAGGGAAATAACAAACCATGGATAAACAACTACATGGTGTGAACATTCACATGATATATGTCTAATATGGATGTTTACAACAACACATTATAATTTGTTTCACATTGAACCAAATAGATGGGTTACAATAATTAGGGGGTTCGTATTATTTGTTTCCAAATGCACATTCAACCAAAAAGATAGGAGTAATACGATTGTTCACATGAACACATTGTAGCACATGTCAAAACAACAATAAACAAAGTTAGGTGCATGGTGTGAAAATTCACATTGGTTGTTACTTATCATCTGTGTAGGAATTCCATTGAATCAAAAGAGGGGGAAAAAAATTAGAAATTAGGGGTTCCAATTATTTTATCACCATTAACAATCAATAACACCAACAAGTCCAACATTGACGTAAGAGGGAAAATATGGAGTTTACTACAAACAATAGCACATGACAATAAAAAACCAACAACAAACAACAGATAATGTTAACAACGGTTAGGTTCATGATGTAAATGTCAACATCGGCCACTCAATAACAAAGACAACAATATGATGTAAATATTGACATCATCTGTGTAGGAATTCACATTGAATTAGAAGAGGGGGAAAAACATCAAAAATTGGGGGTTCTAATTATTTTATCACCATCAACAATCAATAATACCAACAAGTCCAACATTGATATAAGGAGGACAATATGAAGCTTACTTAAAAACAATAGCACATGACAATAAAAAAACCAACAACAATAATAGATGGTGCATACGTTTACATCAGTTAGGTATATGATGTCAATATTGACATCGGTTGTTTCTCAATAACAAGGATTACAGTGTGATGTAAATATTTACATTGAACCAAAAGATAAGGGGGAAAAAATCAAAAATTGGGGGTTCTAATTATTATCAACGATCAACAACACCAACATTCACAGAGGGGGGAAATTATGGAGTTCATTCGAAAATCACAACAAAAAAACAACAATAATAACAAGATCATGTAGATGGTTACATTGGTTGCTCAGATTCATATTGAACGAAAAAGAGAAGAAATTGGGGAGTTCTAATTATTGTCAACAATCAATAACACCAACATTTACAGACGGGGAAAAATAAGGAGTTCATTCAAAAATCACAACAAAAAACAACAATAATAACAAGATCATGTAGATGATTACATTAGTTGCTTAGATTCATGAATGAAAAAGAGAGGGTGTAATGATGGTGCTTACGTTTGCTCCTTATTGTAGGGAGGTCATCGAAATCATTGCAACAATGTTGGTCGACGACAAACAGTTGGATGAGAACAACGAACCACAGTCGAATCGATGTAAACGTTCGCAATGGTGAGTCGATTTGGAATACCAGTAGCTAGCAACGGTGGATGATGGTAGGATAGTGTGAAGTGATGTGAAACCTAGGGTTACGGTTTGGGAATTTTGGGGGCAACGATGACGGTTTTGGAAAGGAGTGATTTGTGGAGTGAAATCTAGAAGGATGATGGAATAGGAACGGTTTTGATTTCAGAATGGAATAGACGCGAGAGATATTGAGGGTAGTTTGGTCTTACTACACTGAATGGGACCTAATGAAATAATAAAAAACGGTTTAGATTTTATGGTATAAAACTCTCAGAAAAGGGGATTTATCAAAAAAAGAAAAAAGCTCCCTTTAAAATAATAATAATATAATTATAAGTGACTCTATAAAACTGCACCAAATAAGACCATTTAATAATGGTTAGTTAGATAATAGCAAGACCTGACATTTACTCCAATAGTCTGCTAAGACTAGGGTTGCAAACGAGCCGAGCCGAGCTTTAGTATGTTTGGGTTTGTTTATTAAGATTTTACCGAACTCGAGCTCAAGCTTAATAAAATTTAACGAACCGAGCTCGAGCCGAGTTGGCTTAGGCTTGACTCGAGCTCCAGCCTGTTCACAAGCCTTAACGAGCCAAAAAAATTATGAATTCAAACTTGCGTATAAGACTAAAGTTACAATTAAAATTTTGATTATACAATTATATATACAATATATATAAGCATACTAAAAAAAAAAAAGTCAATATTTTACTAAAATAATAATATCTACTACCATTATTATATAAATGTACTATCTATAATTAACTATTATTTACATTTATATTTTTTAAATATATAAATAATATATCTATCTTATTTTTTATACTTATTTTTACATTATTTAATATATAAACAATAAATATTAAACGAGCCAGCTAACAAGCCGAGCTTACGAGCTGAGCTTTAGAATTTTTGAGCTTGTTTATTAAAAATTTAACAAGAACGAGCTCGAGCTCGAGCTCGAATGCAAAAAAAATTTAATGAACCAAGTTCGAACGAGCTCTTACCGAGTCGAGCTCGAGCTTGTTCACGAACGGCTCTATTCATTTGCAGCTCTAACTAAAACTCATGTCAAATTTGGCCCAAGGTTTGGCGATGCTCTTCCTCTCTACGTCTCTAGTGATAGGCCCACAAATAGTAATTTCATTTGGCATTTTATGAAAAAAAAATAAAAAATTGCACCTTCAGAACAAGATTGTCAAATTATATTGTTTTGACACTGCAAGAATCACTACAATATATGAGAGTTTTAGAAATCAAATTTTTTTTAGCTTTAAAAGTGAAAATTTTGTTGCAAAAAATATTTAGAGATTAATTTCTATTGTCATGAGGATTGTCACTAAAAGGTTGTTCCAAAAAGTAAAAAATAAGAGTTTCAGCAACAAAATTTTGAAAATGTTACTAATAAAAAGGTTTATTTTTTGAGACAAAAAATTGAGTCTCAAAAAGATAATAATTCATCACTAATTTTCAATTTTTGTTGTTAAAAATATAATGACAACATTTTTTGCAATAAAAATATTTAGTTCCTAAAAAAAAATTTTGCCCTAAATTTTGGTCTCTAAAACCTTAATTTTTTTGTAGTGAATAAACCTTTGTTATACCTTATGGTATATTTGGCACAACGAATACGTATAAATAAAATTACCAAACCTGTCAAATATAGAGAGATGATGATAAGTAGTTGTGATTAAAAGTAGAAAATTATAATTTAGTGGTTGTTATTAAAGTAAGAAAATATAACAAAGATTAGTAAATATTGTATGTGACGAAAATCTCCTTTTGCAGTAAGGACTATAATATTATTAGTTCAACGAAAGATAAGACTTGTTCACACGTAATTCATTTGAGACTTTTTATTGATTGGTAACACTATTATAACTGTTACATTCAATATATTTTTTTTAATAAATACATCATTGAAACAATATTGCTAAATTACAACAATTCGTCACTTTTTATCGTTAAAATATAAGAATAGCTAAAAATTTGATTTTAGGCATCAATGGAGAGACTGTTATACTGAGTGTGGTTAGTTCATGATATAGTGTTTTAGCACATGGATGTGTGAATAGCAGAGTGGGACTCTTGACCCGTGTTGTTGTTAACTATGCTTTCTGTATGTAGGCCAAGTCATGAAGAAAGATTGTTGCATGACACTTCAACAATGATGCCTAAATTGATGTGGTGCCTGACGGTTTGGTTAGGTGGTGATTGCAGGATTTGTGCTGATAGATGAGAGAGCAGCACCACGTGTCAAGAGACTAATGGGGGCAAATTTGGGCGCAGAAAGTATATAAGCGTGTCTGTGCCCCCCATGCTGAGGATGAAACATCATTTGGTGAGAACAACCTAAACACTCAACTCTCCTCTTTCTCTCTCTATCTGAGTGTGTGCTAACTTGACCGTCGGAGGGGTTTTCCGGCCACACACCGCCGGGTAGCTCACCGCCGTTGTGTTCGCAAGTCGATCGGACAGACAAGGAGCTTGGTAGAAAGGAGTACGGGCTCTGCGAAATATTTGCTCCCCGTACAAATAGCTAAAAATTTGATTTTAGGCATCAATGGAGAGACTGTTATACTGGGTGTGGTTAGTTCATGATATAGTGTTTTAGCACATGGATGTGTGAATAGCAGAGTGGGACTCTTGACCCGTGTTGTTGTTAACTATGCTTTCTGTATGTAGGCCAAGTCATGAAGAAAGATTGTTGCATGACACTTCAACAATGATGCCTAAATTGATGTGGTGCTTGACCAAAAAAAAAAAAAATCATATGGCTGCTTCATTGGTATCAACAGAGTTTTACATGCCTTTCAAGAACTAGTAGCTCATTGGCCCCTCAATCAGGTTGACCTAAAGTGTGGAATGTTGTGGTTCCCATTTTTTAATGGCATTTGTCAAACTACTATTGGATCATGCTTTCACATGAATGGGATTAGAGAAGACTGCATTCTTTGTCGTCATCTTTTCTATCATTCCATCTCAAATTGCTTCTTTATCATATAATCAAAAGATCTCGTATTAATTGAGGACAAAGGTAGTTATATTAATTGTTGTCATATATGAGTTATTTATGTATGTTTTTGTAATAGTGATGGTTGCAAACATGATACGTTTGTAAATGTATATTTAATTTTTTTTTTATAAGTTTAGACAATTTAATAAATGAAGAAAATGAGTTGAATTTAAAAATGATATGGAGCAATTACTTAATGTGGAATTACAAATAATTTTATGAGCAATCTTAGTAAATAAAATAAGCGTGATAAAGTTTCTTATTCTAAGTGGTGTGCTTTTAACAATAGAATTGATATTTATGAGTTATGTATTACTCTCAAAGATGAATTCAAAATTAAAAATATGTAAAAATATCCTGTGTAAGCTTTTTGCCGACTTGAATTAGAGTAAAGTATATCCTGAACACAATGTTAAAGGAGTATATCAGATAAATAAAATTTTTTAAAAAAGGTAAATTAATATAGATAGCAAATAAGTGCATAATTCTCACTTTGTACATGGCACATGCCTTGCTTGTACTTTATTTTTAATTATTTATTATTTATTGACCCAAGGTTGAAATGGTTATTAGCATGAAATGGTGAAAAGTTATTTGGGTCATGGGCCTGTTATGTGGTGGGCTTGAGACAAATATTTAGCCCTATATATAGATAAAATAGAATGGTTGAAATGTTTCTTGGATTCAGACAACATGAGGTGGACCATGGATTTTTGTTGTTTGGTGGCATGTGATTTCTCCATTATTGGTTGATTTGAAATATGTATCTTTGATTGATTTAAGCTAAGGTGAAGAAGATCATGAAGCCTTTGAAAATTGTTTAGAAAAACATGCTTTGATGACCCACTCATATCTTACATTTGCATGCGCAATTGTCAGCATAGATATCTACTTATCATTATTATTATCTTAAAAGAAGAAAAAAATCAAGGAAATGCAATAATTATTTTTTTGTAGTCTACAAAATTAGTTGGGGCTAGCCCTTCCCTAGACAAGAAAAAGAATATATAAATAACTAAATCATTTTTGTCTCATTCCTATTTTTTCTGGGAAAATTATCTGGTAATTTTAGGATAAGATGATATGGTGTCCCAAATTAATTTTTATTAATTGAAACAATGGAACTTAATAATTTTTGAGAAATAACTAAATAAGGGTCACTCTATCTATAAATAATGTGGAGTAATGTTATAAGATTATCAAATAAACTTTTCCTTCTATTTCAAACGAAAAGTCCACTTGAAATCAATTGAAGTGACATGCATGGATTGAGCAATATTAATTTTAAAAAAGTTTAATAAGATAAAATTTTATTTTGGTATTTAGTTTAAAGTCTTAAAAAATATATATATTGAGCTGCTAAATGACATGCTACCACTTTCATTTGGGCAAAAGATAAATTGTCTGGTTTAGTTTCAGAAAATTGAATTTTTATTTTTTTTTATTTTTTATTTTTAGTCGAAAATTTTAAATTTATTTATTTTTTTTTTATTTTTTTATTTTTTATTTTTTGTAGATGCATCTAACCTACATACACTTAAAAAGTATAGTATTTATAGAAGAAATATTTAACAAATCCATCAAATTCAAAAAAAAATATTTAAAAATATAAAAATTCAATACATTTTCGTATTCTTGTGTATTTATTGAATTTTTAAAATATTTTTTTTCACAAATATGTTGCTTTTTAGGTGCATCTAAGTTATGTACATCTAGAAAATAAAAAAATTACTTAAAATATTAAAAAAGAATTCACTAAAAATAAAAATATATATATGAAAAATAAGAAATTCAATTTTCAGAAAATCAATCAAAACCAAACAAGGTAAATAGAATCCAAAGTACAATTCAAACTTTTGAATTTATCACTAGTCTTACTAGATAGGGGTGAGCATAGTCTAGATTGGTTCGGTTTGAGGTGAAGCCATAATCAATCTGGTGTTTACGGTTCCATAAAAATTGGAACCAAACCAATCAATTTAAATCATAGAACCAATCCGAACCAATTCTTTTAAATACAGTTCGGCTCGGTTTGAAACTACGGATTCACATAATGTGTTCATAAAGAAAAATCATATAACATCTTTATTTTAACATTAATCTGCTCATGATTTTTCGAAACATGAACATACATCTCTACATGTCTGTGGTTACCATTTTAACAAGTGGATCCCGACATGTCTGTTGATCAAATTTCCAAAGACCAAGACTTTTTTTCACCTTCTGTTATAGATTGAAATGTCAAAGATTTTTGTTTTTTCTTCACCTAATTCTAAGAAGGCTTAGGACTGTTTGCAATATATTTTCTCAACATGTTGGGGTGTATGGTATGTATATGATTTAAGTTACTTATGGTCTGAATCGATAATCTCTAAGAACCTGAACTTCAATCTGGAATCAATCTACGAAGAACGATTCCTCAATTTTCCAAATCAAAACTGAACCACAAATTCAAAAAATTAAATCAAACCTACTGAATTGAACTAGACCAATTTGGTTTGCAGATTTTACGATTCCTTTGCTCAGCCCTACTACTTGGATGATTTAATATCCATAATGTGGAAACACATAAAATAAATAGAAAATGAGAAAAATAGTTACAACTTAAGAAACTGCATATGGGTGCCAACAATTTTTATTTTTTGAAAAAAACATTTCTCACTTACATCATATATACGAGGGTTGCAACTATGCCAGGTTTGGTCGGATTATGAGGTTATTCAAATCCAACTCAAGTTGTACTGTGACCATCCTAGGCCTGGCCATGTCCGAATTATAACTCGAGATTGTCTGCTCAAGTCAACTCAAGTTCAATCCGAATTGTATATGAATTTTAGTTTTTTTTTCTGCTAAATTATTAATTTATTAAAATTAGACTCTATTTATATATATTTTAAAATCATTAATAATATCAAAATAAATAATTTATATAATGTAATTGAGATGTCGCTATGGTAGTCTTTACAATTAATGAGTAAGAAATAAAAAAAAGTACTATAAGATTTTGTATTACTTGTGTATATAATATATATTCAATATGATTTAATATCATGTAATCGCTAATAATTTATATGTATATCTAATATTTTTATATATCTATATATGTATAATTTTGGCTTTGAGTTGCTTGGATTGTTTGATATCTTTGTATAAATCGGCCCAAATTTAATTCGGACTTCTGAATTTTTATCCAAGCATATAGCAAATTCAAAAATACCTTATCCAAGTCCTAAAAAAGTTCAGGCTAGACTCTGGTTACTTGGATTGAGCTCGCTCAAGTTGCGCGCCTATATTCATGTGTAATTTGTATTCCATTAATTTGTAATTATTTAATCTACTTTCCACTTACATGAAATTCTTCTAAAATTTCCCCCAATAAATTAAAATAAAATCGGTTAGATTACACTAACATCACTTGAAGTTTGAAAAAAAAATACAGTAAATCTCACAAAATTGTCATAATTACATTAGACTTCTTTAAAATTTTATTTTACGTAACGGTTGGTTCCCTTTTCATCAAATTATATGAATAAAAAAATAATGTTGGTATATTTTTTATATTCAAATGTATATTTTACATTTTTTATTCTTAGAAAAAATGCCAAACCACGTAAAAGTAATCCCTGGGGTTAGACCTTGTGGAGCAAAGGCTCCTAAGGTCACCCTTAGGTGGTATTATATAGCAGGGTTACTCAATCATATAGAGATAAATTGCGGATTCGCACACAGGTGGGTATTCGAACCCACACTCTTGACATTTGGTACAATTCGCCCAGCCTTGGAAGGTTAGTCCCCCAAACCATATATACTATCGCCTGGGTAGCTGACTCCAAAAAGAGTGAAACCTAAGATCTCAAAGTTTATACTTCAAAGCCTTACCAAATTGCCACTCAATCATTTTTTATTTTTATGTCTTCATATATCTGAATTAGTTCTAATATGTTTAATCTTATTAAAAAGAAATTAACATAATAATACCACAACTATAAAATTACTGATATTTTTATTAAAGTTTAAAAGAGATTAATATAATTTACCAAATAAAATTATAGTGAGAAGAAGGATTCAATTTTCAAGAGGGACTGAGTATGGAAAGAAAGTTCACTTTTCTAGACATTTGGGGCAGGGGGTAATGCAATTGTCATAAAACTTACACACATCATTATGGAGAGGAGAGGAGAGGGGTGGGATGGGTCTCATGGGGATGTGGTCTTAATTGCAGGCCAGGAAATTTTGTTTTATGAATAGTCTTATTAGAGGAGAGAGGGGAATAGTTTCCATTTAGATGCAAACTAGATGCTATTGGAGGAAGCTTTTTACAGTGTCCGCCCAAACATGGCAGGGTGATTGATTTCTTTGCTTTTTAGCTCTCCCCCAATGAAGGGGCCCATACTTGATTCTTTGGCATTAAGCTCATTTAAGTTTATGTTTGTTTTGACAGGCTGGACGAGAGAGGATTGAAATTTATTAATAAAAGATTAGTTTTGGATAAATAGTTTCAAAATTATTTGGCTATAAATGATATGTATGTTATGTTTATTTTGTGGGATTGAATGTTTGAAAATGATTATTTTAGTGAATCTCATATTTAATTAGAAAATTATGAAAAATGATAACTTCTCAAAAGATCATTTTGTCTTTTTGAATTGTTTACAATGACAATGTTAAAATTTAAAGTATGTTTTATTTAATTTTATTTTAGTCAGACAACTATTAAATTTTATTTAAATGCAACATTAGAAGTATATTTCTACTTATGATTTTGTTAATACAAAAAAAAAATAAATAAAGACGAGATTAATTATACATATTTTATATTAAAAAAAAGTCAACATTTAATTTTTTTTAAATGAAGAAAAAATATGTTATATATTCTTTTTCTTTTAATTATTGAAAGTATATTTCATTTTATTATTTTGCTAATATCAAAAAAATAAAAGAAAACAATTATATATTATGGAATTAATTTATACATGTTTTAAAAAAAAATCAATATGTTTAAAATAACATAAAAAAAGAAAGAAATGTTATATACTTGCGGGGTTAATTTCGTCATTTAATTAGCTAATTTGAAGGTTGGCTCAATCCGCCTATTTTTATCCCACAACCCCCATAGAATAAAGTTATCCCACATATGAGAGACTATTAGTCCGACCTTCATTTTTCTATGCAACGTTGGACTAATTATTCATTAGAACTAAAGTCCAATCCCTTATATCCCACCAAACAAGCACCCTGAGTCCTCAATACAACCAAACCTTCTTTATTTATTTGAATATCCACTGTTCATTAAAAAAAATAAATTGTTTGAATATTAACTACCTAATAAAAATTAATTAGTATAAATAATAATACATCAAAAGCACTCATCATTATATAGTTTTATAGTTTTGTATGGAAAATATAAATTTTAAAAATTCAAACATATCTTTTTGATATTTATTTTTATCAAACTAATTTCTATATTTTTAGAAAAGTTTCATAAAACTTATTATGAAATTGAAACCAAACATAATATCAATTATCGAATTGGGTTTTCATTTCATAGTTGATATCTAAATAATTGATTTTTATTAGGTATTTGATATCCGAACAAAAAATAATAATAATATGAACTGAGAAATTTATAGTGTACAAATAAAAACTACTGCCAACTCATATGCACCATTCGTATAGCATCAATGTCATTCCCAATTGCAAGATTTGTTTAAATTATATTGTGTACGAGCGCGAAATAATCAGTCTCGTATAATCATGTTGATCAAGTTTGCACTTCTTCAAATGTCGTCGTCTGATCACCTGAAAACACAAACGTAAACTGGCCGGAGGGTGTATGCCGAAAAACCCTCCGATGCCTTAGTCAGCAAGTAGACAATAGACATTAGACAATAAGCTCTGTGTATTTGTGAGTAAGAATTGCAATACCTGAGATTAGGGTTTGGTTTGAGTTTTTGTAGATTCCACATGGCACAATCGTAATAGGACACTAACTCTCCAATGTAGAGTCCTCCTAGGAATCACATTCCCAAAAGATAATGTTTGTCCTTTAACACCCTCCTCACTGCAAGCTAAGTGAGATAGCACAAGTCTTTGCCTAGCTTTCTACCGTGTAACCGTACTACCTCTACTCTGTTCCCCAATGGCTAAGCCGTGCAACACGCAGCGCCGTGAAAGCTGACATTGCATGGCTCTTCTCCTAGCTCGACACTTCTTTTAGCTCAGCTCTTCTCTCTGTTTGACTAACTTGTTTGGTAGCTCGACCATAGCGTTGATCGCCACTAGGAAGTAGCTAGGTCTAGAAATATGGGCATTTAGTAATTCGGTCAAACATCTTTGACCGCCACTAGGAAGTAGCCAAGTCCCATAGCTTGGTCCCCTAGTTGGGTCTCGTAGCTAGGTCCCGTAGCTAGGCCCCATAACTAGGTCCTATAGCTAGGTCCTGTAGCTAGGCCTTGTAACTAGGTCCAGAAATATGGGCATTTTCTAGTTCGGTCAAACATCTTTGACCGCCACTCCAACCTAGCTCGGCCCAATTGGGCTACATAAATTACCCTCTCATATTGTATTTAGATCTTAAATTTGCAGTGTGAAAAAGACAAAGCAAGAACAAAAAGAAAATGTTTCTATTCCATTTTTATTATCTCTTTCCTTTTCGACATTTATCTTTCACCTTTCTTTGTCTTTTTGGTTCACTGATTTCTCCACAATTCAAAATCTATAGACCAACATTAGTAGATTGTGAAAAAATGTCATGTTAGAAAACAGAATCTTTCTTTGTAATCTTGGCTCCAATTTTAAATTTATTGTTCTTACTAGACATGCACATAAAGTTCTTGCAATCTTCAAATTTAAATTGGACACCCCATTCAGATTGGAAGAATTTGGATGGAAAAAATCAATCACAAATTTAATAATTGAAAATGAAGACATGGGATCTTGAATTTTAGATTTATGGGATATATAAAATCCTTGAAAATCACATTAGAAAAAGGAATTAGATATCTATCTCCAGTAATATTTTAAGAAAATTTGGGTTACCTTAGGTAGAAAAACACATAGTAAGATCCAAAAACTTGAATTACGAGCCCTTCTTCTTCCAAATTCCACGTCAATAAATAGGCTACTAGAGTCTCCCGTATAAAACACACACTCCAAATTTCATGGTATAATAATGGTGACCTTGGAGAGATGAACAGAGAGAAATAATTTTCCAGAGATCTCTTACGGGTAAAATCCCACACAACACACTTATGTTTTTCTTTCTCCATATCTAATATATACAAATATGTAGATAGAGATCCACTATCACTAAAATTCTCTTATAGATAATTAAATAATTATCTTATCATATAATTCAAATAATTAAAGATAATACAACAATTATCTTATTATAATTATATGATAATAATCATGTAATCCATGTGGACGCTCTATGGGTTATGGATTGGGTCGGATTCGATCCAATTCCCAACATCTCCCACTCGTCCACATTTAGTATCATTTCTCAATCTCTCATTCAATCCACTTCTCATACAGGAAAATGAAACGTGTGACTTGATGAGAAAGTATAAGATATGAGTGCTATATTAAGTCACCATCAGGCTAACATAGCACATAACTCAAAAAACTCATCTATACCCCAAATTCATTAGATCACACCAGATCAGGATTTTTAAATCCCTCATGAATCAACTCATAAGCATGCTTGACCTCAAACATTGTATTTATACTCATAACTATGTCGAGAACACAAATATGACATAATCACCCAAGCAATGAGCAACAATACGCAGGTATGAAATCTAAGAATCTTCCCTAGCCACTCATGTCAATTCACTCAAACTTGACTGGTTTCCTAGACATGGTCCTCTGGATTGTATTCATCATGGTCCTAGGGTGACATGCTAAAGTAGCAACATCGAGTCATCACTTCATGACATAGTATAAACCAATTAATGGCTTAATAGGGCTTAAACAGTGCTAGAGCAGGGATCCATCTAGCTACTCCCTTATATGGTCGACTATAGAACATACAATATGATATGTATGGTTTGGCAGAGCTCCCACTCAATTGGGTTTGTCACTCTCTCACGCCATACGAATCTTAGTCTAGTCACTATACAAGCACCTGCCTATCTAAGACCTCACATTCGGCTATATTCAGGCTTCATGAAGTTGTGGAAAAAACTTCATGTTTGACTTATGTAAGTCTCATATCAACTAATGCCAAGGTGACATCTTCTAACAAACCGGTTTTGTTCACTCCCAGGTAACAAAACATTTACCTCACTCACTCTCCAAGCGCTGAGATAATTTGTGTCTCATCATGCTCGCTTGACAACCGCTAGGGTGATCGCCAGTGTGAGAGGTCTGATCTTAACCTGGTGACATATACATGCAATTCAAGATATGTGCTCAAACAATCCATCATTATGCAAAATAAAAAAAGGAAAACTAATTTCATTAATGCATAAGATCAAAAAGAGTCCATCTAATACAAGCATGTCAACGTAAGCCCAAACCCCTAACATGTCTATGAGAAACATCCCTTGTAATGGGTTGGTCAATGGATCAATAACCATATCGCTAGTAGAGACATGCCTTAGGACCACCAATCCCTGCGCAATGACGTCTCGAATAAATTGATAACTGGTAGCATTGTACTTAGTTCTCCATGATATTTGGGATCTCTTGCATAAGCCATAGTAGTTGTGTTATCACAATAGACCACAACAGCCTCACCCCAATGCCCTGTTACACTCAAGCTCTACAAGAATCTCTTTAACCATATTGTTTCTTGAACGGCAATAGTGCAAGCCATGTATTCTAACTCCATCATGGACAAGGAAACACGTTGTTGTTTCTTGCTATACCATGAAATGGCTCCTCCTTCAAGTACAAAAGCATAACTAGTAACTAATTTACGCTCATCTCTATCAACAGACCCATCTGCATCACTAAATCCAACCAATCTGAGAGAACCACCTTGGAAGCGTAAAGCGAAGTCTGTATTCCCTTGCAAATACCAAAATATCCTCTTAATTGTAGCCCAATGTGTAACTCCGGGATTACTTTGATATCGACTAACCATTAAAACTGCGAAACATATGTCAGATCGAGTGCACATCATAATATACATCAGACTACCAACAACATTCACATAAGGAACATTAGCCATTTGCCTCTTTTCTTCCTCTGTTTTAGGACTTTGCATGGTATTAAGAATTTGAACTTTCTCAATTAGAGTATCTATTGGTCTCGAATAGTGCATACAAACCGCTTTAAAATCGTCTTTATGTAAGCCTCTTGAGACAAACTAAGAAGTCTTTTAGAACGATCTCTTGGGATCTTAACTCCTAGCACATAATCTGCCTGACCCATGTCCTTCATCTCAAAAGTAGAAGACAATCACTTTTGAATAGAATGAATCAACTCCAAATCATTCACAGCTAACAAAATATCGTCCACATACAATGATAAGAAACTTATTCCCAATCCTCTTGACATACACGCAATGGTCTTCTTCTATCATCACAAAACCCATAGTGACAATAGCTTGATGAAACCAAATATACTATTGCCTAGATGACTGTTTTAGGCCATAAATAGAAAGCTTCAAGCAACAAACCTTGCATTCTTTTCCTTCAACCTAAAAACCTACTGGTTGATCTATATAAATCTCGCCGTCTAGTTCTCCATTGAGAAATGTTATATTTACATCCATTTGGAACAATTCCAAATCTAGATGTGCGACGATAGCTAGAGTGAGGCGAATCTCACCACATGAGAGAATGTCTCCTTATAATCTATACCCTCTTGTTGGGTATAGCCTTTCGCCACGAGTCGAGCCTTGTACTTGTCAATTGATCCATCAGCCTTGCGTTTAATTTTTAAGACCCATATGTTACCAATGGTCTTGTGCCCAAGCGAAAGGTCAACTAACTCCATACATTAATCTTAGCCATTGAGCTCATCTCTTCCTGCATAGTAGTTATTCATTTTTCTAAATTAGGTGATTTTGTGGCTTCCTTAAAAGAAGCTGGCTCATCAGCATCCACATAAATACTCATGCAAGACTTTCCTTCTATATTAAAGCGTCAGCGAGGAACTATTCTACGTTGGCCTCTACGAATATGTGGATCTTCAAGGCCTTCTAATGGTATACTCCTACTAGGTAGAGGATCGCTCCCACTACCTCTAATAACCATCGAATGTAGTTGTGATTCTTTATTTTGACTGTTCAATATGGAAGGTTCTTCTAACTCATAGAGTTCAAGATCTTTTTTTACCTTACCAATTCTTGGAAAATCCTCTTCTAGGAAATCAACATCGCGTTACTCTATTTCAGTCATTCCCCATCTGGGTGTTCACCATACATAACATAACCCTTACAGTGCTCTAAATATCTGATAAAAACACATTTATTAGCTCTAGGACCTAATTTCCCATACTTAAGAGAAGTATTGTGAACATATCCAGCCGATCCCCATGGGCGTAAGCCTTCTAAATTAGGCTTTTCATCGTTCAATAACTCATATAGAGTGGTAGGAATTGACTTTGAAGACACTTGGTGTAGACATCCCACTTTGACCGGCCTAAGACTTTGGGTGCTCTCTTTTGATTACCCGATGATGAAAATAAGAATGTGTTTCTCACAACATTATCAGTAAGAAATACAGAATTTGAGCTCTACTCCTAACCCTAAGCCTACTTTAGCCAAGTGTTCAAGACCCGTTCAAAACTCTCTTTCGAAGCTTTCTTTCTGCGATTTATTTTAATTATTTTCGTCATGTTTCGAGACTCATTATTCAACTTCAAAATAAAATGTTTTCTAAGGAAATTGAGCAAAGAACAATGTGGAAATAGGAGAAAAAGATAATAATTCTATCAAAAAATTCTATTTCATGCAAAATAGTTAAAACAAGGCCAAACCGACCAACCAATTACTTGGCCGACCATCCAAGTTTTTGGCCGGCCAGCCAATAAATTGGCCGGCCGACTAATTTGGCCAGAAGCAAGGCAGTTTCGGCAGAATTCTTATTGAAAACGTGTAAGTCATGCCATTTTAAATCTTTCTTGATACAATCATGCACGAAGTGCATACCTACTCGTCCTTCAATGTCCTCCATTGTCAAAAGGGTGTTTGTCTTCTTCCAAAAAGGAGTATCCAACTCGACCACCCTTGTCACCCCCATCATCCTTGTCTCCCACATTCTTCTTGACTTAGCCTTCCATCACTACCTATATGGAGAAGATCAAATGTGTGTAGAGAGAAGATGATCAATTAAAGAGATATAGAAAGGAAAAGAGAGAAAAAGAGAGAAGTCTTGAGAGTTGACTACAAAGCTTCCATTTCTTAGATATACACTGATATACCAAGTTCTATATATAAAAACCATCTCAAAAATTCCATTGTAACCAAATTCAAGGGATTTGATCAAAAATAGAGTAATTGTTGTTGAAGGTGAGAAAAACAGAGAGTTGAACAACTCCTTCCACACACACTGTTAAACAATCCCAAAACAACATTCTAATAAGAATTTTGAATTTTTGAACCAAGGGGTGAGAACACACTTCCTAAACTTAAGGGTGATCAAAAGGAAGTTTGGAAATCAAGGAGTTCATCATTTTCTTGGAAGGTGAACTTTGCAAACTTTCATTTTCTTGAACTTTCTTTCTTATATTAATTTTCTTGCTTTGATTTCGTATTATAAACTGTTGTAATCTAACTGGAAGTGGTTAGTTGAGCCATCCATATATCCGTTGTTTGTTTTTTCTTTGGTGTTGTAAAGGAAAAAAACAGAGTTTTTGCCAGAATTAGTTGGCCAGCCAACTAACTTTTTGGTTGGCCGGCCAATTTCAGCCAACTTCTTCTGGAACAAAACATAGCAGCTTTCCTGCATCGAGCAAATAGTTTCCAGCGATTCCCAAGGCATACATATTTTCTATTTTTGTTGTATTTTGAGAGAGAGTTGTGAGGTTTTATATTTTGTTGAAATATTTTTATTCCTCTCCTTCCTTATTCAGATATGTAATATTCAAGTGATGGAATAATTCCTCACTCCGCTTCTTTCTATCCCGTTCTTTTACTTGCTTTCCTTATCTGTACATATGCATTATATATTGTTTTGTCATCATATCTATGCTTTTGTATCCATGTTTTATGCCTTAAGATTTGGCTAAATTTGCATATGTGGGTTTAATAAATTATTATGTGATTTTTGCACTATTTTATGTTCTTGAGATTATTGACATGACATATATTAGAAGTCGGATCTTTAATTGTATTTCATAAGTGAATTGCATTAGGATTTTGTATATAAGATCATACATGTTTTAGTAACTTTGTTTTGTAAATATGTAAACTTTTATACTTTAGCATCCCCGCTTGCTTATGTTTTTTTATTATGTTTAGCATTCTACCATGAAAGTATTTGCTTATTTGATTTAACTCTATTCATGCCGGTGGGTTAAGGTTGTGTTGTTTGATTTTCATGTTTGTAAAATTTAATTTTCTGTGTTTTGTACACTATCCAAAAATTTTCAAAATTATGAAATCAAGCTGTTCCAAAATTAACGACATAGTCTATATTTGTTTGCTTCACATAGTAAATTTTAGGATTTATTAAATAAATCAAAAATGAACATATAAAGTAAATAAAAATCATACAATGGTTTAGTAGAGGCCGATCTTTTGATCGAGTGAGCAAGGGTGCTCAATTAATGACCTTCCTCCCTCATACCTAAGGTTCCGAGCCAAGCATCCTTGGTTACGATGAACAGTGGCCTTGGCATGAGTCATGGGTTTCCTAATTTTTCTAAAATATTATGTGGCAACTCTGAGATTTGCTAACACAATCCATTTTCAGAAAAAGATTTTTTTTGCAATAAAATGAATTTTCTATAAAGTTGCCAAATTTGAACTCCCATCTATGTTTCACATTGCACTCGTGAGACTAGATCGAAGAAATCAAGGTCCAAACTGTTTAACGCGCGCAGGCACTCCCCGGGCTGTGTTACAATTTTTGACAACTCCACTAAGGAGATTAAGAAACCTTGACTCAAACTCCATGATATGACTTTTATTTTCAATTATATGTTCATTACATTTCATGCATTGGTGTACCTAAGTCCTGTGCTCGTGACCTATTATCTTGGATAGCTATTCAGTTTCGGGCGGATAGACGAACATGGGCTCTATTATGGTGGAGCACAAACCTTGGATCAGGATCACCATGTACCGCTTGATCTGCCGGATTGGGTAAGTAAATCAGTGTCTTGTTGAGGTACCTTTTTTGACCAAGACTGACCTAGTGTATATAGTAAGCTCTAGTAACTTCCAAGATTAGGACAGGATGCTACCTCATTCTAGGATGTATGATGCCATTTGTTTGAATAGTGAAACCCTAGATCATTTCAAAGCTAGAACATGATAACCTTACCCTCTATAGGGGTGTTTGTTCTTTTTCCTCCTATGTGCAATGTATGGGATCTATACAGGGGTTCTTAAATTCAAATGAATGGTTCAACACGTCAATTTATAGGGTTTAATTTTTTTGATGGGTCATACAATGATCAATTGTGCGAATTAAGTCGAAGTGATGCCGAATTGTAATTGGGGGTTTTGTTTGTTGGATTTCTTTTTGCTAAGTCGTTGTAGCACCATAGCTTCAGAAAAGTCTGATATCCAACAAAGTCTACCAGTGTAAATAAATAGAACTTATGGGATATCTGACCATTTCTGTGATTGGGGAATGACCACATGTTGATTGCATAAGATTTATTTTGAATGAGGTGGATGGCCCACATTTTAACTAGCAATTTGAGAATGGTTTTATTCTGAAGTTTGATTCCATGAAGTTTGTAGAGTTGGGATTAGGCTCAAGGCATTCTGGCATGTCTAAGTTTGGTGATTTCAAGGGTGATAACCCAAACATCATTGTCCTTTCTATGTCTGTCTTTTCTTTTTCTTTCAAGTCTGTTTCAACCATTGAGCCAAAAAGTTCTGATGCAGTAATTTTTGCCTACTTCTCTGTGCCTGTAAATCATTGCATTGACCAAAATTTCAAAAATTTTCCAAAACCTTGATAAAAATGAAGAGGAAGAAATTCTTGGGATTTGTAAAATTTGATTGATTGGGAGGAAGAGATGTATGTTAAGCCCTTAATGGATGAGACCATTTCAGTTAATGTGCACACTGAGAAGGATCCTCACTTGGCTCATATCAATTCCACATTGTCTTCAAAGGAGCATGAACGATTTGTCGCTTTATTAAAAGATTTCAAAAAATGTTTTTGCGTGGTCCTACAAAGACATGCCAGGAATTGATCTTGAGATTGTACAGCTTAGATCCCGTTCAACCTTGAGGCCCGACCGATTAGCTTTCAAACTTTGATAGAAAATTTAGTGCTGAGGGATAATCAAACTCTTATCCACAACCCTAGGGGCAAATTCAGACTTAATTAGTCGAGTCTCTACGTCATGTCTATCTGGTCAAGAGTAACAGTCATTCTCATGAATTTAGATGGGCTAGAGATCTCACAACAATCAACATGGACAAGCTAAAAGGTACTACCCTTGAGAGGCTTGCTAGGCCGAAAACCCAAAAGGGTGACCCAAGCAAAAGTTAGAGCAGAAAAATAAAAAAAACAAAATAAAAAAAAAAGAAAACAAAAAAAATGAAAAATGAAAAGATAGAAAATGAAAAAAAGAATAAGAAAAAAGAAGCTCACAAGGTTGAAAACCCAAAAGGGCTGCTTTGGCAAAAGTTAGAGTACAAAAGGAGAGTATTAATACCCAAGCGAGCCTTACCCGAGAACTACGTAAGGCCTGATTCCTATCTTTAGGATATGTAGGCAGCTTCATCTTGAAGTTCGGCCCCAATCATTTTCAACTTGCTTCTCTTATCCATGTTTGATTGGTTTATCCTTATTCAACTAGGTTATCCTATCCATCTTCAATTGGGTTATCTTCATTCAATTCGATTATCCTATCTCATATTCATGGAAGGCTCGGTTTCAAGATAGATCAAGTGGTTCATCATGTTTGAGTTATCTGATTTTGAGATTGTACATCTCAGGGGTTGATTCTATGTTGGTCAGTTAGTGGCCATTTGCAAAAATAGATTTTGAAGACTTTTAATGAAATCGATTAATTTTCTCAAAAATTATTTCATTTTAGCAAAAAACTAGACCACTCTTTGGACCAAAAAGAAAAAAATTTAGTGCTTACAATTTGACTTACATGACTTCAAAACAGAGAGTGGAACAAGCATGCTAATCTAACTCTCATATTAATCAAATCTTTTACCAGAGAACAAAAAAAAAGTCAAAGCAATGAACTAGGGGCATAGTCGAATCAGGAATTATGTCTAGTCCTCGCACTCTTGAGTCCCATGTTACCTGTTTCAATTGGCCGACTAACAATTCAGTCGACCATCCAAGTTGTTAGTTGACCCTAGGTGTTTCTTGATTATTTCAACCAGTCAGCCACTTGTTTAGCCGACTGGCCAATTTTTCAGTTGCTTCATCAGTTCATTCAACTAACCGATTAATGAATCAGCTAACCTGTCAATTTTTTAGTTGGTCGGCCAATTTTGATATCAATCTAGAATGGAAATGTACAGAATTTGTATTGGCTCAATGGTTTGTCGTTTAGAGTCTTGTTTTGAGTGCCTTTCATTCCAGCAAGTGTAAATAGGTGTGCTTGGATTGTTTTTGCTTTGTTTTTCTTTCATTAAGTCATTTTTGATTTCTAGTGAGCTGAAGGCTCAATGTCCAATTCAAAATTCATTGAAATTTAATCATTCTTAGATTCAAGTTCTAGAAAAATGTTTTCATGCTCAAAGTACTATGCCATTCACGCCATGATGTGCAAAAAAAAAAAAAAAAAAAAAAAAAAAAAAAAAAAAAAAAAACTAAAACTTCTTTTATTACAGGGCAAATTCCCCCGATTACAGCATTGTGCATTACAACAAACACGAATTTTGAAGGGAAAAAAAAAATTCTTCTGAAGCATTGGTGCTCCTTCCTAAGAAAAAACAGAAAAACAAAACAAGAAACAAAAAATATATATATAGATAGGAATTTTCTCAGATTCCGGCAACAACCCGGCGGCGAAGATTACAAACCAACTTCATTTTCAGACAGCTTTGTCGCTCGTCTCTACCATCAATTGCCTCGCCACATCTTCACTCTCAGAAGCCCTTGAAGACTCTGCCTCAACATTTGCAGAGCTTCCAAAAGAGATTACTCCCCGTCGACCGTTAA
Organism: Camellia japonica; assembly: GCA_030407325.1. NCBI lineage: Eukaryota > Viridiplantae > Streptophyta > Magnoliopsida > Ericales > Theaceae > Camellia > Camellia japonica. The sequence goes on from JAPPVO010000002.1 coordinate 84,253,256, forward strand.
ATAAAGAGCATCAAAGAGTTCCAAATCGAACTACGAAGGTCATTTGTTGTTTCAACTCTTTGTTTTTCTTTTTTTAATTGCTAATCTTTTCTCAAGTATCCTTGTACACACGCTGTAGTAGAGAAAGTTATGTATTTAATCGATGTGCCTCATTTGCCCTACTCTACAGCCAACAGGACAAATCGGAGATCACGGCCACCATCTCCACAAAGGACTTCAATGTGTAACAGTTGGCATCAATGTCAGACTGCGCTGCCATTATTTGCTCGACTAATATTGCAAGGGAATTGAAAACAGGGACAGGGACACTCTATCGAGGCATGGAGGAGCTGGTGTCAGCCATCTCTATCAAAGAATCTTTAAGGTCAGGAAAGAGAGAAAGAGGACGGCGAAAAGAGGCCATGTCAAAAATGAAAAAGATTCAAGCTATAGCAGACTAAGTTTTGCAGCCTTTTGTTTCTGCTCAGCTTACTTCTCTGCTCTTTCTCGTAAGTCTCAGTTTAAGAAGAAGATGGAAGAGAAGAAAAGCCAAAGAGGGAATACCGAGGCAATCTTTGACAAATCGAGATCAGTCCAGTTGCTGTCGGTCAGACGCCGCAATTGTTGAAATTGCGCACCAGACACGACGCTCGAAGAAGACAAACAAGGGGGGAGAGAGAGAGAGAGAGAGAGAAACAAAAACAAGAGAGGAGTGTATATATTTATATGTATGTATCTATATATGTATATGTATATGTATATGTAATGTAATACATATTTTGTATATCGTTTGTAATCGTATATGTATATATGGAATGTATATAAATATTAAAAAAAGAAAAAAGAAAAAGAAAAGAAATTTTCAAAAATGCAAAAAAAAAAAATAATAATAATAATAAAAAAAAATTATCTATTCATCTGTTGTGCATCAATCATATTATTTTTGCATCATATCATCACATTGCATATCGAATGTCTCACATCGCACCTTTCATGTTTTTGCATTTACTATCACACTTGCACTAACTATTACATCTATCATGCATTGTTACAATTATCACACTGTTGTATCTCTTGGTTACAATCCATTCATATCACTTGGCTATAATTGTCCCGACTTTTGGTTATACTATTTCTCTTTTACCCAGTTGAAAGCCATCCCCTATTTTGTATCGAGGTACGGTCTAAGTCTCGCTTGTTGGTTAAGATCCATTTCTCCTTTACCTAGTTGAAACCCATCCCTTATTTCATATCGAGGTACGGTCTAAGTCTCGCATGTTAGTTAAAACCCATTTCTTCTTTACCCAGTTGAAACTCATCCTCTATTTTGTATCGATGTACGGTCTAGGTCTCGCATGTTGATTAAGACCCATTTCTCCTTCACCCGATTGAAAACCATCCCCTATTTTGTATTGAGGTATGGTCTAGGTCTCGCATGTTGGTTAAGACTTATTTCTCCTTTACCAAGTTAAAACCCATGCCCTATTTTGAATTGAGGTACGGTCTAGGTCTCTCATGTTGGTTAAGACCCATTTCTCCTTTACCCGGTTGAAATCCATCTCCTATTTCGTATTGAGGTACGATCTAGGTCTCGCTTGTTGATTAAGACCCTTTACTCATTTTCCCGGTTGAAATTAATCCCCTATTTTGTATTGAGGTACAGTTTGGGTTTCACTTGTTGATTAAAACCTTACTTTTTCTTATCTCGTGTGAGGGTGTTTTAATTGTACCCCTTTGTTATGCTTCATTTACATGAGGTTTGCCTCACTATATATTACATATTACATTGCACAAATCATGCACTTTCAAAAAAAGAAAAGAAAAAAGAATTCAACTTTCAATTTTATTTTGAGCATGTCATTTGCATTCTACCCTTGAACTATGCTGGTTTGATTCTTTGTAAGGGGATTCGTAGGCAACCCTTGGGTTCAACCAACTGCATTTGTATCTTGTTTGTTTGTCCAAGTCTTATGGTTTAGTCAAAAGGGTCATCTTTGGGCTTTGACATTCACCAATGTCAAGAAATGACTTTGAATTCTATCAAAGAGAGGCAACTGTAGACATCCCATTTTGACAGGCCCTAAGACTTGGGCACTCTTTTTTGATTACCTGATAATGAAAATAAGAATGTGTTTTTCACAACATCCTCAGTAAGAAATATGGAATTTGAGCTCTACTCCCAACCCTAAGCCTGTTTTGACCAAGTGTTCAAGACTCGTTCAAAACTCTCTTTCAAAACTTTCTTTTCGCGCTTTGTTCCGAGTATTTCTGTAATGTTTTGAGACTCATTATTAAACTTCAAAATAAAATGTTTTCTAAGGAAATTGAGCAAAGAACAATGTGGAAATAAGAGGAAAGGATGATAATTCTGTCAAAAAATCCTGTTCATGCAAAATAGTCAAAACAAGTCCAAACCAGCCAACCAATTACTTGGCCGGCCATCTAAGTTTTTGGTCGGTCAGCCAAGAAATAGGCCAGCCGACTAATTTGCCCAAAAACAGGGTAGTTTCGATAGAATTCTTATTGAAAGCGTGTGGGTCATGCCATTTTAGATCTTTCTTGATACATTCATGCACGAGGTGCATACCTACTCTCCCTCTATTGTCCTCCATTGTCAAAAGGGTGTTTGTCTTCTTCCAAAAAGGAGCATCTAATACAACCACCCTTGTGACCCCCATCATCTTTGTCTCATACCTTCTCCTTGACTTAGCTTTCCATCATTGCCAATATGAAGAAGATCATAATGTGTGTAGAGAGAAGATGATCAATTAAGAGAAAAAAGATAGAAAGGAAAAGAGAGAAGGTTTGAGAGTTGGCTACAAAGCTTCCATTGCTTAGATATCCACTAATAAACTAAGTTCTATATACCAAAACCATCTAAAAAATTCCATTGTAACCAAATTCAAGAGCTTTGATAAAAAATAGAGTAATTGTTGTTAAAGGTGAGAAAAATAGAGTTGAACAACTTCCCCCCCCACACTGTTAAACAACCCAAAAACACCATTGTAATAAGAATTTTGAATTCTCGAATTGAGGGATGAGAACACACTTCCTAAACTTGAGGGTGATCAAAATGAAGTTTGGAAATCAAAGAGTTCATCATTTTCTTGGAAGGTGAACTTTGCACACTTTCATTTTCCTAAACTTTCTTTCTTATATTAATTTTCTTGCTTTGATTTCGTATTATAAACTATTGTAATCTAACTGGAAGTGGTTAGTTAAGCCACCCACATATCCCTTGTTTGTTCTTTATTTAGTGTTACAAAGGGAAAAAATAAAGTTTTTGCCAGAATTAGTTGGCTGGCCAACTAACTTTTTGGTAGGCCGGCCAATTTCAGCCAACTTTTTCTGGGACAAAACAGAGCAGTCTTCCGGCGTTGAGCAGAATGGTTTTCGGCGATTCCCAAGGCATACATATTTATTGTTTTTGTTGTATTTTAAGAGAGAGTTGTGAGGTTTTATATTTTGTTGAAATACTTTTATTCCTTTCATCCCTTATTCGGATATGTAATATTCAAGTGATAATAATTCTCCGCCCCGCTTCTTTTTATCCCGTTCTTATACTTACTTTCCTTATCTATAAATATGAATCATATATTGTTTTGTCATCATACCCATGCTTTTGCATCCATATTTTATGCCCTAAGATTTGGCTAAATTTGCATCTGTGGGTTTAATCGATTATTATGTGATTTTGTGTGCTATCTCATGTTCTTAAGATGATTCACATGTCATATATTAGAAGCCGAATTTTTACTTTCATTTTGTAGCTGGTTTTTCACGCTCCTCGGAGGGGTTTAGTCTCATCGGATGCGATTCTCTACAGTTTGGACTCTCGTGGTTTTGAATTTGGTTTCACAAGTGCAATGTGAAACAGAAAAACGAATGAGAGTCCAAATTCGACAAATCTTAGAAAATCCATGAATCGTCAGAGATAGCAAAAATGGACTACATTGCCAGATTTCAAAATCGCCACCTAATATTTTTGGAAAAATTAGGAAACCCGTGACTCGTGCCAAAAGTCACTTGTCCATCATAACCAAAGTTGTCTCGGCTTGGAAACTTAGGTATGAGAAGGAAAGGTCATAATTGAGCGCCCCACTTACTCTATCAAAAATCGGCCTCTACTAAATCATGATGTGAATTTTATGGACATTATATGCTCATGCTCTGATTATTTAATATACTACTATTACTATGTGAAACAAACAAGTATAGACCACATCACTTGCTTTGGAATGCTTTGATTCCATGCTTTCTTGAAAAGAGTTTTTGAATATGTGCAACTCAAAGGAAAATCAAGCTCATGTGTACAATAATCAAAGTCATTCCAATCTAAGCAAAACAACCTCTATCCACGAGCATTCATAGATATATTTCAAGTAAGCGAGTAGCCTCATAGTAGTTTGCTTGACATGGTAACAAAGACACACATGCAATATGCTAAAGCAAAAATACTTACCCAAAACTCATTCGAGGCAAGCCAAAGAAAAGAAGATAGTTAAAAAAATGCATGATTCTAAAGAAATACACATGATTAATGCAACACATGCACAATGCAACTACTTGATTCAGCTATGAATATGTCATATCGATCCACTCAAAGCATGCTGTACCGCATGTATTCAAGTAAAAAATAATCAATGATATCAAGTATGATGAGTCAAACCTTAATACATGCAAAAATGGATACAAATCATGGTAGTGATAAAAGAAAACATGATGCTATACAACTATGGTAAGTATTTAAATTAAAGAGAGAAATAAAATGGAGGTTGGAAGACATACATCAAGGGTGACAAATTTGCCCTCGTACAAGAGGGTTTGAATGTCCTATTAACTAATTATTACAAATGCAAATGAATTAACTAATTATTACAAAATATGAATCTCAAAAGCGACTAATCTAAAGGAGTTGAATGAAAGGCGATGAATCGCGTGCGCACAAGCAAAGAACATCCTCCGGAAACCTCTCTGCTAATTGCCATAAATTGCCCTGTTCGCAATCATAAAACAGTTCTGTTTTGGCCTTAAGATTTGCTCTGTTTTGTTGAAAAACCACTATTGCCATACAAAAGAATTGGTCGGCCGTACAAAAGAATGGTCGGGCGGCCGGCCATTGTTTCTGGAGAAAACCTGCTGCAACTGAACTGGAACAGAGTAAAACAGAGGGTTTCCAAAAGATGTTCATCCTTCATACTCCCTCCTGTCATGAAGATTTTCAAGGAGGAAATAGGTTTGCTTCACAACTCATCAAACAACCCAAGGGTATTTAGATGATGATTCATGAAGCAACGAGATGAAATATTCAATGGATACAAAACTAAGGATAATTACGAAGAAGTATTCAAAGAGATAGCTGAAACCTACTATATCTCATAGAAAATAAGAGTAAGTGATTTCAAATTTGGAGAGAAGAGGTTTACCATGTTTGAAAGAGAAGCTTATTAACAAAAGATTGCATTATTGAGGAAAGCATTTAGAAACTCTTCTTCCTACTCATGGAACATGGATTAAAATCCATTTCCATGCTTCAAAAGGAACTAGAAGAGAGTTTCTTATAACTCCGATGCAAGAGCTCTCATATGGCTTCCAAGCAAAATCAAAATAAGACTAAGTAAATGAAAGCTATGAAAAATTGTTGTAGGCTCATCTCCCTACTCATGGAATAAGGATGAAACATCCATTTTCATGCTTCAAAGATGGAAATAGAAGAGAGCTTACAACAACTTTGAAGAAGATAGAAAGGAAATCAAAGTCTTAAACACACAATGATAATATGAAAGCAAGATTGACAACTAGTTAATCAAATTTGCATTGGGGTGGCTAAGCTTTAAACCCTCCCCATGATCACAAGGGTTCAAATATACTATGAAAAGCTATAAAGATCAAAGTAAAACAATCAACTCAAACGGATTGGTTGCTATATCCTAAACGCACCAAATCCGTGAGGACTTACAACAATATAACTATAGTATTCAAAGCATAACTTCACATATTAAACAGCCCACAAACATCACAAAATAGTGCTGAAAATCATATTTAAGAGGTGGAAAATATGAGCAAAAATGTAAGAGAACCAAGAGGTTACATCTAGCAAGCAAGCCTAAGGAAGGGCGGCTAACCCCTCCACTTTTTGTAACCTTAAATCTTATATTTCAGCCCCAAAAATATTCTGAAAAACAGTATGTAAAGACAAGAAAAAGAGAGGAAAAGAGTAGGAGAAAAGATTATGAAAATGTTCAAAGTTCACCTCTTGAAGACTCTACAAGAGAGGAAGATCTTCTTAGTTAACAAACTTAATTCCAAAAACCCTCAAGTTTATGAAAAATAGTTTGAAACTTCAGCCAAAAAGTTTCAAGTTTGAGCTTCAATAGTGTATAGTGTATCTATATTCAAAAAGGTAGAGAAGTGTGTTTAATAAGCTTCTAAGCCTTTTGGAAATTTTTTCTAACCTTAAACTCTGAGGGGAGGTGCTCTATTTATAGAATTTTAGCATCTCACGTTAGAAATATCTTCAAAAGAGAATAGTTGGCCAAAGCCCGTGCATGGGAGCAGCTTGCTGCTTTCAGAAATATTTGCTTCGCTAAACATGGCCGGCCGGCTAATCAATTGTATGGCCGACCCAATAAAGTGGTCTGCCAGTCAACTTTTGGTATTGCTGCTCTTTGAGTGGTCAGGCTAGAAAAATAGGTTTTGGTCCAAAGGGGGTTTTGGATTTGAAACTCAAAACTTAATTCTTTTGCTGAAGATTCGAAAGTTTACACGGCGTAACGTTTCATCATTGGGTGTTTGGAATGAAGCGCCCAAGTCTTAGAGGCGGTCAAAATGGGGCTTCTACACATTTCATGAGTGAATTGCATTAGGATTTTGTATATATAATCATGCATGTTTTACTAATTTTGTTTTGTAACTGTTTACGGAACATCGGTAAAATTAACAAACATGCAAACCAAAACTCCATGCATGTAAGCTTTTTGCAACTCTTTGCTCAAAACTCATCAAAATATGAACTTAATCCTCAAATTCATGAGGTAAAACTCTTGAAACTTTAAAATCAAAGATGCATGTGCAAATTAGCTTCCAATTCAACATGAATAATAGAATCTAAACTGAAAAATGGTAAAACATGGCAAAATCATGCATGGATGTAAAGCTACTTCAATTTTCATCATTTTTTAGCCAAAACCCTACCAATTATTCAAAAACAAACGCAATCACTTCTTAATTACATGAACTAGGTGAATTATCTTCAAGAATTAAGGGTCAAATTCTTACTTTTTTTTTTGAGCAGCAAAAAAACCCTTTATTGATGAAAATTGTCAAAATGAAATTACATCAAATAAAGGAAGAGGTAGTGCAAAAGGCATCAAAGCAAACCTCACGATCCCAACTAGGTTGGCACCGCGAGGACAGCCCAATCATTTGCCAGCACACCACAAGGTTGAAGAGAAAACAACCACAAGAAAACAAAGAAAAAACCATAAACAATCCCCCAAGACAAACTCCCCTCTGCAGACAGACTCCCACTACAATACTGCAATAGTCCAGCATTAGACCACTGCCACTTCCACCTACATACACCATCACAGCAGCTGGCTTAGCAGCAGACCACTCCCACAACCAGCACACAAAACTCCATCTGCATCAGTCCAGCATCACCAAAACATGCACCATGACAGTAGTAGAACAGACCCAAAGCAACCTCACACTGAGCAGGCCTTCCAGCAGATCTCCTATCCCAGCAGACCTCCCAGCAACCCAGCAGTTCCCATCTCAACAGCCCTCCCAGCAGCAAGCTTCACACTGAGCAAAACTAGCTGCCCACACACCAATGCCTAACTCAGCCAACACCCCTGATGCAGAACCTTACCTGTTGCAGATTATTCACAAAATCAGTTACTGAATAACCTGAGCAGAAAGAGCCAGCATCTTTGCACCACAACGCAACTCGCACTTTAATGACCTCACACAGCTCCTCAAAATTTGGATGAATACCATTAAAGATACAATCATTTCTTAATTTCCAGATGGACCAAATCACAGCTAGAGGCATGGCCTTCCAAATCACCCTCTCTTTCTTTTTCAGCCTTGTACCAACCCACCAATCAAAAAGACAGTGCACAGTACCAGGTTGAACCCACTGCAAACCCCACCAATTTAGCATATGTGCCCAAACCTTCCAAACAAAGGGCAAAGAAGAAGCACATGATTTACACTCTCCACTTCTTCATTGCAGAAAGTGCAACTCGCATTGGCCTCATCAGAGAGCACTCTAATTCGTTGCAAAAAGCTGGAGGTCTTTCCTTCCTTTCCATGCCAACCAACCAAAGAATTGAGCTCTAGGTGAAGAAACATAGAGCCTTGAATTACACCTATTTTTGCACAATCTTGAACTTCTCTAACAAAATCCTCAAGTTCTTCTTCTAAAGTCTTCTCTCTCTAGAATGAGAGCTCACTCTTTATCTACAAAGTTTCTCCAGCAAATAACAACTCCAAAAATGAGCTCAAGGCTCTGATAACTCATATATATATATATATATATATATATCATACGATTAGCTTAAATGTTAATTAGGTCATTAGGCTAATTAATCAAAGCTTAGAACAAATTAAATAATACTTAATTTTACTAAATCAAATTTTAGTTAAATTTTTCAAATGGTTCTAAATATTCTAATTAGTCTATTCATCTTGTCAATTTCAATTTCTAAAACCATTTAAGCCTTCAATTTTAATTTCAAAACAGTTGTCATAACAGATAGTTCTCAAATCAGACAAATGTACACAAATTAATCACAATGCACATATCACAACTTAAAATTCACACATAATTAAATAAATATAATTATGATATGCAAATTGGGGTCGTCACATTCACATTGCACCCTATAATTCTATATAAATTTCTCTTTGCAATCTTAATTTTTAAAAATATTGAGAAAATGGTGAAAACTTAAGGTGTAAACCATAACTTTTACAAAATTATAGTGTCAATTTTTATTTTACAAGGTGCAAAGTGCAACTTTCACAAATTTGTAATATGCAAAGCACAACTTTTTATCTTACAAGGAGGAAAGTGCACTTTTTGTGAGACTACAGAGAGCAAAGTGTGATTAACCCTTTCTTTTATGTAGCCTATCCAAATAAGATAGAAGATAAATTACTAACACTTTTTCTTTTTTATTCATTTCATTTTTTCAGTTTAACCAAACAAGAATGAGCTCTTTTTTTTTTTCTTCTTCTTCTTCTTCTTCTTCTTCTCTTCTCTTCTTTTAATTTTTTATTATTATTATTATTATTTTTTTTAACTTAACAATTTCTTTTCTCTCATGAATTCCCAAATAGAAAATTGTTTGTTCTAAGACAGAAGCAGGAGACATGTCCGTTTTTCTTTTTAACTAATTAACATAAATTAAAACAAGTTACTTTTGTTTTTATTTTTATTCTTATTTTAAATTTAGTTGATAATAACTGAATAATTACTCTGACAGTCACATATTTTACTTACCTTTAAAAAAGTCACATATTAAAAACCATTTGGAGAGTTTACAAGAGTTTTTTATTTCAACTATGTTATTAATTGGGCAACAAATTTGTGTGTACTAGGGTTGAGAAATAAAAATCGATAAAATTGCAAATTGGTCTTATTCAAGCTAAACTGCACTATTTAATTTGATTTTCTCAATATGTGGTTCAGTCCTAATTCTTAATTTAGGTGAATCGTATTTCATAATTCGGTCTGTGGTTTAATAATTATGGTTCTAGTTTGGAACCGAACCAAACCTGATTGTTTACATATACATATATACATATATATATATATGTATATAATTTGTTATTTATGATAGATACTCAAGTATCTTATTTGTATCATATCTATATAGTCATAAGTTGTTAACCTTTTACTTACAAGTGTGTGTTCTTGAATAATAGTAGAACAAGTTCTAAACAATTTTTTATTATAAAATAATGATAAATTTCTTGATCTTTGAGCAAGTTGTAATTATGTTATGAATGGTAACAAAATTCATGAAAACAGAGGTTCAAAATCAAACCGAACATGATTCGGTTTGGTTTGTTTCAAAAATTTTTGTGGTATAGTTTGATTCCAAATTTTATGAAATCGTAGATAGTAATTTGGTCTTGGTTTACTTTAAAATTGAACAAAACCGAATTATGCTCAACCCTATAAATACGAGTGTGTGAATTTGTGAAATACATAAAAGCTACTCCAGAATCAGTAATGTCAAAAAAAAATTAAAATAGAAGTTATTATAATATTAGATATGGAATAAAAAAAATTGGTGATAAATTCAAAAAAAGAGGAAACACATGGGGCATTAAGAATAAGGTCAGATCATTTGAGGTCAAAAGGACATTTGTAACAATTTTACTCTTACAATTTTTTTATTTGTAGTTTCTCTCTCTATTCTCAAACACCATCACCGGCTACCACCGCAAGTCGCCACAAAAGTTGAAAGCTTTCAAAGATATACCAACTGTTGGTATCTGACCATCAGATACCGACAGTCGTCTTCTAACATTACCAACCTTTAAATATCGGGTGTTCATAAATTTCACATAATATGAAAGCTCTTTTCATCATTAGAAACAACTTGATTTCCGACCTCTTGCATTGCATTACCATAAGGAGAAAAAAAAAAAAAGATTTCTATTGTGACTCAGAATGAACCTTTCTTGGTGGAGGAATGGAACAATGATGGATTCTGGTAACGGCAATGGACAAATAAGTAGACATGTGGATAAATAGGTGACACATAGATATATAAGTAGACAGATAGATAGACAGGTAAAGATAATATAGTCTTTCAAATTGTTTTTGCCCTTATGGCCACAAAAGTTTCAAAATTAAACATTCAGGCCTAGTGCCTAACAACTAGTAAATAATAACAGTAGGAATATGCCAACACAAGAAAATAAGTCAAGCGCACAACGTTTTATCCTTACGAAATCCTGTTTCATATCCACTTAAATTCATTCATAGTGCTAAATTCTATGACAATCTATCTCCACTTCGCAAACAATAGTAACACTACAAATAAAAATGACTAATTAATTCATAAGAAAATTCTTAGGGCTAAATGGATCAATATTCTCCCATATGGGATTAATGAGTAAATTTTCCTATAAATAATTTGTTGTTTATGATAGATACTCAAGTATCTTATTAGTATCATATCTATACAGTGGCGGAGCCAGAAAGTTAAATTAGGGGAGGCACTTATTAATTACAATATCAAAAAAAATTTACAAAAATATTTCACGCAAGTTTTTATAATTGATTTTGAGAAATATCAAAAAAATAATGTTATTTATAACTAGTCATGGACAATATAAAAAAAATATGGATATAAGTCTTAAAATAAATTATATAATGATAAATTATTTTTTTATACAAAATTTGATTAAAAATTCAATATAATGGTAATATTACGTCATCATTAGTATGCGATATCACCAACTAATAGTAAATAAACACACAGAGAGTGAACATTACATGTCAAATGTAACTAACAATCCAATAAATTTCATATCTTTATAGTGAGATTACTTATACTTGCATGTCAATAAAAATGATATCACCGTTACATTTAAAATTTTTATAGATAATATGGTTTTATAGTAGTCTATTTATTTTCAATCAAAACAACTATTATTATTTTCATAATTTTTAAAATGTCATTGACATTTCACTTTTCCTTTTATTTAAAATATTTTCTTTATATTTATAAAAAAAAAATCACAAAATCCAGGGGGGCACGTGACCCCCTGGTCCTTATGTGGCTCCGCCACTATATCTATATATTCATAAGTTGTTAACCTTTTACCTACAAGTGTGTGTTCTTGAATAATAGTAGAAATAGTTCTCAACAATTTTTGTCTATAAAATAATGATAAATTTCTTGATCTTTGAGCAAGTTGTTATTTTGTTCTGAATGGTAACAAAATTCATGAAAACAGAGGTTTAAAATCGAACGAATTGCATTTTCATGATTCGGTTTGGTTTGTTTCCAAAATTTTTGTAGTATGGTTTGATTTCAAATTTTATAAAATCGTAGATCGTAATTTAGTCTTGGTTTACTTTAAAATCAATTTTTCTCTCTATTCTCAAACGCCATCGCTGACTACCACTGCAGGTTACCACAAAAGTCGAAAGCTTTCAAAGATATACCGATCGTATGTATCTAACCATCAGATACCGATAGTCACTTTCTAACATTACCGACCTTTAATTATCGGGATTTTCATAAACTTCACATAACATAATAGCTCTTTTCATCATTAGAAATAACTTGATTTCCAACCTCTTGCATTGCATTACCATAACGAGGAGAAAAAAAAAAGATTTCTTTTGTGACTCAGAATGAACCTTTCTCGGTGAAGGAAAAGAATAGTGATGGATTCCGGTAATAGCAGTGGACAAATTGGTAAACATGTAGATAAATAGGTAACATGTAGATATATAAGTAGACAGATAGATAGATATGTAAAGATAATATAATCTTTCAAATTGCTTTTGCCTCTATGGCCAAAAAAGTTTCAAAATTAAACATTCAAGCCTAGTGCCCAATAAAATATATAACGACCCAGTAAATAATAACAGTAGGAATATGCCAACGTAAGAAAATAAGTCAAGCGCTCAACGTTTTGTTCTTAAGAAATATTTGTCCTTCCACATGTGCTACCAGATTTTATAGACATCTATCTCCACTTTGCTCCGTAAACGATAGCAGCACTACAAACTATTTACCTAGCAAACCAAAGCAGTGTAATGCAATCTCAGAAAAGGCAGATTCGTAGATATGTCGAGTGAATGCAAGAAGCGAATGTGGGAATAAAAAAAACAACACTTGAATTGGATATGCTTGGAATGGCCGGAGGAGGACTACACTTATAGGTAGTGATATGTTTGTTTGGACTGAAAAGTGGTGACTGAAAAAGATGAAACTTTCTGAACTATTGTATCTGAAAATTGTAGAGAGAGGCTGCAAAAATGTGATTGGTCACAGAGGGTCATCTCTATTTGAGAGGGTAATTTATACCTAAATTGGGCCGAGTTGGGTAAATGGGCCGTTCTTTGGGCCACAGTAAGAAGGGCTGGATGAAAGGGGCTTGCAGTTAGCCCGGTCCCAATAAGCCCTATTGTTATCCCGGTCCCAGAGAGCCCTCTTGTTATCCCGGTCCGAAAGAGCCTTGAAGTTAGTCCGGCCTAAGGAAGCTTTGCAGTCAGCACCGGTCACCATACTCAAAGTTAGCCCGGTCATAGTGTAGTATGGCTAGCTCGGTCAGAACCTTGCTCTTTGCTAGCTCGGTCTAAACATACCACGGTTTGTACAAGAGGAACTGAGGTAAAGGCAGTGAAAGGAAGAACCAAACTAGGTATAGTTCGGTCTACTCTGCTGCTCAGCATAGCCAGGCTTACCTCAGTCATATTGACATCCAACCATGGTAAAACCATCTCACTTGGCTTAAGCAGTGAGGGGGGTGTTGAAGGATAAGCATTATTTCAAGAGTATGACTCCTAGGAGGACTCTACGTGGAGGAGTAAAAGTCCTACTAGGATTGTGCCACGCAGAACCTATAAAAGCTCACAACATCACCTATGGAGAGGTAACAGAACTTTGATTCCGAATACACAGAGCTTTTGTCTATTTGTCTATTTTTCTAACTTAGGCATCGGAGAGGTATCCGGCACACACCCGCCGGCTAGCTCACGTTTGTGTTTTCAGAGAGTAAAGCGACGTCGTACGGAGGAGCGTAGACTTGATCAACAAGATTATACGAGAAGAATATTTCCTGCTCGTACAATTGGCGCCATCTGTGGGAATAAACAGAAAGAACAAACCTCTTAATCAAGTTATCCTCACTAATCGGAAGTAATGGCGCACAACGAAGAGTTGCCACAGTTCGCCATTGAAGAACAAACCCCAGAAGGAGGCGGGAGGCGTAAAGGTTTACCTCCTGTCCCACCCATGGCAGACTTGAAGCCCCAGCGACAGAACCCCCAGAGGGATGCAAGGGGGAGGCGGAATAACAGCCCTCGTCGATCTCAAAGTCTTGAAAGGCAGAGGCGAAGAATCGACCCTCAAGCTCTTGAGGATCGCGTGAAAGAGCAGGATGAACTAATAAGGAAGATGGCGGCGGATATGGAGGCCATGAAGCGCCAGATCAAGGGAAAAGGGGTGGCGACAGGAGAGGGGCGTAAAGGCAACACGCCCCCTCGCCACTCAGAAGATCGCAGTAGGCATACCACGCTATCACAAGCAGAGAATAGGAGCCTCAGAACAGGCGACACTCAATCCAGGACTTCCAGAACTCGTCACTCCAGGTCTGAGAGGACGAGATCTGTGAGGTCATATACAGAGGGAAACACTTATCGGCCCTCACGCACGCACCAAACGTCATCCAGACAGACGGAGTTACCAAGATCGTTTGACTTACGAACTGTGCTAGAAGAAAGGGCACGATGGAAGGAGGATGCCAGGGCGCGCGACCCACACAGAGTTTCTGCCCTTCAGCGGTTGGCTCCTCGGATGCATGGAAGCGTCGAGGTAGGAATGCCAATACCGCGCCCTGCTTACGAACCTACGGACAAAGCATTAGCAAGGCTGCAGACCTCGCCGTTCATTCCGACAATTGAGAACGCGCCCTTACCTTCCGGCTTCCTACAGCCCAAATTCACCACGTATGAGGGAAAGACGGACCCCTACTCGCACTTGAGCCACTTTCGCTAGGTTATGGCTGTATACCGACGAAACGAGGGTTTGATGTGCATCCTATTCCCATCCAGCCTTGGCGACCTAGGGTTAACCTGGTTCGAAAGGCTACCAGAAGGCAGCATCGCCTCCTGGGCATAACTAGCAGAGGCGTTCGTGACAAGGTTCAGGACGAACACCAAAACGCCAGTAGAGATCGACCAGCTTCTCTCAATAGACATGGGTGACAAGGAGACGTTAAGATCCTACAATAGTCGCTACTGGGAGACCTTCAACCAGATTAGGGATTGCCCTACTAATCTCGCCATCGCACAGTACAAAAGAGGTCTTCCAGTCGGGAACAGGCTGAGGGACTCAATCACCATGGCGCCACCCCTCACAATGGAGGCCTTAATGGAGAGGGTACACCAGCACATTCGGGTGGAGGAGGATGGCACCCGTGCTAAAACGAAGTCTGGTACAACCGCAATGCCAGATAAAAAGACCTCGGCAAAGGTCAATACGGTAGAACGTCCAAGCAAAAACGGACGAGGCAGGCGGGACAACGAAGAGGACCGAGATAAAAGATGGCTGAGAGTCCGCACTGCCATTACCACGGTATTCAAAAAACCAATCTATTGGATTCTAAGCGAGATACGCGATGAACCTTTTGTCAGATGGCCAGCTAAGCTGGGAGAAGCGTAAAAGGATTACGACAAAAGATCTCGGTGCACCTTCCATAAGGAAAAGGGGCACTGCACTGAAAATTGCACACCATTGAGGCAGCATCTAGAGGAGTTGGTGGCGGCCGGTCATCTGGACAAGTACATAGAAGGAGGGACGCAGCCAGCCCCCAAGGACCACAACCACCCAAACGGAATGCCAATCGACGCCCCACCTCAAGGCGTGATCAACGTAATCCATGGGGTATTCGAACCTGAGCGCGTATGCGAGCTCAGAGGCATGATAAAGAAGGCTGAGCACTTAAGGGAGGTACTAAGCGCCCAACCTACAGGGCAAAGCACTTAAGGGCTGAGCACTTAATTGTTCGCGGATGTGGGCAAAGCCGCTGAACAGAAGGCGGTGGAAGACTTGGTACAGGTAAGAATAGATGAAAAGAACCTGGATAAGTTCTTTTTGCTAGGCTCATCTATGTCTAGCACTGAGAGAATAGAGGTCATGAAATTCTTGACCTCCAACATCGAAGTGTTCGCCTGGACACCGTACGACATGCCAGGCATTAACCCAAGCTTCATCTGTCACCAATTGAACGTCCACCCAACTGCCAGACCAATCATTCAGCGCACTCGCAGATCGGCACTCCACCACGCTGAGATAGTGGTGGAAGAAGTAGAAAATCTGCTAGAAGCAGGAGCCATCAGAGAGGTGTACTACCCCAGATGGATCTCCAATCAGTAGTGGTGCCAAAAAAGAATGGAAAATGGCGTGTCTGTGTGGACTATAAAACAGTCAACAAGGCATGCCCAAAAGACAGCTTTCCTCTACCCCGGATAGACCAACTGGTAGACCTAACGGCGGGACACAACCGACTTAGCTTTCTTGATTGTAGACGTCCCCGAACGTCCCGGGAGGGAATCCCGTTTTGTTCATTGGGCTCACTACAGTTCAGGACTCAATGTCACGGTCCTGTATCTAATCTCGTAGAGTGCAATGCAAGACCGATGAATCATCAAAGAGTCCAAATCCGGCAAATCGTTTTTGAAAACAGATTTTTTTGAAAGAAGTGCCAAACATGGACTGTTTTGCCAGATACAGAGTCGCCACCTAAATATTTATTTTGGGGGAATTTAGGAAACCCTGACTCGTTGCCTAAGGCCACGTTTCCGTCATCACCAAAGTTGCCTCGGCTTGGAAACTTGGGTACGACTGGGGAAGGTCAGCTATGAGCACCCCCGCTCGCCCGATCAAAGATCGGCCACTACTAAACATGATATTGTTTTTGAAAACACATGTGTTCTTATTCCGATTAATTAGCTAATCTTTACTACGTGATGCGCACAGCAAAACAAGTATAGACTAGATCAGCTAATTTGGAACAAAGCATCGCATATCCGTTTGATTGGAAAATGTTTTGAGGTTTGCTACTCGCAAGTAGGCTAAAACACGGATTTCAATGAATTGTTCCAATTCAAGCAATCCAACCTTCACCCACAGGCATTCAGGCAGTTATATCACATAAGCAATTAGTCTCATGGTAAGCATGCTATCATGGCAACACTCACACGCATGCAAGATGCTAAAGCATAAACACTTACTGAGTACTCCGAGCCAAAACAGAAACTAGCTAGTAATCAAATGCATGATCCTAGTTCATGTTAAGATGGCTAATGCAACACATGCAAAATGCAACTAAGATAGGCTCGGCTATTCTACAATGGCATGCGAAATGCAACACTTAACATGTATTCAACTCGGAATTGAAATACAATGCAGTTAGTATGATGTGCCGAGCCCGGTGCATGCAAGACAGATGAATGGATGCAAACATGCGAGCATAAGGATGCTAATTGAAATATGCCCTAAATCTAACCATCGTAAGCGGTTAAATAAAAGGGAGAAAGAAATGGGGGTTGGAAGACATGCACACATTCATGCACACTTATTACAACATTGCCCTCTCGCGGAGGGTCCAAAAGAATAATACAAATCACCTAATTAACTAACTCACGAGCTAATTAATTAATTACAAAACCACTTAACTAATTAACAAATCAATTAGTCTACCAAAGCAGTAAAACAGCCTCGGGAAGAGGGATGCACGCATGCTCGGTCGGCTTTGCTCGGAAATCCATCGCCATGCCACAGTTGCCTCTGTTTACACTGCTCTGCTCTTTTGAAAACTGTGCCAACCTATGTGACACCTTTGAAACATCTTGGAGACATGCTGAGAGGCCATCGGCCATGAGATGGGACCACCAGCCAAGTGAAACAGGTCATCGACCAAAATTTGTGCTCTCGGCCAAAAATGGATAGCCGGCCGGCACTGAGGATGGCCGACCGGCCATCTCTTCCTGCAGAATCCTGTTTGACAACAGCAGAGGACAAACAGAGCATGGCAATGCATTTCAAAGCAATAAAGGCACAACCACCCTCCCTATCATGTCATGAACTCAAGGGAGTATGGTTCTCGACCCTCGGGCCACCAATCACGCATTTCAATGCATGATGGCCAAAGGAGCCGAGTTGTGCATTTTGATATCAAATGTAATGGACACCAAACAAACACATAAGGCCCAACCTCAATCATGGTGATTTCAAGAGGCAAGGCATGGATGCAAAATGCAATGCAACCTAGGCATGCAAGCTAAGTATGCACCATGAACATGAGGGCAAGCAATGCAAACATGCAACATGGACAACACACAAACATGTAACAACATGTCAAGTGGCTAAAAGAGAGAATACATGCCAAATGCATTACAACCTAAGCATGCAACAACATGTCATATAGCTCAAGCAATGCAACAAAAGCAATATGGCTAAGCATGTGTCAACAATGCAAGTAATGAGCATGCAAAACATCATGCAACCAAAGCATGCAAACACGAAGTAATGTAACAACATTTGAGCAACATGCAAAAGGTGGACTTAAACTAATGTGGACAAGCCTCAGCCATGTCTAAAATCAGTGGTCAAATGTGCTAAAATGATGGCTTGACATGCACCAAAATGAAGCTCATGTAATGGTCCAAAAATGAGGTATTCATGCATAACTCTCAAACGCATTTAAAGAGTGGAAAACATGGGAATATGGCATACATATAAGCTCTAAAATATGATGCACAATGATGCCAAAACATAGAAACACCTCAACATAGGCATGCAATAGGTTCCAAAACTCGAAGCTAGGCAAGGGTATTGAACTACAACCATGCATAGCAAGAAACATTCGACCATGAGGCCCCAAAACAGAGCTAGGGCAGTCCAAAATATGCACAAAATCAGTTTATGGCATGGTCAAAAAGGCTAGAATCAAGGGTCACCAAAGCATGCAAAGTAAGCTAGTGAACCATGATTTCCACTACAACTATATGAAGCATATGAGAGGTTACCAAACCAGCCAAAAAAGAAGTATGCCATGCCAAAATATGCCCAAATAACCACTGAAACTCAGTCAATACATGTTAGAATGAAGTGCTCCTTTGGAAGGCCATGCAAAGGGTTGTTCTACACATACATGATAGACATACAAAATGGCAAAACTACCTCTGGAAAGAGGTTATGACAGCCCTAAAACTCACTGAAAAGGGCCTGGAAGGAGCCAAGGAAGCATACAAGTAAAGGCCCCTTGAAAGGCCTTGAGGAGGATTACTCTACACATGCATAATAGACACTTTATATGGAAAAATGGGCTCTGGACAAAACCTATACAGACCTTAAAACTCACCAAAAAAGGCCTGAAATATGGCTTTGAAACATGCAAATAGGAGCCCCTTTGGAAGGCCAAAAATGCTAGAAAACAAGACAACAAGGGAGAGGGTCACCCCTCTCCTTCTTAAGACCTCAAAACACCATCCCACCACTGAAATCCCTCTAGATTTCAGTGGTGAGAAGGCCAATACAAGGTGGTCCCGAAGCTCACAAAAAAGACACAAAAATGAGGCCAAACAAGGCCTAAGAGGGGGTAAACAACCCCAAACACAAAAGTGATCTTAAACAAACTTAAAAAGGAGCTCAAAATAAGACTTTTTTTAGTTTATGACAAAGCTCAAAAATGCTTACAAGTAAGGCTAAAATATGAAGCAAAATAAAGGCCAAAAGAGGGTAAAATGTGTTACCCTTGTAGCCAAAAGGGGACCGCAACTTGTTGGTCTAGAAAACCAGTCCCTTAGCCTCTGAAAATGGCTTCCAAGATCCTTAGGTTGATGATGGAGGTGTTAGGCTAAGAGTTGGTGTGCAAAGGGGCCAAGAACTATGGACTTTGGAGCTCAAAGTAGTGAGATATGTATGGTTTTTGCCTTAGCAAAATTTTTTGGAACCCTTGCAATGGAAGAGGAGCTCTTCTTTTATAGAGGAACAAAGGTGCAAGCTTCTCATAGAAGCTTGAGCAAAGGGGCCAAGCTTCTCTTAGAAGCTTGAAGCAAAAAGGCCAAGCTTCTTGAGGATGCTAGAGCAAAGGGGTCAAGCTTCCACAAGAAGCTAAGAAAGGGTCAAGCTTCTCTTAGAAGCTTGGAGCAAAGGGGCCAAGCTTCTTGGAGAAGCTAGGCAAAGGGTTCAAGCTTCTTGGAGAAGCTAGAACAATTTTCAAAAGGTTCAAGCTTCCTCAAGAAGCTAAAACCAAGGTTCAAAAGGTTCAAGCTTCCTCAAGAAGCTAAAACAAGGTTCAAAAGGTTCAAACCTCCCCAAGAAAAGGTCTCGGCCAGAAAAAGTGGCCGATTGACCAAAATCAGTGGCCGGCCGACCAAACACAATGTCGACCGACCATCAATAGTGCCGACCGGCCATCACCAATGGCCGGTGGCAAGGAAACAAGGCCGGTGACCTCAAGCCATAGCCGATGAGGTGTGGGGATGACCAACAAGGTATTTCCCACCCTCAGAAGCAAAACAACAAGTGTTTGGTGCAAAACCAAACACAAAACAAACAAGTCGAGAGGTCTTGAGGCAAGGCGCGCGGTCGAAACCTCCGAGAACTCAAGATGAACACGAACATGGATGATCATCGAGTGTTCAAACGATGACGTCCAGGTCTTGAGGATGGTCAAAAATGGGGTGTCTACAGTTGCCCCTCTTTGACAGAACTCGAAAGTCATAACAATGACGAGAGTGAATGTCAAAGCCCAGAGACGACCCATTTTTGAGAAGGCCGAAGACTTAGACAAAGCATACAAGCTACAGACAAAGATATGCGCCCGAGGGCAGGGGCGAAATCCAAGAACAATGCACAAAGCCGAGCATAACTTATGATCATGCAAAGAAAGCTGTAATGAAGCATAACAATGCAACAGTTTTAAGCAAGTAGAAACCAAGCTACATTACAGAAGAGAAAGGTGTAAGAGAATTACTGCAATTCTCACTGCGAATACAGTGTGCATGTGTGATAGATACACAAAGCGAACGTGTGATAGATACACAAAGTGAGCATGTGTGGTAGATACACAAAGCGGATGTAGTGTGATGGATACACAAAAAGGTGAACACAAAGTGTGATAGATGCACTAAGGAACAAGGTATGATAGATACACAAAGCGAGAGTGTGCGATTGATACACAAAGCGAATGTGGCGAGCATAGTGTGATGGACACAAAAAGCGCGAATGTGTGATAGATACACAAAGTAGCATGTGATAGATACACTATATGAAGCAAATGTGATAGAAGTGGAGCATGTGATAGATACACTAAGCGAGTGTGGTGAGCACAGTGTGATAGGTACAAAGCGAGGTGTGATAGATACACTATATGAATAAAGTGTGATTGATACACTAAATGAATGAAGTGAGCAAAGTGTGATGGATACACAAAAGGCAAACACAAAGTGTGATAGATGCACTAAGTGAACAAGTATGATGGATACAAATGGTGAACACGAAGTGTGATCGATGCACTAAGTGAACAAGTGTGATGGATACACTAAAGGTGAACACAAAGTGTGATAGATGCACTTAGTAACAAAGTATGATGAATACTAAAGGTGAACACGAAGTGTGATGAGATGCACTTAGTGAACAAGTATGATTGATATACTAAATGTGAACACGAAGTGTGATAGATGCACTTAGTGAACAAGTATGATGGATATACTAAAGGTGAACACGAAGTGTGATAGATGCACGTAGTGAACAAGTATGATTGATATACTAAAGGTGAACACGAAGTGTGATAGATGCACTTAGTGAACAAGTATGATGGATATACTAAATGTGAACAAAGTGTGATAGATGCACTTAGTGAACAAAGTATGATTGATATACTAAAGATAATGAAGTGTGATGGAGATACACAAAAGGCAAACACAAAGTGTGATAGATGCACTAAGTGAACAAGTATGATGGATACACATAGGTGAACACGAAGTGTGATCGATGCACTAGTGAACAAGTGTGATGGATACACTAAAGGTGAACACAAAGTGTGATAGATGCACTTAGTGAACAAAGTATGATTGATATACTAAATGTGAACACGAAGTGTGATAGATGCACTTAGTGAACAAGTATGATTGATATACTAAATGTGAACACGAAGTGTAATAGATGCACTTAGTGAACAAGTATGATGGATATACGAAAGGTGAACACGAAGTGTGATAGATGCACGTAGTGAACAAGTATGATGGATATACTAAAGGTGAACACGAAGTGTGATAGATGCACTTGGTGAACAAGTATGATGGATATACTAAAGGTGAACACAAAGTGTGATAGATGCACTTAGTGAACAAAGTATGATTGATATACTAAAGATAATGAAGTGTGATGGATACACTAAAGGTGAACACAAAGTGTGATAGATGCACTTAGTGAACAAAGTATGATTGATATACTAAATGTGAACACGAAGTGTTATAGATGCACTTAGTGAACAAAGTATGATTGATATACTAAATGTGAACACGAAGTGTGATAGATGCACTTAGTGAACAAAGTATGATTGATATACTAAATGTGAACAAAAAGTGTGATAGATGCACTTAGTGAACAAAGTATGATTGATATACTAAAGATAATGAAGTGTGATGGATACACAAGTAAATGACGTGTGTGATGGATACACTAAAGTAAATGAAGTGTGTGATGGATACACTAAAGTAAATAAAATGTGTGATGGATACACAAAATGAGAATGTGTGTGATAGATACAGAAAAATGAATATGTGCATGATAGATACACAAAATGAGAATGTGTGTGATAGATACACAAAAGTGAGAATGTGTGTGATAGATACACAAAATGAATGAACGTAATTGATATACTAAGCGAATGAAGTGTGATTGATACACTAAATGAATGAGAGTGTAATTGATACACTAAGCGAATGAAGTGTGATTGATACACTAAATGAATGAGAGTGTAATTGATACACTAAGCGAATGAAGTGTGATTGATACACTAAATGAATGAATGTAATTGATACACTAAGTGAATGAAGTGTGATTGATCACTAAATAAATGAAGTGTAATTGATACACTAAGTGAATGAAGTGTGATTGATACACTAAAGTAAATGAAGAAAGTGTGATAGATACACTAAGGCTGAATGAGGTGTGATTGATACACTAAATAAATGATCTTAAACGGAACTTCTTTGAATGAACCGTACAGACAATATCGTGCATGAACGGGAAAGAGACGAGATAGGTACAATGCATTACAATGCATGATGCTTAAGGAAAGCAATAAAGACAAAGCGGCGTTTTAGAAAGCACCTCATGGGTGAGTGGCGATGAACCGCTCTACTCTGACGGGGATCTCCCCTCGTGCTCTTCGAACACTTACCTTCAACTGACATACAAAGGCTCTGGAATACTGACAAGGGTTCTTCAAGTAGAACACTTTGGATGCTGCCTTTCTTCCTGATCATATTCACAACTTTCCCTATTCTCCAACGGGGTGACAGACTAGGTTGGTTCAGTATCCAGAATTGAGGGGCATACACGCTATCTCAACCTATGGGGCTTCCATACAGATTTCAAGCCGAGGACACGCCTCTGGGTATTTAAATCAGACTTTAGTCTCGGAAATCCCGAACCTTTGCGTTCTAGGCAACAGCCATTCGAACTCTAGTTTCCACCGTCGCAGTTGGTCTCCTAGGAACTCATCGCGAACACAGCCAAGATGCCTCTGGCAGGGAATGGTACTTAGGGAGAGCACTTTTGATCGCCATTTTGGCTTGAAGCCGACTTGATCTTGAGCTTGAGGTAGAGGCACACTCATACTTCGGAGCATTGGCAAGACCTGAAGGGGTACACACAGAATGTATTCTCGGAACTTACTGAAGTTGAAACAAACTCAGATACCCGACATTTTCCCTCTTTTCTTTTGCTTTGTAGTCTGGAACCTATATAGCTTCAGATAGGTCCTGGTTTTACTGTTCCCACATGACCCGGGTTGAACCCTGCGGTTTTTGAAAGAACAAAATCTTGTTTTGCACAAATGTGGAGAACGGCACGGCACTCTGAGCACAAAACGATTTTTTGAAATTGAGAGTGAGAATAAGTTCTCAACTAGGTATTGAACCTACGACTGAACACAGTACACCACAACTCAACAACAAAGAGAAAGACAAGGTAAGACGACCTAAACACAAACACAGACACTTGAAATGACTCAAAACAAGAATCGAGACAAACAAAATGACTGACATGACACACAGACGTGTTCCAATGGCAAGAGACCTCTCAGTGCACGAGGAGCCAGTTTCTTCGGGTATCATTCCCCACCCTTTCTTATTTGTGATTCTCACATCACTCGGCCCTCAAGCTCGATTTTTCTGAAAAAGCCCTTTTCCTTCACTTTTTCTCTCAGCGCACATCTCTCTATTCTTCAATCTCTCATTTTTTATCCCTCCCCTAGGTGGTTGATGGATAAACAAGAAATTACGGGCTCTTGTCCCTAGCTTGCTGCTAGATTCTTTTTCTTCCGCTCACAGCCAGTGAGTTCCTCCCACAGAGGGGTTGCGCTACAACTGGGTGTGTAGCAAATCTGTAGCTGACATCGGTTGATGATGCTCTGCTGGGGAGTTTGGACGTGATCAGATCTATCCAGATGATGGAGTGGAATATCTTACCCCATTCCAGTTCGTGCTTCGCACTTGGCTTGATACTTCGTTGCTTGAAGGATGTGAGAGCTTTCTGCCCTTTACTGACAGCTTCAGCTGTGCCCTTTCTGGCAGTAGATGCCCTTCTTGGCAAGTATGGTGCCCTTTCTGCCAAATGCATTGACAACAAGGAAAAGACAGGAAGCCTGACTCAACTGTGCCCCTAGTTCATCATTTTGACCATTTTTTGTTTTGGTTTTCTACTAAAACAATTTTGATCAGCATAAGAGTTTGATTAACATGCTCGTTCAACTTTCTGATTTAAAATCATGCAAGTTAGGTTATGAGCACTGAAAATTTTCCTTTTTTGGGTCCAAGAAAAAGGTTCATTTTGGAAAAACAAAATAATTTTCGAGAAAATTAGTCAACCTCAGTAAAAATTCTCAAAAACTATTTTTGCAAATGGCCAATGCTCAACAAGCACGGAACCTACTCTTGAGATGCACAACCTCGGATCTGGAGGAAAATTGCCCCTTGCTCGAAGAGAGCTGTATGGCAACAGAAAGTTTCCCCTTGTTTGAACGGCACCGCAGTGCATTGAATGGCAACGAAAGTTGCCCCTTGTTTGGATAGCGCCATGGCACACTGCAATCAATCCTCAGTAACGATCACAGCCGAACTCTCGGATACAGAGAAGGCAAAGACGATCAAAACCATTACATGGACACAATTGATTTTAGAGGTGTTTGTGGCTGGACTTCAAAATGAAGTTGCCTACGTATCCCAAACATGGGAATCAAGCCTTACGTAGTTCAGGGTAAGGTACACTCGGGTATTTTCACTCTCCTTTTGCGCTCTAATTTTTGCCAAAGCCGCCCTTTCTGGGTTTTAACCTTGCGAGCTATGTTTTTCTTTTCTTTTTTTCTTTTTTCATCTTTTTGCATTTTTTTTCATTTTTCAGAAATTTTTTTCTTCTTTTCTTCTTTTTTTTTTTTGTTCTTTTTGTTCTTTTTCTTGCTCTAACTTTTGCCTGGGTCGCCCTTCCGGGTTTTCGGCCCAGCGAGCCTCTCAAGGGTAAAAGTGTAGCTTTGTCCATGCGTCCATGCCAAATGGTTTTGAGATCCTGAAGTAATCTGAATCCAGGAGAATGGCTGTTGTTTACTGACGATGCAGAAGTCCATCCAATGGGGGCTGAATTTGCCCCTAGTGTTGTGGATAGGAACTCGGTTGTCCTTCAGCAATGTCTTCTTCTTTCTTCCCTTCTGGGATTTGGCATTCTTGTCGATCTTCATTAGCTTAAGAAACATCCTAATTTTTTGACTCTTCGAGCACCTTTGACATTTTTGTCCCTAGTTCGAGGGGTGCTTCTGATCTAGCTTTGCAAGCTTCTTTTGACGACATCTGATCTTCTTGATCTGACTTTTCTTGCCCCTAGTTCACGGGCTGCCTTGAATCTGGCCATACAGGCCTCACATCATGATTGGCCTTGGAACATTCTGAATCCAAGTTTGACGTTTGAAATCAAAAAGGGTGAGTCTCGAGGCTGAGAGCAATCTTAAGCTGCACAATCTCAAGAGCGATTCCACACAGGTCTTCGCAAGACCGTGCAAAACATTTTGTTTTTGAAATTTTTTAAGAAAGCGACAAATCGCTCGCGCTGAAGATAGTGTGGAACCAATCTGGATCAAGCCAGGGTCCTTCTCAGTACTCATATTAACAAACATGATTTCATTCATTAAGGGCTTAGCATGCCTCTCTTTCTCTCAATTGATCAAACTTTGCAAAACCCGAGGAATTCCTCCCTCTTTATTTTCACCGCAGTGTTCAAAAAGTGTTTTGAAAAACTTAGGTCAATGCAATGAGTTTGAGGTGCAAAAGAGCAGGTGAAATGCACTGCCGTTTCATTGTAAACTTGCTGGCACAACAGGCTCAAAATAGCAATATGCACAAAAACATGACAGCCATAGCTATTTCGATTAGATCTCCTGGTGTAACTGGCTCCCCGGCAGAAACAGACTCAAAAGAAAACAAAAAGACAAACACAACACAAAACAAAATGGTGATATTCGAGGTAACACCCCCGAAATCACCCGACTCCAACAAAACAAAACTGACTCGGTACAACAAGACAGACCCGAAACAAAAAGACTGACTCAAAACAAAGAGACAGACTCAAAACAACAAAACTGACCTAAATACCCAAGTCAGAAACTAGCATTCGCAAATGCTCAAAACAGTGCATGCCATACGCCACATCTGGAGTAAATCGAGCGCCACCCGCAGCTGTTTCATCTCCCGATCACATAATCACATTATCCCCCACAAGTTTACTGATCCAATGACGATAGACTTTGCTAGACTGGTGTGGCAATGACCTTGTTGTCAAACAAATCTTGTACATCATGGCGCAGACGAAAGCAGCTATCGGTCTCATGACCGGTTTGTTGATGGTACGCACAGTACTTAGTCTGGTCATGCTTTGGAGAGAGAGGATCAGGTAAAGGCCGTTGTTCCAATGGTTTCAGATGTCCTTTCCAGATTAAGACCTCTAGAGCCTTTGACAAAGGCATATAAAGTGGGGTAAAAGCCCTCTTGACTCGAGGTGGATATTTGGTTTTCTGTGTGCTACTTCCAGATGCACCAGTGAATGGGGTAGCTGTTTTTGATGTGGTGGTGGTGACCATGCCCACTTCAGAAGATCTTGCAGTTGCAGCACTGCTTGTGCCTGTATTGTTGTTGCGGTTGAAGGTTCTCCTGGGTTGCTCGTTGTCATTATCAATCAAGCCTTGCTTCAAGGCATCCTCAATCTGTACCCCCATCTCAGGCAAATCTGAAAAGGTAGGGAAGGGGAGCACGATCATTTTCTACATCAGTTTGGGTTGGAGGTTGCGCACAACCATCCGTATTTGATCCTTGTCAGTGGGCCTAATGGTCATCATTGAGGCCTTGGCCCTCCAGCGGGCTACGAATTCAGAAAAGCTCTCCTTAGGCTCCTGTCTTGTCGTCTCAAGATCACGGGTCATAATCTCGATTTGCGTGTTATAGGAGTACTGTGCAATGAATGCCTCGGCCATCTCATCCCAGTTCCACTTGACATCGTCTTCCAATTTTGCATACCAGATGGCCGCCACACCCGACAGGGTCCGGCCGAATAATGAAATCTTCTGTAGTCTGGTGAGGCCCATCGGCCGTAGTATGTCTGAGAACAACTGTAGATGTACCATGGGATCCCCGGATCCGTCAAAGCGGTCAATTTGTGGCATCTTGAACCTATCCGGCAGTGTCACAGCTGCGTCGGTGTACCCGTTCTCAATGTCCGGGATGGACTTTACACCTTGAGATTTCTTGAACAGCTTTTCAAGCTTGCTCACTTTTAATGCCGTGGGGTCCACCTCGAACTCGAAGGGAGAGTCCGGTTGATTGACAGGCGTAGGTGCCTTGGATAGTTGAGGTAGAATCAGGGGCGGAGCCGGCCCTGTTGGGATGTCTGTATCCTCCTGGACATTCTGGACATTTGCCGTCTCCCCGGGGATTGGAACTCTTGGTGGGGGAGGAGCTTGGTGTGAAGTTGATGCTCCGGCTTGCTGCTGTAGTCGGGTAATTAGCTCTGCCTGTTGGGCCATGACGACGGCCTGCTGTTTGGCAAATTCTGCTTTACGAGCAGCGTCCTCCTACATGGTTCTCATGCTCTCCTGGAGCTGACGCATCATTTCTTCGATTCCTGCCATACTGCCCTGATCTAACTGATCTATCGGTATATCTGTCTCTGTGGTAAAAGCAGATATCTCAACCCAACTGCACACAGGTGGGATGGATAATGACTGCTGATCCGAAGACTGTTGAGCTGATGATCTGTGCCTGACTGGCCCTTTTACCCTGCCTCTGGCAAAGGAATACGGATTGCCCTTGAACTGAATCTCTGACCTGACAAAGTCTATCAGCACAAGTCCGATGAACCTCGGGGGATATTGGAGCCCTCTGAAGCTATGGTTCCCTGACTACCTAGCAAAAGAGAAAACATGCAGCATCTCAACCCAATTTCGCCAAAACAGATATGAGCATAATATGATGACTGTGCCCTCTACTGAATTCTGCCCAAAATTCAAAATTCTGCCTGTAAACTGCTACCCTCAGGTAAAACTGATTCCCCATTCCCAAATACTGATGCCCTCAGGCCTGATACCCAGACTTGCAAACTGATACATGCATTCCTGTAGAGACGCACTCTAAAAGCACATAACAAGCAAGTGAGAGCCAAAACACCCCCTATGTTGGGATAAGGTTTCCCTGTCCTATTTTGTCAGGAGCTAGGGTTTCACTACGCACGCAGCGGTTTCAAACAACCTATAATTTTGTAAGCAACCTGTCCTAGCTTGGAATGGTCACTATGGATTCCGAATATGCACTAGGTCGAATGGTCGAAAAGGGTGCCCCGGTAAATATTTTTTATGAGGGAATTTAGGAAACCCTGACTCGTTGCCTAAGGCCACATGTCCATGCTGAGAGGCCATTGGCCATGAGATGGGACCACCAGCCAACTGAAACAGGTCATCGACCAAAATTTGTGCTCTCGGCAAAAATGGATAGCCGGCCGGCACTGAGGATGGCCGACCAGCCATCTCTTCCTGCAGAATCCTATTTGACAGCAGCAGAGGGCAAACAGAGCATGGCAATGCATCTTCAAAGCAATAAAGGCACAACCACCCTCCCTATCATGTCATGAACTTAAGGGAGTATGGTTCTCGACCCTCGGGCCACCAATCACGCATTTCAATGTATGATAGCCAAAGGAGCCGAGTTGTGCATTTTGATGTCAAATGTAATGCACACCAAACAAACACATAAGGCCCAACCTCAATCATGGTGATTTCAAGAGGCAAGGCATGTATGCAAAATGCAATGCAACCTAGGCATGCAAGCTAAGTATGCACCATGAACATGAGGGCAAGCAATGCAAACATGCAACATGGACAACACACAAACATGTAACAACATGTCAAGTGGCTAAAAGAGAGAATACATGCCAAATGCATTACAACCTAAGCATGCAACAACATGTCATATAGCTCAAGCAATGCAACAAAATGCAATATGGCTAAGCATGTGTCAACAATGCAAGTAATGAGCATGCAAAACATCATGCAACCAAAGCATGCAAACACGAAGCAATGTAACAACATTTGAGCAACATGCAAAAGGTGGACTTAAACTAATATGGAAAAGCCTCAGCCATGTCTAAAATCAGTGGCCAAATGTGCTAAAATGATGGCTTGACATGCACCAAAATGAAGCTCATGTAATGGTCCAAAAATGAGGTATTCATGCATAACTCTCAAACGCATTTAAAGAGTGGAAAACATGGGAATATGGCATACATATAAGCTCTAAAATATGATGCACAATGATGCCAAAACATAGAAACACCTCAACATAGGCATGCAATAGGCTCCAAAACTCGAAGCTAGGCAAGGGTATTGAACTACAACCATGCATAGCAAGAAACATTCGACCATGAGGCCCCAAAACAGAGCTAGGGCAGTCCAAAATATGCACAAAATCAGTTTATGGCATGGTCAAAAAGTGCTAGAATCAAGGGTCACCAAAGCATGCAAAGTAAGCTAGTGAACCATGATTTCCACTACAACTATATGAAGCATATGAGAGGTTACCAAACCAGCCAAAAACAGAAGTATGCCATGCCAACATATGCCCAAATAACCACTGAAACTCAGTCAATACATGTTAGAATGAAGTGCTCCTTTGGAAGGCCATGCAAAGGGTTGTTCTACACATACATGATAGACATACAAAATGGCAAAACTACCTCTGGAAAGAGGTTATGACAGCCCTAAAACTCACTGAAAAGGGCCTGGAAGGAGCCAAGGAAGCATACAAGTAAAGGCCCCTTGAAAGGCCTTGAGGAGGATTACTCTACACATGCATAATAGACACTTTATATGGAAAAATGGGCTCTGGACAAAACCTATACAGACCTTAAAACTCACCAAAAAAGGCCTGAAACATGGCTTTGAAACATGCAAATAGGAGCCCCTTTGGAAGGCCAAAAAAACTAGAAAACAAGACAACAAGGAAGAGGGTCACCCCTCTCCTTCTTAGGACCTCAAAACACCATCCCCACCACTGAAAATCCTCTAGATTTCAGTGGTGAGAAGGCCAATACAAGGTGGTCCCGAAGCTCACAAAAAAGTCACAAAAATGAGGCCAAACAAGGCCTAAGAGGGGGTAAACAACCCCAAACACAAAAGTGATCTTAAACAAACTTAAAAAAGGAGCTCAAAATAAGACTTTTTTTAGTTTATGACAAAGCTCAAAAATGCTTACAAGTAAGGCTAAAATATGAAGCAAAATAAAGGCCAAAAGAGGGTAAAGTGTGTTACCCTTGTAGCCAAAAGGGGACAACAGCTTGTTGGTCTAGAAAACCAGTCCCTTAGCCTCTGAAAATGGCTTCCAAGACCCTTAGGTTGATGATGGAGGTGTTAGGCTAAGAGTTGGTGTGCAAAGGGGCCAAGAACTATGGACTTTGGAGCTCAAAGTAGTGAGATATGTATGGTTTTTGCCTTAGCAAAATTTTTTGGAACCCTTGCAATGGAAGAGGAGCTCTTCTTTTATAGAGGAACAAAGGTGCAAGCTTCTCTTAGAAGCTTGAGCAAAGGGGCCAAGCTTCTCTTAGAAGCTTGGAGCAAAAGGGCCAAGCTTCTTGAGGAAGCTAGAGCAAAGGGGTCAAGCTTCCTTAAGAAGCTAAGAAAGGGTCAAGCTTCTCTGAGAAGCTTGGAGCAAAGGGGCCAAGCTTCTTGGAGAAGCTAGGCAAAGGGTTCAAGCTTCTTGGAGAAGCTAGAACAAAGGGTTCAAGCTTCTTGGAGAACCTAGAACAAAGGTTCAAAAGGTTCAAGCTTCCTCAAGAAGCTAAAACCAAGGGTTCAAAAGGTTAAGCTTCCTCAAGAAGCTAAAACCAAGATTCAAAAGGTTCAACCTTCCTCAAGAAGCTAAAACCAAGGTTCAAAAGGTTCAAACCTCCCTAAGAAAAGGTCTCGGCCAGAAAAAGTGGCCGATTGACCAAAATCAGTGGCCGGCCGACCAAACACAATGCCGACCGACCATCAATAGTGTCGACCGGCCATCACCAATGGCCGGTGGCAAGGAAACAAGGCCGGTGGCCTCAAGCCATGGTCGGTGAGGTGTAGGGATGGCCAACAAGCTATTTCCCACCCTCAGAAGCAAAACAACAAGTGTTTGGTGCAAACCAAACACAAAACAAACAAGTCGAAAGGTCTTGAGGCAAGGCGCGCGGCCGAAACCTCCGAGAACTCAAGACGAACACGAACATGGATAATCATCGAGTGTTCAAACGATGACGTCCAAGTCTTGAGGACGGTCAAAAATGGGGTGTCTACATTGATGCGTACAGAGGCTACCATCAAATCGCTATGTATGAACCAGACCAGGAGGTCACATCTTTTACAACGCCAAGAGAACTGTACTGCTACAAGGTCATGCCCTTTGGCCTAAAGAACGCAGGGGCAACATTCCAACGGATGGTCACCAAGATGTTTGAACCATTGTTAGGCAGAACAATCGAGGCTTACATCGACGACATGGTGGTAAAGAGCAAGGATAAGAATGACCATCTCAAGGACCTAGGTGAGATGTTTCAGATCCTTAAGAAGCACAAGTTACGCCTCAATGCGTCTAAGTATGCATTCGGAGTAGGATCTGGCAAATTCCTAGGCTTCTTGGTGACCAATCGAGGTATAGAAGCAGACCCCTCTCAGATCAAAGCAATTCAAGATCTGGAGAGGCCAAACACCGTAAAATAAGTGCAGCATCTCACCGGCATGGCAGCTGCACTCAACCGATTCATAAGCCGGTCGTCAGACAGACTACGACCATTTTTTCAAGCATTGAAAGCCAAGTTTGAGTGGGACGAAGAATGCAACCGTGCTCTGGAAAGCTTGAAAGAATACATGTCTTCTCCATCACTGCTTGTGACCCCAATACCTGGAGAAGAACTCTTTCTGTACCTGGCAGTTTCACAGCACGCAATTAGCGCAGTGTTAGTCCGAGCGGAAGGAATCCAACATCTGCCCATCTTTTATGTCAGCAAGACATTGCTGGGCGCTGAAACAAGGTATTTGCCACTGGAAAAACTGGCCTTGGCCTTGATGATGGCCTCAAGGAAGTTGTCGCACTACTTTCACGACCACACCATAGTCGTCCTCACAGCTTTTCCATTAAAAGCTTTATTTGAGAGGGCGAACTTTTCTGGGTGAATCTTAAAGTGGGCAGTAGAGTTGGGACAATTCGACATCAAGTTTCAATCCATAACCGCGATAAAGGCTCAAGCTTTGGCAGACTTTGTCGCAAAATTCACCCCCGGAAGTCATCATATCTGTCCAGTCGACCTGACTGAGACAACCGAACTAGGGATGGAAGTTGACGCTGGAATAACGCAACCCCTGGTACAGGTTAACCAGACAGGTCGCAAGACAGACCAGAGTAAAGTGGGGGAGGAAGAAGCAAACCATGCTACACCAAGCCAAGACTCACCAACAAATAAAGGCTTGGTACAATCAGGCAGTGAGGGACAAACAGCAAGCATGGACCAAGAAGAAAACACCAGCAACACTCATGACCCCAAGGCATCATCTGATCCCTCCACTTGCTGGAAGCTGTTCGTCGGAGAGATGTGGAAGCTCTTTGTGGATGGAGCATCCAGCAAGCATGGAGCAGGACTTGGCATAGTCCTCATCTCCCCGGACGGACTAGTAGTGGAGCAAGCAGTCCACCTTGGCTTCCCCACATCAAACAACGAAGTGAAGTACGAAGCACTTCTGGCAGGCTTAAAATCAACATCCTACATGATGGCCACCGAGCTAATGGTTTACAGCGACTCACAGCTGGTGGTAAACCAAATTTTAGGCGACTACGAGGCAAAGGATGACAGGATGGCCAAGTACCAAGACTTAGTCAGAAAAGAGATCAAGAAATTTGAAGTAGTGCGGATAGAACAGATTGGCAGGGAGGAAAACAGCAGAGTAGACAAACTAGCAGGCTTTGCTTCAATGGCAGATACATCCATCCCTCATCCGTTGCTTATTGACTACTTACCAAGACCAAGCATTGAAGACCCCGAAGCAAAAGAGGTATGTTGTGCCGAGCTAGGCCCTTCATGGATGGATCCCATCATAATGTTCTTAAAAGACGGCGTCCTACCGGAAGAAAAGAAAGAAGCCAACAAAATTAGAGCAAAGTCGTAGCGATTCTGGCTCTCCCCATCTATGGCATTGTACAAGAAGTCATTCACAGGACCTTATCTAAAATGTGTCCACCCAGCAAAGTGGAAGCATTCTTGTTCGAGATACACGAAGGCGTATACGGGAGCCACCAAGGAGGAAGATCATTAGCTTACAGAGCCATTTCGCAAGGATACCGGTGGCCATACATGCAAGCAGATTCGGAGAAGTATGTGAAGAAGTGCGAAAAATGTCAGAAGTTCGCACACCAAATACATCAGCCAACCAGAGAGCTCCTACCATTGACTAGCCCATGGCCCTTCGCAATATGGGGCTTGGACATAGTAGGACCACTTCCAACAGCACCCAGAAATAGGAAGTTCTTTCTTGCAGCAACAGACTACTTCATAAAGTGGGTAGAAGCAGAAGCACTAGCATCAATAAAGGAGAAAGATGTGAAGAAGTTCATCTGGTAGAATATCATCACTCGGTTTAGCATACCTGAAGCCCTAATATCAGACAACTGCACTCAGTTTGATGGCAAAATCTTTAGAGGCTTTTGTGAGAATACAAGATAGAGTTCACAACTCTACACCAGCATACCCCAAAGCAAATGGCCAAGCAGAAGCATCAAACAAAGTGGTCTTGGACGGATTGAAGAAAAGATTAGAGAAGCAAAGGACAAGTGGGCTGAGGAGCTTCCCTACGTTTTATGGGCTTACCTTACCACACATCGGCGATCTACTGGCAAAACACCCTTTTCCTTGGCCTATGGCATGAAAGCAGTAATCCCACTGAAAGTTGGCCTCCCCACAATTCGAAGTGAAAATTTTGATCCAGACTTAAATGAAGAAGCCATAGCATTGAAGCTCGATCTTGCGGAAGAAAGAAGAGAAAGAGCACTGGTTCACATTGCCTCGTACTAGCAAGAGTTGTCCAGAAAGTATAACAAAACAGTACATCCAAGACAATTCAAAATCGGAGATTGGGTACTGCGCAAAGTGATGGGAAATACCTTGGTACCCGGAGATGGCAAGTTAGGGCCCAATTGGGAAGGACCTTACAAAGTGGTTAGGTTAGCCCGAAAAGGGGCATACCAATTGGAAGACAAGGACGGCAAAGCCATTCCAAGGCCATGGAACACTACCAATCTCAAATTATTTTATTTTTAGCTCTTTCAGTACTTGTAATTTTTCTTTTTCTCAATAAAACAAGTAGTTTTCTTTTCAGCATAATTGTTTTATTCTGTAAAAGTTGTTTTAGTAAACTAGGGGCAACAAAAACAGAGTTGGCCGGAATAACCAACTTTGTCCTCTCCTAAGCTCAGGATAAGGATCCAGGCTGCAGGACGTTTGGTCGCAATAACCAAACACTTTACTCTAGGTTGGCAGGAAAAACCAACTTAGAGGTTGGCTGGAAAAACCAACACCCCTCCTAAGCCCAGGATAAGGATCCAGGCTGCAGGCAGTAGGACGTTTGGTCGCAATAACCAAACACTTTACTCTAAGTTGGCGGGAAAAACCAACTTAGAGGTTGGCTGGAAAAACCAACACCCCTCCTAAACCCAGGATAAGGATCCAGGCTGCAGGACGTTTGGTCGCAATAACCAAACACTTTACTCTAGGTTGGCAGGAAAAACCAACTTAGAGGTTGGCTGGAAAAACCAACACCCCTCCTAAGCCCAGGATAAGGATCCAGGCTGCAGGAAGTTTGGCAGGAAAAACCAAACACTTTACTCTAGGTTGGCAGAAAAAACCAACTTAGAGGTTGGCTGGAAAAACCAACACTTAGTACTCTTCAACCGAGATAAAGGACCAAGGCTGAAGAGTGGTTGGCTGGAAAAACCAACACTTAGTACTCTTCAAAACCGAGATAAAGATCAAGGCTGAAGAGTGGTTGGCTGGAAAAAGGTTGGCAGGTATGGCCAGTCAAATTGCAAAGTTAAGACGAGATAAATATCTCGGCCAGTGAATGTTATACCTTACTCAAATTACAGTTAGAAAGTAAGTATACGCATCATTCAGATTACAGTTGGAAAGGTATAGCAAGCATTAGATTAAACCGGGGTAAGAGCTAAAACAAAGAGTCATTCATTTAAAGTTCAAAAGTAGTACACAGGATGTTACTTCAGCTCGGTTACAATTGTCCAAAAGCAGAAAGGAGAAAAACAGAAATCAAGCAAAAAGGTCATCTATTTCTGCGTCGAGTTCAACTCGGAGCTCGGTCTCATCTGGTAGCCCGATCTTGTCTGGTAGTTCGGTCGTCAGATCTTCAACCGGTGGCTCCAACTGAGCTGATTGAACAGTAGGTTCATTAACAACCGGGGTATTGTTTGGCTCGGTCTCTTCTTCATCATCCTCAGCCTGAAGAAATTGTTGTTGAACAGCAGTAGCATACTCCGTCATCGAACCCAGGATAAAATATGGAGGAGGGTTGAAGACCTCGGTCTCTGACCCATGACCGAGCTGTTCTATGGCCACCCTCCATCCGCATTTAAAGAATAAGTCTTTTGCCGCCTCAGACTGCTTAATATACAAGCCTCACCTTCTTTGAAACGAGGTCCTCCGCGTCCTCGGCCTTCTTCTCCCACTCCTTTATTATCTCGGCGTTCTTCTTCGTTTCAAGGCTTTGCAAGCTCGCGCGCAGATACTGTCTTTTATGACGGCCGCGGCCTTTTTCTTCTCTGCCTCAATCGAGTTGACAAGCCCAGTCAGACAAGCCATCTCGGTCTGTAGCTCGGCTATCTGCTTTCTTGACTCCTGTAGCTCGGTTGTTTTGGCATCAACATCCGCCATGGCCTGCCTTGTGGCTCTTCGCAGTTCTAACACTCGCTTGTGAGCAATATGGTTTTTCTGTATGGCCTGCAAGAAGAAGGTAAGGAACTTTGAAAGTAAAACCGAGCAGAAAGTTGTAAGGATTAGAAGGATGAGAAAAGGGGCAACTTACCAGCACCATGGACTTTGTGGAAGAACGGATTGCTTTCAGCTCGGTCAGGTGGTCGTGGTGTGACATGTCAGTTGGAAGGCATTACGCCTTTGGCAAGATTGAATGCCATTAAGTGGTTTTTTCAGCGACCACGAATCAGTATCCTTGATGGCTCAGTTCTGGAAAGTGATCTTTGGAGCCCACTTGGAGGAGCTAGCCCGGTCTGAACACTCCGGTTGTGGGCTCGGTGGAGAGCGTGGTGGAGTGGTTTGGGGGACCACGGTTTCATCTTCATCGACGAGGCATTGCTCGGTTGGGGTAGTCCGGGCACGCTTGTTTGGGCGGGATGTTGAGGGTTGGTGAGATGGAAGGGCCACCACGGTCTCTTGAGTTTGACCGGATGGTGGTACCTCGGTCTGGTTGGTTTCGTCAGAAGGGCTCACACGGCTCTCTTTTTTGGCCATTTCTTGTTCGGCGGTTAGAGGGATGAGATTGATCTGGGGCAAGGATGGGTCTGGTTCAGGAGAGGCTTCCAACAAGAAGTCAGTTACCTTGGACTTTCGTCTGCCGCTGTATCTATACGTCGGTCAAAATTCAATAGCTCGGCCAGCCTCTGGTAGGATATCGTAGTGCGGCACGAAGAGTGGCTAAGTTGGGATAGCTGTACTGTGACTTGAGAAAGTTCAAATCTGCATAAAAGAAGAAAGACAAGGGTTAGTTCAGTTCAAAATGTTAAGACCGAGGTAAAAGAAAAGCGC
The DNA here is from genome assembly GCA_030407325.1 of Camellia japonica. Lineage (NCBI taxonomy): Eukaryota > Viridiplantae > Streptophyta > Magnoliopsida > Ericales > Theaceae > Camellia > Camellia japonica. The sequence goes on from JAPPVO010000002.1 coordinate 84,290,608, forward strand.
GGAATTCAGCCGAGGCAATCCTACCGGCTACACCCTTGTTCCAATTTATTCTATGGACTGGGATCTGGGCTTGGTGGTCCTCAAAATTCCCAGAAACCCAGAAGAAATCGTCATCATTGACGTCTTTATCCGGAGTATTTTTTATTATCTTTTCACGCGGCGCCTTATTCTTAAGTAATAGACCCAGCCATCTTCGGCCGATCCTATGGAGTATTGGTGGAAGAGCTCGAACTAGACCGAGATTTAGTCCAGCCCGGCGGTTTAGCTTGGCTATGCCGTTTATTATACAGTAAGAATTGGTGGAAAGTTGGGTAGGGCAGAGCTTGGTTTGCCTAAGGAATTCACAAAGAAGGGGCTGTACAGGGAATCGCAGACCGCTTAGACACCCCATTTTTAACCGTCCTCAAGACTTGGACGTCACCGCTTGAACACTCGGTGGTTATCCATGTTTGTATTCGTCTTGAGTTCCCGGAGGTCTCGGCCACGCGCCTTGCCTCAAGATCTCTCGACTCGACTGTTTTGTGTTTGGTTTTGCACCAAACACTTGTGTTTTTGCTTTGGAGGGCAGGGAATGGCTTGTTGGCCATCCCCATACCCCATCGGCCATGGCTTGAGGCCACCGGCCATGTTTTGTTGCCACCAGCCATTGGTTATGGCCGGCCGGCACTCTTTGTGGGCGGCCGACCATTATTTTGGTCAATTTGGCATTTTTGGCTGGCCAACCACTGTGCATCTGCTTTTGCAGATATTTTTATGCCAGCTGTGCTAGCTGGCATACACTTTGCCCCCCCTCCATACACGTGTATGGAGGGATTTCACTCTTGCTTAGCTTGTTTGTAAGCTTTGCAAGAGTGATCCTCTATAAAGGGAGGGCCTCTCCTCCTCCTCAAGGGTTACAAAATTCCAGAGAGAGGTCTGAGATTAGGGTTGAGTGTGTATCTATCTATCTCTATCTCCCTCTCCTTTTGTGCTTAAGTGTGTGTTTGTTCATAGTTTGCACACAAACACCTACCATTACACTTTCCTTTAGCTACTGAGGTACTAAAGAGTTATTTTCAGAGTTTTGGACTTGGTTTTGAGCTAAGGAAGCTGCTGGAGCACCATTTTTGAAGGAGGTCTTCAAGGGTAAGAACTTTACCTTTAAATACCCCATTTTTGCATAGTCTTTTTGCCTACCTTGCATCTGTTTTTGAGCTTAGTGTATAACATATAAAAGTCTTGTTTTTACTTGCTTAAAATAGTTGTTTAAGGTTGTTTTGGTGTTTCGGGTTGTTTGACCCCTCTTAGGCCTTGTTTGGCCCCCATTTTGTGCTATTTTGGTGAGCTCCGGGACCACCTTGTTTGGGCCTCCTCACCACCGAAATCTTGAGGGATTTCAGTGGTGAGGATGGTGGTTTAAGGTCCTAAGAAGGAGAGGGCCATCCCCTCTCCTTGTTGTCTTCAAAATGTGTCATTTTTGCCTCATGTGTGAGCATCATTTTTAAGTTCATGTTGGCCATCTCTTAAGTGTTATTTGGGCTTATTTTTCCATGATATAGCACTGTTTTTAGTTGGTTTAGACACACCATGCATGCCTTGCATACTTGTCCTGTAATGCCATGAATCGCCTTAACATGTGCCTAGTATTTAGACTGCCATGCTCACTTGTTTTGGCCTAGCTTTGTGAAGCTTTTGTGTATGTTTTAGTATGCTTTAGCTCTGCTTTTAATTTCTTTGGTCATACTTGACATGCTTTGTATAGCCACCTTGCATTTTGGCTTGCTAGCCTCGGGTGTGTGAGTGTTTAGCATGCATTGCTTAGCTTGTTTCAGTGGTTTGGCACCACTTATAACATCATTTCAGTCCCCATGGTATGCTTGTATGCTTGCATTTGATGCTCCTTTAATGCTTTAAAAGGTTGTAATCTTGCGCTCCATGTTTGGCCTCTTTTGTATGCTTCCATGTGTAGGCCACTTAGGTGTTATCTAGGTGTGTCCTTGGCTTTGTTTAGGTCTGCGTTGGGACTATTCTAAGTCCTCTTATCCTTGTGAGACTTGGTTGGCATGGCCATGGTTTAAGCCCCTTCGCTTACCTCGAGTTTTGGGCATTGTTGCATGCTTAGCTTGTCTTGTTTACTTGGTTTGGAACCTCTTATAACATGATTTCAAAGCTTAGTATGCATGCCATTAGTCCATGATTGTCCTCTTTTAAGTGTGCTTAAAAGTTGCTCTTTGATGCTTAAGTTTTGAACCATGTGTGCATGCATGCTTGCGTGTATTTTGGCCCTCATTCCCTTAGCATTTGGCCACTGATTTTGGCATAATAGACGGCTGTCCATCTAGGTGTAAGTCCATTGTTCGCATGTTGTTGCATGCTCGCCTTGTGTGTTGTTGCATATTTGGCCTATCGCATGTGTTGCATGCTTGAATCATAGTGCATTTGGCATGTATTCTCATCTTTGTTTTGATTGCTTAACATGCCATATATTTTGCCTATTTGCATGTTGGCATTGCATCTTGCATGCTCAATTAGCTTGCATACATGTTATATTCTTTGCATGCTTGTTGGCATTCCCATGTTGCATACTTGGTTTTCATGCTTAGGGTGCATTGCATTGAACATGCATGCCTTGCCTCTTGAAATCAAGTGATAGAGGTTGGGTCTTTATGTGTTTATTTGGTTTGCATTTCATTTGAAATCAAATGCACAACTTGACTTGGGCCATCACGCATTGAAATGCGCGATTGGTGGTCCGAGAATCAACAACCTCCTTTGAGTCATAAACATGATAAGGGGTGTTGGTGCAAACATTGCTTGAAATGCATTGCCATGCCTTGTTTCCTCTGCTGCTGTCAAAACAGGTTCTGCAGGCATAGATGGCCGACCGACCACTTAGTGCCGACCGGCCATGAATTGGTGCCGAGAGCTCAGTGGTCGATGGCCACTTACCTGGCCGGTGGTGTTCCCTTTGGCCGGTGTGTTCCACAGTGTTCATAGAGTGTTCTGGGAATTGTGCATTTCAGAGGAGCAGAGCAGGGAAAAGAGGCAGCTTTGCATGGCATTGGATTTCCGGCGAAGCCAATCCGAGCACGCGTGCATCCCTCTTCCCGAGGCCTTTTAATGCTTTCCTTAGCTTAATTGATTTGTTAATTAATTAGGTGGTCTGTAACTATTTAATTAGCTTGTTAGTTGATTAAATTGTATTATTCTTTTGGTCCCTCCGAGCGAGGGCGAATTTGTAATAAGTGTGGGTGCGTGTTGCATGTCTTCCAACCCCACTTCTTTCTCCCTTTTACTTACCTGCTTTGATGGTTAGTATTAGGGCATTTTTAATTTAGCATACCTTATGCTATGCATGCGTGCATCATTCATCAGTCTTGCATGCACCGGGCTCGGCGCATCATGCTAAGCATAGTATTTCAATTCCAACTTGAATACGTGTATCGAGTTGTTGCATTTCACATGCCATCTTAGATTAGCCGAGCCTATTCTAGTGCATTCTGTATGTGATGCATTAGCCACTTAACATGAACTAGGATCATGCATGATTACTAACTAGTTCTTTTTGGCTTGGAGTACTGTAAGTTTTTGCTTTAGCATCTCGCATGAGTGTGAATGTTAACATGACAGCATGCTTACCATGTGGCTATTGCTTATGTGATATTACTGCCTGAATGCCTGTGGGTGAAGGTTGGATTGTTTGAGTTGGAACAACTCATTGAAATCCGTGTTTTAGCCTACTCGCGAGTAGCAAATTCCAAACCATTTTCCAAACGAACGGATATGCAATGCTTTGTTCCAAATTAGGCGATCTAGTCTATACTTTTGTGTTGTGCGCATCACATAGTAATTAGCTAATAACGGAATAAGAACGCATAATGTTTTCAAAACAAGATATCATGGTTAGTAGAGGCCGATCTTTGATCGGGCGATCGGGCGAGGGGGTGCTCATAGCTGACCTTCCCCAATCGTACCCAAGTTCCCGAGCCGAGGCAACTTTGGTGATGACGGACACGTGGCCTTAGGCAAACGAGTCAGGGTTTCCTAAATTCCCCATAAAAAATATTTAGGTGGCGACTCTGTATCTGGCAAAGCAGTCCATGTTTGGCACTTCTTTACAAAAATCTGTTTTCCAAAACGATTTGCCGGATTTGGACTCTTTGGTTCAGATTAAGAACCGTGACAATCGAGTCCGAACTGTAGCGTTGAGGCCCACGCGGGCGCGTCTACAGTTTCTGGCGACTCTGCTGGGGAGTTTAGAGAGCTTGACTCGAACTCGTGATATCTTGTTTTGATTACACTTATGTGTTTCTTTGCATTGCATGTGCATTGGTGCGCCTAAGTCACAGTGTTTGCCGTCTGCTATTCCTGAACGGTTTGCCGGAGGCTCGCTTCGAGAAGCGTGCCATAAGGCTGACCGGTTACGGGCTCTGCCACGATGGGAACACAAACCCCGGTTGTCACCGGGGCACCCTTTTGACCATTCGACCTAGTGCATATTCGGAATCCATAGTGACCATTCCAAGCTAGGACAGGTTGCTACCCGATTATAGGTTGTTTGAAACCGCTGCGTGTGTAGTGAAACCCTAGCTCCTGACAAAATAGGACAGGGAAACCCTACCCCATAGGGGTGTTTTGGCTCTTGCTTGTTTGTTATGTGCTTTTTGAGTTGACCTCTACAGGGAATGCATATACCAGTTTGCAAGTCTAAGTACCAGGCCCAAGGGCATCAGTATCGATATTTGGGAGTCAGTTATATCTGCGGGTATCAGACTCAGTTTTTGGGGCAGTGATTTTGGGGAACAGTGATCAGTAGTAGAGTACAGTTATTCAGCTATGCTCGTGTATGTTCTGATTGGGCCGAAATGCTGCGTGTTTTCTCTTTCAGTTCAGAGAGTTAGTACAGAATAGCCAGTGTTCTCTTTGCTGAGGCAAGACAGAGATCTGATCGTCATCACCGTTCAGTTCAAGAGGACTTATGATGACGCAAAGTTCAGAGGAAATAGTGGTTATGACAGCCGCATTGGATCAAGGAACATCTTGCGGGATGAACCAATGTTGATGTACCGCATCCGCCCAGGTCGCCTGCCGCGCCCCGATCTGGGAACCCCAGTTGTATCAGGCTCGTGAGCCCACCACGTTCGAGTTAATGGGAATGATTGGCGACCTCAGAGGTCCGTGGCTGATCTCACCTATGGGATGTCCGCTTCGCCACCAACCACATCATATGCCGGGAATTTTGTACCGCAGGAGCCCCCGCTACTGGGGCGCATTGTGATCGAGCTCAGCCAACCTGAGGTGCCTCAGCTATGGCATGACATGGCAACAACAACCGGGTTTGCTCTGATATAGCAACCCAAACCCTCGATCAAGCTGAGGCCAGAGGTAAGAACAAGGTGGGAACAGGTGCTGATCCCGTTGAACAACTGTTGTGGGCAGTCGAGGCTTTGAAAGCCGGGGGGATGAATAAGCAACAAATATTCGCAGTGGTGGCCAAAACTGTGGATGATGCTTTCCCCACTCCAACCGAGGGGAGTTCCAGCCAGACAGAAAATCGGGATAGGCCCCGTCATGCCAGAACAGTTCCCTCCAATCCCAACCCTGCACCGGGAAAGGATCAGAAAGTCAAGGCGGCACCTGCCGATCCTTTTGCCAGTGCGTTCGGCAAAAGTCAGCAAACTTCGAAGTATCTGCCGAGGGCGCAGAGTCTTCCACGCACTCTACATGCCTTTGTCTAGGGCGCTCCAGATCCTTGCCGAAAGGGGCACCTTAAACCCCTCGAGCCTAGGCCTCTCCCAAAGAATCTCCCTCCCACACATGATGCTGCCTTGTACTGCGCGTACCACCAGCAAACCGGTCATTGCACCGACAACTGTTTTCGTCTTCGTCACGAAGTGCAAGATTTGATCGACAATGAGGTCATCCTCCCACCCACCTCAGCGAAGTCTGTCACTGCTGAGTTGTTAGATTTTGAGGATACTGCGAGTATGTGATCAAAGGGTTGGACCACCTGCGGGCGGCGCTGAGTGTATTTCAGATGTGGCGTCTGGCACGCACTGTTTTGAGCGTTTGCGGATGCTGTTTTTTTTGTAATTTCTGGCTTGGGTGTTGAGCCATTTCTTTGATTTTGTTTTGAGTCTGTCTCATTGTCTTGAGTCAGTCTTTTTGCTTAAGGGTCTGTCTTGTTGTACTGAGTCAGTCCCATTGTATAGAATGTCAGGTGATTCCAGGGTTGTTGCCTCGGATATCATGTTTTTGTAATTATCCTTTTGTTTTCTTTTGAGTCTGTCTCTGCTACGGAGCCAGTTGCAACCGGAGGTTTTGAATGAAACAGCTGCGGCTATCATGTTTCCGTGCTTATTGCTACTTTGAGCTAGTTGTGCCAGCAAGTTTAGAATGGACTGGCGGCGAGCATCTCACTTACTCTTCTGTACCTCGAAATCATTGCATTGACCTAAGTTTTTCAAAACTTTTTGAACACTGCGGTGAAAACGAAGAGGAAGGAATTCCTCGGGTTTTGCAAAATTTGACTAATTGAGAGAAAGAGAGGCGTGCTAAGCCTTTAATGAATAAAATCATGCTTGTTAGTGTGAGTACTGGGAAGGACCCTGGCTTGATCCAGATTGGTTCCACACTATCTTCAGCGCGAGCGATCTGTCGCTTTCTTAAAAACTTTCAAAACAAAATGTTTTGCGCAGTCCTGCGAAGACCTGTGTGGAATCGCTCTTGAGATTGTGCAGGCTTAGGATCGCTCTCAGCTCCGGACTCGACCCCTCACTCTCAAAGCCTTGACCTTGAATTCAGAATGATCAACAGTCAACCGCAACGTAAGGCCTGTGTGGCCAGATTTGAAGCAGTCCTCGACCAAGAGGCACCAAAGTGAGATCAAGAAGACCAGATGTCACCAAAAGAAACTTGCGAAGCTAAATTAGAAGCACCCCTCGGATCCTTCTGTAAATCAATACAACAGCCACTCTCCTGGTTACGGATGGCTTCAAAACCCTAAAACCATTTGGCATGGACTTGTTACACTTTTACCCTTTGAGGGGCTTGCTGGGCCGAAAACCCGGAAGGGCGACCCAGGCAAAAGTTAGAGCAAGAGAAAAATACAAAAAAGAAAGAAAAAAGAAAAAAAAAAGAATACAAAAAAAGATGAAAATGCAAAAAGAAAAGATGAAAAACAAAAAAAAGAAGAAGAAAAGAATTGAAAAGAAAAGAAAAACATAGCTCGCAAGGTTGAAAACCCAAAAGGGTGACCTTGGCAAAAGTTAGAGCGTGGTGAGGGTTAATACACGAGTGTACCTTAACTGGAACTACGTAAGGCTTGATTCCCATGTTTGGGATACGTAGGCAACTATATCCTGAAGTCCAGCCACAAACACTTCCAAATCGAGTGTGTCCATGTAATGGTTTTGATCATCCCTGCCTTCTCTGAATCCGATTAGTTCGATTGTGACAACCGGAACTACGTAAGTCTTGATTCCCATGTTTGGGATACGTAGGCAACTTCATCCTGAAGTCCAGCCACCAACACTTTCAAAGTGACTGTGTCCATATATTGGTTTTGACCATCTTCGTCTTCTCTGTATCCGAGAGTTCGGTGGTGATCACCACATAATGAGAACTGTTCACAGTATCTGCGGCGTTATCCAGACAAGGGACAACTTTCCATTGCCATGAGTCGTCACTCAAACAAGGGGCAACTTTCCGTTGCCATGAGTTGCTATTCAAACCAGGGGCAACTTTCCGTTACCGTGCAGTGCCATCCAGACAGGGCAATTTTCCATTGCCTCCGATCCGAGGTTGTGCATCTCAAGAGTAAGTTCTGCGCTCATTGAGCACTGACCGTTTGCAAAAAAATAGTTTTTGAGAATTTTTACTGAGGTTGACCATTTTCTCGAAAACCATTTCATTTTCCAAAATTGGACCATTTTCTTGGACCCAAAAAAGGAAAATTTTCAGTGCTCATAGCCTAACTTGCATGATTTCAAATCAAAAATCGAACAGCATGTTAATCTGACTCTCATTTTGGTTAAAATTGTTTTAGTAGAAACCAAAAAATGGTCAAAATGATGACTAGGGGCACAGTTGAGTCAGGTATTCTGTTTTCCCCCGTCGTCAACATACTTGCCAGCAGGGCACTCTGCTTGTCAACAAGGGCGCAACTGGAACTGTCTGTAAAGGGCTGAAAGCTCTCAACATCCTCCAAGCCGAGTAACAAGACGAGTGCAAGCACAAATTGGGGTGGATCAAGACACTCCACTCCCTCATACAGGGCATCGACTAAAGTCACTAGAAGAAATAGCTGTGAGCTAACAGTGTTGGGCGTGAACCCACGACCTTCAATTTATCCACCAACCCTGGGGAGGGATTATAAAATGAGAGACTAAAGAATAGAGAGATGTAAGTTGAGAGAAAAGTGAGCAAAAGGTTTTGAGTGAAAAAAACCGCGCCTGAGGGCCGAGTGATGTGAGAATCACAAATCAGAAAGGGTGGGAAACAATACCCGAGAAACTGGCTCTCGTGATCTGAGGTCTCTCGTCTCGTTAACACATCTGTGTGTCGTGTCTTTTGTTTTGTTTGTCTCGATTCTTGTTTGGAGTCATATCCGAGCCTGTCTTGTCATGTTTTAGGTTGTTTACCTTTTGTTTTCCGTTTTGAGTCTTTTTCGCTGTATTCAGTTGTAGCTCAATACCAAGTGAGAAACCTTTTCTCATTTTCAAAAAAAAATCGTTTTGTGCTCAGAGTGCTGTGCCATTCTCCACATTTGTGCAAAACATGATTTGGTTCTTTTGTGAAACCACAGGGGTTCAACCCCGGGTCACTTGGAAATAGTGAACGTATGGCTTCTGGATTGCATCTGAGTGTGTTTCAGCTTCAGCAATTTCCATCTTTGTATTTCGTCTTTTCAGATTGAACTGTTTGTCCAGGATGGGCCGTGTGCAAATGAGCAGAATACTGTGTTACGGGCTTTGAGTTCAGAATGAGTAGTGTTCAAAATGAGCTGTGTGAATGAGCTGTGTGCAGTTTGAACCAAGTGCTGTGTTATGGGCTGTGTGTTCAGAATGAGCAGTGGGTTGTTTGAATTGTTTTGCTGTTGGCCGGTTCATTATCTGGTTATTACAATACAAGTGTTTGATTCTCAGACAAAAAATCAATCTCATTTACATTAAGGTGTAATATGATGCAATGCAATACGAAGTATGAAATGTACAAATGTAACACTTTTTCAGATAAAAAGTTCGTTTCATTTCATCCTTTTTCAAGTACATAGTTTTGGAGAAAACAAAAAACCTGCCTGCGGCAGTACAAAGTACTTAAACTGCTAGTTAAAAAAGGAAAATGTCTGAACAAAACAAAAGAAGAAAAGCAGCAAAAGTCTGGATCAATGCTAACTGGTCTCAGGCCCGTGAGTCTGTCCTCGTCCTCTTCCTGGACGAAGGTCCAGGAGCATCATCATCATCGGCACCATCGTCTAAGCCCGAGCCCGAGTCGTCTCCAGTCTCCTCCTCGGACGACTCTGCCTCCGACTCTGCCTCTGTCTTCGCCTCGGACTCATCATCATCGGGAACTGGCGCCCGAGAGCTGCTCCCAACATGAGTACGCCCCGCTTTGGTGCAGGGATATACTGTGTCTCCTCGCCCTCCTCCCCGAGTCGGAATAAAAGGCCCAGTTGGAGCACCTCCTGCAGCAGGAATCTGGAATGGAGGCTGAAAAGCACAAATGGCAAACGCATCAGTATGCTACACAAGACAGTGTATGAATGTTGAGCATGTATCAGTACAGAATGCAGTGTATGAGTACAGTGTATGAATGTTATGAGCAGTGTATCAGTACAGAATGCAGTGTATGAGTACAGTGTATGAATGTTATGAGCAGTTGTCGATAGAATGCAGTGACTGAGTGCAGTGTATGAATGCCGTGAGTAATGCTGTGAACAGTTGTGGGATGCAGTGTATCAGATGCCGTGAAGGCCGTATATCGAGTGCTGTGGTAATAGTGCGATGCATCAGATTGTGTAAGGTTTGAGACTGCGGTCAGAGGAACTTACCGGAATGCCATAGATGGTCAGTAGATCGAGGCTCCGCTGGAGCATCCCCATCACAGAGGCGATCAACTCCAGGACTGGCGAGTGTACTCGGAGGAAGCTGCAAAAGTGTTAGAAACATCAGTATTCTGCGGAATATCAAATGAAGTGAATGAAATGACAAGTGCAAGATGTAAAATACAGTAGTACATACCGGAGGCAAGTCGTAGAACCCGACTAGCTCGTGATCAGCCGGAGGGGGAGCATGGGGATCTGGTAAGTCTCCCCACCCTGCCCTCGGCATGTCATCATCATGGGCAGTATGGCCAACTAGCCCCCCGTCCTCTCCGAGTCCCACTCCTGCCACGGACCCGAGCCATCCTCGATGCTCCAGCTCCCTCCGCTCTGCCCTAGCCGCCGGTGCCGCAGCCTCTCTCGCTCGACTCGACGCCACTGCTCAAAGGCCGCATAATGTAGGTCCGGATGTACTCTGCGTAGTCGCCCTCGCCCCTGAAGCCCTCTGCATCCCAGCCGATCGTGTAATCAGCCATCTCCTCGAGAGTGTACCTCTCGGTATGCCTCATATGAGTAGGAGGCGGCCGCAAAACTGCCTGCTCTAGCACGCCTAGCGTCTGCCACAAGAAGCGCTCGCCCAAGTACCAGGCGCGGCAGACAGGGCCCTCCAGTAAAACTCTAAACCGGGCCATCTCTCGGGCACCAGCATACCGATCCCGTACTGCGATGGGCAATGAGGCCCATGGCTGCCAGGTGATCTGCAAACAAAATACAGTTCGTTATCTACTGCTATTGAAAATGCAATGCAAAGCGAAGCTTAAATGAACTGCAAGTTCTAAAATACCTCTGCGGCGGTGATGGTGTCAAAGTATCGGCGGAAGAATATGAAAGACTCCCGTGGCCTCCGCTCGCACCTCACGTCGAAGCGGTGAGAGAATGGGATCATGGGAGGCATCTCCTCCTCTGGCACTGGGGCAAGCCTCGGGAAGTAGGCGTATACCCACAACTACAGTATGACAGAACAGATGTCAGTATACTTATCAGATAAGGCAGTATGCAGATAAAGCAGAAGGTGGTATGTGCAATGTATTGTGCAGTGTGTGCAGTGTACAGAATACAGAGAATGTAAAGCAGAAATGAAAAATGGAAGAAGAAGACATACCTCCCAAGCCCGCCAGTAGCCTCCGAGCAGCTGTCCGCTGAGGCGAGAAGATGAGCTCATGTAGCCATAAAGCGTGGCCAAGCCTGCGCCACCCCAGTCGTAGCCACGAATTCGAGAGACGTCCACCAAAGCGCTCAGCAGACAGAGGGACACTGTGTTCGCCCGGTCGGCGAAGAGAGTGGTCCCTAGCAGGAACATCAAGAAGCCGCGAGCATACTGCTCCTCCTCCTCCTGAGTGGTCGGCGCCTGAATCCTGAAATGAGCCTCGAACCAAGAATATCGCACAAATCCTGGACGAGCGAGGTGGTAGGACGCCAAGCAGGTACATCTGGGCAGCCTCCCACTCATCCATGTCTGTGTCGAAGGGGATCGGATCACCCCCTACCCCCGATGTAAGCATCGAGAAGTCGAAGGGAGTCATCGTCATGTCTCCCGTGGCAGAGAAGTGGAAGGAGTCGGTGGTGTCCCACCACCTCTCCGCCAATGCAGCAAGGAGCGGCCTACTCGCAGTAAGGTGCGAGAGCCCCATACAGAAGGTCCTGAAACCAGCTCGGTCGATGATGCGACGAACCGCGTCCGGTAGCTCCATGTACCAACCTCGTGCGGCGACATTCCCATACCCCCGGAGGGTATGGGAATCTCCCTGTGGTCAAAACAAACAGTCACGAAACGGCATTATGAATACAGTGTTGAATGTGCTCAGAATCAGTACAGATATAGCGTGTGTGCGCGTGTTCAGATTCAAACAGATATCGAGTGCCGGTGTGCTCGCAGTGAACTACAACATATGATGTGTCAGTGCTTTCGAGTGGTTCAGTACAGATATAGCATGTGTGCGCGTGTTCAGATTCAAACAGATATCGGGTGCCGGTGTGCTCGCAGTGAACTACAGCCTATGATGTGTCAGTGTTTACGAGTGGTTCGGTGAAAATACAGCGTCAGTGCACAGGTTTAGATTCAAACAGATATCAGGTGCAAGCATGTTCACAGTCAATTACAGCATGCGGTATATCGGTGTATCCGAGTTAAACAGTTCAAAGGCAGAATCAACTATTGCAGTTATACATTCTACTTTGCAGGAAATGAAACAGAGAAGGGTGTACCTCGAAGGCACAAAAGGACAGATATGACTCTGGCTCGCGTAGTAAGAGCTCCGGCGCCACACCCCTCGCGAAACTGTTGAAGTGGCGAATGCCGTCGAGAGGCAGCACATGGATCGCCGGCCTGTAGGCTGCTGGATCGAATGATCAAACACTCAAGGGCAAGAGCTCGGCCTCGGGGTCCATCTCCTGCTCCGGGGAGTCCCGCCTCGTGGAATATCATCCGCCATGCCAAAAAGGGTGTGAAAATGGCCGGAAGAGTGAAAACGGGGGGAGAATATGAAAAGTCAACCCCGAGAGGGTAAAAAATGGCCAGAAAGGACGGGGTGCAGAAAAGACACGAAGATCGAGGAAAACTTAAGGGAAACAAGCCCCGAGTGGTGAAAATCGAGAAAGAAACGCCGAAATAAAGTTTTGTTCAGTTCAAAACGTGCGGGCTCTAAAACCGAGGAAAACAGAGGAATGAAGGAAGAAGAATAACCTAGAGAGAAGGAGGAGGATTTTTCGACCTAGGGAAAAGTGGAAAAATAGGGCTAGAAGCCCTATATTTAAAGACCCATGCCGAAATGTCAAAACTGCCCCGAACAGGCACTTTTGGCCGGTCGGCCATATTGTTGGCCGGTCGGCCATATTGTTGGCCGGTCGGCCAAATAGATGGCCGGTGGCCTTATTTTGTGGTCAGTGGATGGCCGGTGGACTCCCCTCATGGACGGTGAGCCTCCTACACCTTTGTTTGGGTCTTTGATATGATTTGGGGCCTTCATTGCTCAAGATAGTGCTTTCATTGCTCAAAACAGTGCAAGAAAATGCATTTCCGAAGCTTAACCGGTCCTGTGCGTGTCTTCTGGCGTAGCACTCGAATACGTGCGAGGTGTATCTTTTTGTATCCTTTTTTGTTTTCTTGCGAGATTCGAAAGTTGCCCCACATGCATACGTTACAACGTTTTGTCGTGAAACGCGCGTTGGTTGTACGTCATTTCACTCGCATCGTTATGCACACATCTTGCATTGTCATGCGCATGTCATACTTGCGTTAGTATGCACATTCTTTAGGTCGCACCGTCATGCGCACCTCACATGCATTGTCATGCATATCAAGCGACGCGCGTTATAGCGCATTCGAGTTCACATGCATTGTCATGCATTCCAAGCGACATGCGTTGTCGCGCATTTAAGATCACGTGCATTGTCATGCATTTTGAAAGACATGCCTTGTCACGCATTCAACCTCACATGCATTGTCATGCATATCAAGCGACACGTGTTATCGCACATTTGAGTTCACGTGCATTGTCATGCATCTCAAAAGACGTGCGTTGTCACGCACTTCCATCATTTGCATTTACATGTATTTCAAAAAAAAAAAAAACTTGCATCATTTGCATTTGCATGCATTTCAAAAAAAACAACAAAAAAAAAAAACATGCATCATTCGCACTTTGCATGCATTTCAAAAAATAGAAAAACAACAAAAATATATTGCATATGTCATGCTTCATTGTATATATTGCATATGTCATGCATCATTGTATATAGTGCATATGTCATGCATTTCACTGTATATATTGCATATGTCATGCATCACTGTATATATTGCATATGTCATGCATCCCTTGTATATAGTGCATATTGCATGCATTCACTGTAAATATGGCATTTATATGCACTATAAATTTACATCATAGTATCCAGTGCATATTGTATATATTGCATTGTAGCTTGCATGCATTCATTGCATCACCTCCATTTATGGCTTGCGCCTTTCCATGTTGAGCTTGGTTTGGTATGTGCTCATACTTTTCACGTCGAAGCACAGTTATATATTATGTGTACGCGCCTATTCCACTGCTGGTATTGTGGTTTGAGGGTGACGGCACCGTTTCTGTGTTAGACGCGGTTTGTATGTGTCCATGCCTTTCCTAGGCAAGACACGATTCGGCCCTAGGCCTTTTCCACTGCATCCATGGCATTCTCCCCAGCAAATCGAATTGTACATAGTATCCAGTGCATATTGTATATATTGCATTGTAGCTTGCATGCATTCATTGCATCACCTCCATCCATGGCTTGCGCCTTTCCTTGTTGAGCTTGGTTTGGTATGTGCCCATATTTCTCACGTTGAAGCACATTTATGATATTATGTGTACGCATCTATTCCACTGTTGGTATTGTGGTTTGAGGGTGACGGTACCGTTTCTGTGTTAGACGCGGTTTGTATGTGTCCATGCCTTTCCTAGGCAAGACACGGTTTAGCCGCAGGCCTTATCCACTACATCCATTGCATTTTAGCTTGTAAATATTGCATTATGCATAGCTTGCATTGTCATGCATCTTTCCTTATATGCATTGTAGTGCATTCTTCCTTATTTTGCATATGTCATGCATTCATTATATATAGTGCATTGTCATGCATTCATTGTAAATAGTGCATTGTCATGCATTCATTGTATATAGCTTGCATGCATTCACTGCATCGCATCCATCTATGGCTTACGCCTCTCCATGTTGAGCTTGGTCATACTTTTCACCTTGAAGCACAGTTATGATTTTATGTGTACGCACCTATTCCGCTGCTGGTATTGTGGTTTGAGGGTGACGGCACCGTTTCTGTGTTAAACGCGGCTTGTTTGTGTCCATGCCTTTCTTAGGCAAGATACGGTTTGGCCGTAGGCCTTATCCACTGTATATACTGCATTGTAGTGTAGTTCGATTGCATCCAGCATTTAGGATCATGAGCTTTTCTGAGCAGAGCATGCCTCACTTATGTCATTCCACCCAATTACTTGTTCTTATGTTCCGTCTACATCACTCATAGTTCTGCATGTGTACGCACCTATTCCACTGCTGGTATTGTGGTTTAAGGGTTGCGGCACCTTTTCTATGGTAGACGAACTTTGCATCTCTATCATCTTTATGACATTTGTGTGGTTTTTGAACCGCTCATGATTTGATCATGATCCAATTGCATTGCATATCATTTGCATTGTTTATACGTAGACTTGTAAATGTTGCATATCATTTTGCATCCATTCCGCATTGTTCTACTTTGTCAATACATAGGTTGCATTGTCATGCACTCCTACACTCGCGTTGTCACGTAGTCTTAACTTGCATTGTCATGCATGTTGCCAACAATATTGTACTTGTTGAGTTTTCTCTCTTTTACAGGCATGATATTGTATGTACGGTTCATTTGAAGCTGGCACGACCAGACGAACCACACAGGTATTGTATTCTCCGCGTGAAGTGTAGCGAGAATTACATAATTCTCTTACATCCTTTCTGCATTGTAATGTAGTCGGATTTGTGTTTGCTAGCTTAAAACTGTTGCATTGTTATGCTTCGTTACAGCTTTCTTTGCATGATCATAAGTTATGTTCGGCTTCTTGCATTGTCAGTTGCATTTTGCCCCCGCCTTCGGGCGCATATCTTTGTTGTCTTGCATGCTTTGTCTAAGTCTTCGGCCTTGTCAAAAATGGGTCATCTCTGGGTTTTGACATTCACTCCCGTCATTGTTATGACTTTCGAGTTCTGTCAAAGAGGGGCAACTGTAGACACCCCATTTTTGACCGTTCTCAAGACTTGGACGTCACCGCTTGAACACTCGGTGGTTATCCATGTTTGTGTTCGTCTTAAGTTCCCGGAGGTCTCGGCCACGCGCCTTGCCTCAGGATCTCTCGACTCAACTGTTTTGTGTTTGGTTTTGCACCAAACACTTGTGTTTTTCCTTTGGACGGCAGGGAATGGCTTGTTGGCCATCCCCATACCCCACCGGCCATGGCTTGAGGCCACCGGCTATGTTTTGTTGCCACCGGCCATTGGTTATGGCCGGCCGGCACTCTTTGTGGCCGGTCGACCATTATTTTGGTCAATTTGGCATTTTTGGCTGGCCAACCACTGTGCATCTGCGTTTGCAGATATTTTTATGCCAGCTGTGCTAGCTGGCATACACTTTGCCCCCCTCCATACACGTGTATGGAGGGATTTCACTCTTGCTTAGCTTGTTTTGTAAGCTTTGCAAGAGTGATCCTCTATAAAGGGAGGGCCTCTCCTCCCTCCTCAAGGGTTACAAAAATTCCAGAGAGAGGTCTGAGATTAGGGTTTGAGTGTGTATCTATCTATCTCTATCTCCCTCTCCTTTTGTGCTTAAGTGTGTGTTTGTTCATAGTTTTGCACACAAACACCTACCATTACACTTTCCTTTAGCTACTGAGGTACTAAAGAGTTATTTTCAGAGTTTTGGACTTGGTTTTGAGCTAAGGAAGCTGCTGGAGCACCATTTTTGAAGGAGGTCTTCAAGGGTAAGAACTTTACCTTTAAATACCCCATTTTTGCATAGTCTTTTTGCCTACCTTGCATCTGTTTTTGAGCTTAGTGTATAACATATAAAAGTCTTGTTTTTACTTGCTTAAAATAGTTGTTTAAGGTTGTTTTGGTTTGGGTTGTTTGACCCCTCTTAGGCCTTGTTTGGCCCCCATTTTGTGCTATTTTGGTGAGCTCCGGGACCACCTTGTTTGGGCCTCCTCACCACTGAAATCTTGAGGGATTTCAGTGGTGAGGATGGTGGTTTAAGGTCCTAAGAAGGAGAGGGCCATCCCCTCTCCTTGTTGTCTTCAAAATGTGTCATTTTTGCCTCATGTGTGAGCATCATTTTTAAGTTCATGTTGGCCATGTCTTAAGTGTTATTTGTGCTTATTTTTCCATGATATAGCACTGTTTTTACTTGGTTTAGACACACCATGCATGCCTTGCATACTTGTCTTGTAATGCCATGAATTGCCTTAACATGCCTAGTTTTAGACTGCCAGCTCACTGTTTTGGCCTAGCTTTGTGAAGCTTTTGTGTATGTTTTAGTATGCTTTAGCTCTGTTTTAATTTCTTTGGCCATGCTTGACATGCTTTGTATAGCCACCTTGCATTTTGGCTTGCTAGCCTCGGGTGTGTGAGTGTTTAGCATGCATTGCTTAGCTTGTTTCAGTGGTTTGGCACCACTTATGCATCATTTCAGTCCCCATGGTATGCTTGTATGCTTGCATTTGATGCTCCTTTAATGCTTTAAAAGGTTGTAATCTTGTGCTCCATGTTTGGCCTCTTTTGTATGCTTCCATGTGTAGGCCACTTAGATGCTTCTAGGTGTGTCCTTGGCTTTGTTTAGGTCTGCCTTGGGACTATTCTAAGTCCTCTTAGCCTTGTGAGGCTTGGTTGGCATGGCCATGGTTTAAGCCCCTTGCTTACCTCGAGTTTTGGGCATTGTTGCATGCTTAGCTTGTCTTGTTTACTTGGTTTGGAACCTCTTATAACATGATTTCAGAGCTTGGTATGCATGCCATTAGTCCATGATTGTCCTCTTTTAAGTGTGCTTAAAAGTTGCTCTTTGGTGCTTAAGTTTTGAACCATGTGTGCATGCATGTTTGTGTGTATTTTGGCCCTCATTTCCTTAGCATTTGGCCACTGTTTTGGGCCTAATAGAGGGCTGTCCATCTGGGTGTAAGTCCATTGTTCGCATGTTGTTGCATGCTCGCCTTGTGTGTTGTTGCATATTTGGCCTATCGCATGTGTTGCATGCTTGAATCATAGTGCATTTGGCATGTATTCTCATCTTTGTTTTGATTGCTTAACATGCCATATATTTTGCATATTTGCATGTTGGCATTGCATCTTGCATGCTCAATTAGCTTGCATACATGTTATATGCTTTGCATGCTTGTTGGCATTCCCATGTTGCATACTTGGTTTCATGCTTAGGGTGCATTGCATTGAACATGCATGCCTTGCCTCTTGAAATCAAGTGATAGAGGTTGGGCCTTTATGTGTTATTTGGTTTGCATTTCATTTGAAATCAAAATGCACAACTTGGCATCTTGGGCCATCACGCATTGAAATGCGCGATTGGTGGTCCGAGGGCAGTACCAAGCTCCTTTAGTCATAAACATGATAAGGGGTGCGGTGGTGCAAACATTGCTTGAAATGCATTGCCATGCCTTGTTTGCCTCTGCTGCTGTCAAAACAGGTTTGCAGCATAGATGGCCGACCGACCACATTCAGTGCCGGCCGCCATGATTTGCCGATGGCTCATTTGTGGTCGATGACCACTTTCCTTTGGCCGGTGGTGTTCCCCTTGGCCGGTGTGTTCCACAGTGTTCATAGAGTGTTCCTTGGGAATTGTGCATTTCAGAGGAGCAGAGCAGGGTAAACAGAGGCAGCTTGTGCATGGCATTGGATTTCCGGGCGAAGCCAATCCGAGCACGCGTGCATCCCTCTTCCCGAGGCCTTTTAATGCTTTCCTTAGCTTAATTGATTTGTTAATTAATTAGGTGGTCTGTAACTATTTAATTAGCTTGTTAGTTATTAAATTGTATTATTCTTTTGGTCCCTCCGAGTGAGGGCGAATTTGTAATAAGTGTGGGTGCGTGGGTGCATGTCTTCCAACCCCCACTTCTTCTCCCTTTTACTTACCTGCTTTGATGGTTAGTATTAGGCATGTTTAATTTAGCATACCTTATGCTATGCATGCGTGCATCATTCATCAGTCTTGCATGCACCGGGCTCGGCGCATCATGCTAACTGCATAGTATTTCCATTCCAACTTGAATACGTGTATCGAGTTGTCGCATTTCACATGTCATCTTAGATTAGCCGAGCCTATTCTAGTGCATTCTGTATGTGATGCATTAGCCATCTTAACATGACTAGGATCATGCATGATTACTAACTAGTTCTTGTTTTGGCGGAGTACTGTAAGTTTTTGCTTTAGCATCTCGCATGAGTGTGAATGTTAACATGACAGCATGCTTACCATGTGGCTATTGCTTATGTGATATACTGCCTGAATGCCTGTGGGTGAAGGTTGGATTGTTTGAGTTGGAACAACTCATTGAAATCCGTGTTTTAGCCTACTCGCGAGTAGCAAATTCCAAACCATTTTCCAAACGAACGGATATGCAATGCTTTGTTCCAAATTAGGCGATCTAGTCTATACTTTTGTGTTGTGCGCATCACATAGTAAATCTAGGCTAATAACCGGAATAAGAGCATAACGTTTTCAAAACAAGATATCATGGTTAGTAGAGGCCGATCTTTGATCGGGCGAGATCGGGCGGGGGGTGCTCATAGCTGACCTTCCCCAATCGTACCCAAGTTCCGAGCCGAGGCAACTTTGGTGATGACGGACACGTGGCCTTAGGCAAACGAGTCAGGGTTTCCTAAATTCCCCATAAAAAATATTTAGGTGGCGACTCTGTATCTGGCAAAACAGTCCATGTTTGGCACTTCTTTACAAAAATCTGTTTTCCAAAACGATTTGCCGATTTGGACTCTTTTTCAGATTAAGAACCGTGACAAATCGAGTCCGAACTGTAGCGTTGAGGCCCACGCGGGTGCGTCTACAACCGCACTCTACGATGGAAATAACATTAAAAGGGACAAAGCCTTCTTTTACCCAGGGAACGGTTTATGGTTCGGCCAGTGAGAGGTGGACGTCATCTGGAATTTGGTAGTCCTTACGAAACTCAGCTATGGCCCTGGTGAGTTTACTAAAAATCTATACTTCCCCATTTGTGGTTTAAGTTATGTACAAAATAAACTAGAGTGTTAGCTCGGTCGAAAAATTGTGCTGAGTAGCTCGGTTGAGTGCTCAAAGGAGTGCCTAGGCAACCTAAGTCTGCAAAGTGAAAAACAAAGGTGTTAAGCACAGATCGTTGGATCGTGCTAAAAGAAATAAAGGCAAGATGAATGAAGTCCTAACTCGGCTATGTGAGATGCTACGGATCTTAGCCCGGTTTGAGCAAGGGGATTTTTTTCAACCCGGTTGAGCCACTAGGGGCAGCATTCTTAGTTCGGTCTGAACTAAGAGGGCTGGCTTAGCCCCTGGTTGTAGCTCGGCTGTGGGTAAGGCTTCCAAGTGTGCTATTGCGCAGATTCAGTAAGGTTCGATAGCTCGGCTAATTGAAGTAAAAGATGGTTTGACCTGATGAAACTACTAGTTTAGCGTGAAGTGCTAGTCCGGTTGGTAGTCTGGCTAGACTGACATCAACTACAAACAACATCCTAGTTCGGTTGGGGCGTGATTTTGGATCAAATACAGCGTTTTTCACATTATTTATGAATATAGTGGTTCTATCACAAGATTTTCCCAGAAAACTGGAAGTAAAAGTGGTGTATGTTTTGAAAAAAAAAACATACAAATACGCATGCTGTGAATTGCAAAAACAAATACGAAGTCAACAAATGAGGAAATAGGATTGAGTCACTTACAAGAAGGGAGGCAAGTTGATGAAGATCCGAGTAGCAAGGAAGAGCACGAGCTTTGCAAAAAGAAACAGTGGCTGCAGAAATGGAGACTCGAGCAAGAGAGCAAGAGGGAGAGAAGGTGAATAGTGAGAGAAATGATTCAAAAATAGGGTTTTTTGCTTTGTGTAAAGCTTTTGGCGGGACTGTTCAAAAATTGCGAAGTACGAAGAATGGCGTGACAACTATGCTAGGCCACTAAGAGTCTGCCACGTGTCCATTGGAATGAGAAGCGATTCAGTTGCTGTAATTGAAGAGACATTTTGACCGGACAAGTAAAGCCCGGTGTGAATTTAGCTCGGCTGGAAAAGCTAAAGAATTTTAGCTCGGCTAGAAAGGCTAAAGTTTTTAGCTCAATTGATAAAACAGGTAAATCCCTATCATGCTGCGCAGATGGAATTAAGGGGCAATTGAGAGGGTAATTTATACCTAAATTGGGCCGAGCTGGGTAAATGGGCCATTCTTTGGGCCACAGTAAGAAGGGCTGGATGAAAGGGGCTTGTAGTTAGCCCGGTCCCAATAAGCCCTATTGTTATCCCGGTCCCAGAGAGCCCTCTTGTTATCCCGGTCCGAAAGAGCCTTGAAGTTAGTCCGGTCTAAGGAAGCTTTGCAGTCAGCACCGGTCACCATACTCAAAGTTAGCCCGGTCATAACGTAGTATGGCTAGCTCGGTCAGAACCTTGCTCTTTGCTAGCTCAGTCTAAACATACCACAGTTTGTACAAGAGGAATTGAGGTAAGGGCAATGAAAGGAAGAACCAAACTAGGTATAGTTCGGTCTACTCTGCTGCTCAGCATAGCCAGGCTTACCTCAGTCATATTGACATCCAACCATGGTAAAACCATTTCACTTGGCTTAAGCAGTGAGGGGGGTGTTGAAGGATAAGCATTATTTTTCAAGAGTATGACTCTTGGGAGAACTCTACATGGAGGAGTAAAAGTCCTACTAGGATTGTGCCACGCGGAACCTGTAAAAGCTCACAACATCACCTATGGAGAGGTAACAGAACTTTGATTCCCGAATACACAGAGCTTTTGTCTATTTGTCTATTTTTCTGACTTAGGCATCGGAGAGGTATCCGGCACACACCCGCCGGCTAGCTCACGTTTGTGTTTTCAGGGAGTAAAGCGACGTCGTACGGAGGAGCGCAGACTTGATCAACAGGATTATACGAGAAAAATATTTCGTACTCGTACACTATTCATGTAAAATTTTAAAATTCAAATTCAAATTTAAAAATTTTGTCAAAAAAATTCAAACAAAATTTAAATAAGAAAGAGAGATATGGGCTTATCCAACCTGATTCAATGTGGGGCAACATGGTAATGCGTGCATGCGTGTGAGATTTTTTGGTCTAATCTAATCTATAACTCCTCTCTACAAAATTTAAGTGTCCCTTAGGGCCCTAACTCAAAAGCGAACCTAGAATTTATATACAGACTCAAGTTTTTCTACTTAATCACTACATGAAAATGTACACTTCACTGGGTTCCACTTTAATTTTGCTAAAAAAATGGCAAAAAAATTCATGGTTTATAAATCATTTTTAACTGTATTTGCATAGAATTGACACAAAGAAATTAGCACTCAGTAGCGATTCAATATTTTGTCAGACTTAAAGTTAGATATGAAAATAAAGTCTTATCTTATTGGACCGTTGAAATATTATAATCCTTGACAATAAGAATTTTTTTGAGATTTTGTTTAGAACCTTGAGTAATCTGAATTATCTCTGTATTCACCATATCTATTTTTATTCTGTGCAAGTTTTAGTGAGGTAATTCTGTGGAAGTAATTTTTTTTATATTTTTTTATTTATTTAATTTGAATGAATAAAAGAAGATGCAAAAACAAGGAACAAAGAACATAAGTAATGATGAATGGAAGAGTTTAAAGAGATACAAAAGCCATGTCCCCTTTGTTTTGTTACCTATTGTCAACCAGACCAATGCTGGTGGGGAATGTGGATTGTGATGTGAGCTTCTCTCCCTCTAGTTGTGTCTTTGTGTCTCTGTATGTGTGTGTTCGAAACACAACTGTTTGAAAATCGACCATGTAAGCTTTTATCCCATCCAAAGCGGTCCTCCTAACATCTTTTATCTTTATTCTCTTTTCCTTTTTTTACTTTTTATTGTCTTCATGTGTGTGCACATATTTTGCACATATTTTACTGTTAAGAAAACCTAACACTGTAAACCATTCAGTTATATTTGGTTAATAAATTTGAAAAGAGATTTAAAAATATAAATAGAAAATATTTGTAAAATCAGATAAAATATAGATATAAATATTATTCATCTTTTATCTACGTTTTTCTTTTTTATTTTCAAATCCCTCTCTAAATCCTTAAACCAAATACTGTCGGAGACAATCAATTATGATTCAATCAAAATGTTTACATCTGATTCATTTCAAAATATATTAAAATTTTAGTACAAATAAAATTCTTATTTAATATTATAAGGAAGAGTTTGGCTTCTCTCAAATTATCATCTCAATTTGCGAGAGTGTTTACATTTGGTAGACCCATTTTGGAACCGATTTTGGTGACCCAAACCGTCCACATTTTTGGACTCATTAAGTACATTTAAAAAACTTAAGATGATTAGATATCGGTAATTATATGTTCTAACCATATTCATTTTTTTTTAAAATGACTAACAAATGTAATTTTAAAAATAACTACCCATTTTTTGTAATATAAATTTGATTCAAACATATAGTTGTTGATGTCTGATTATCTTAATTTTTTGTATTAATATTTTACCCAGCGATTTTTTAAGAAAGAACGGTTCAGATTATCGAAATGGAACCTATGATGGACTCCACAACCCTTGCAAGTTCTCTCATATTGAGATGTGAACTGAGAGAAGCATAACTCAGTAAGTAAATAGTTATTCAATAAAATAAAAATAGAAATTTAGAGACGGAATTACTTTTTAATGACGAAATATTTTAGTTGAGGAAAATATTATTGTTGTATTTTTAGCTACAAAATTGAACATTTAATAATAAATTACTATCATTTTTTAACAAAACTTTTTGTCACTAAAAGTAAACATTTTAACACCAAATTATTTTGTCTATAAAAATTAATTTATTAGTCACATTTTTAAATTGCCACTAAAAGCTTTTTTCTTTTTACTTTTCAAAAAGACTTTCTAGTAGCAACTCCCGTGACGACTAATTTGCTCGCCTAATATTTTTACAATAAAATTTTTACTTTTGAAAAAAAAATATTTGATCTTCAAAATCTTTATATATTGTAGTGTAGTAAGTTTTTTTTTTTTTTTTTTTTTTATCTGCAAAAGTCAGTTTAAGGGTGAAATTTACAACACGACACAATAACACAACTCGAACCGTATATGAAATTAGCGGGTTAGGTTGACCATTTCCTGACGCGAACACTTATATGACACGTCCTGATAACACGAATATTGAACAGGTCAAGTTAATGTCAAATCTGTATAACAGAAAATTGACACGGATAACTCGTTTAATAAAAATTTAGTTACCCATTTTAATATTATTTCCACCAAACAATATTATGAAATTTTTTAATTTCTTACATAATTACACACAATTTATTAAAAAATTATGTAAAATATGATTTTATGTTTAATATATGTTTTGTTTTTGCTTTTGATTGAACTTAATGTATTTTTTTGTCTATTATTTTAGTTAATCTAATAAAAAATATAATAATAAAATAAAATTTTTATAAATTAAGGAAATAAAATTAAGTTGAAAAGCCTCTCCATGACACAACACGACACAACACCTACTCTAAGTCAGTTATTAGATTAATTAGGCACCAAAGAGAGTTAGCCTCTTCACCTTTTGCAAAGCACTAATTCAACTCTCCTAAGGAGAGTTGAACTCATGGCCTCCCCTAGGGATTAAACCTTTAAGAAAGTCATGGTGGCCAACTAAGGTAGGCCTAGCTAGTTGTAGTGTAGTGTAATAAGTCATTTTAGTTAATTTTTTAACTTTTTAAAAAAAGACATGTGAAAAAATAGAAAAAATACTTAACCATTTAGTAGTGACTTTTAAATTTTTGACTATTAGGTGGTTGTCAAACCAAATTT
Organism: Camellia japonica; assembly: GCA_030407325.1. Classification (NCBI taxonomy): domain Eukaryota; kingdom Viridiplantae; phylum Streptophyta; class Magnoliopsida; order Ericales; family Theaceae; genus Camellia; species Camellia japonica. The sequence continues at coordinate 84,315,265 of JAPPVO010000002.1, forward strand.
TAGTGCCCTTGGATGCATAAATCCTTCTGAAATGAAGAAATTAATCGGAACAAAAATTTTAAATACAAATGTTATAATAAAAAAAAATGAAAATATCAATTCAAGGTAAGTCTTAAAAAAAAAGAAATTCAAATTAATGATAAATTTTACAAATATTGATTTTTGAATATTAATTTTTTTTTATAAATCTTAATTTTTTTTTTTTGAAAGAACCACTAGATTATATTTTTTTTTAAAGAAAAAAAAAATCTAGCAATATGGCCTTGTTTGGAAAATTAACAAAATAGTTTAAAAATTAAAAAGTTACTAAAAAACTAATAAATTATACCCAAAAAAAAAAATTAAAGATTTTTTGTTTTTCTATTTTTTTTACGCATTTTTTTTTACAAAAAAATCAAAAATTATCTCAAAAATATTAAATTTTTAAACTCTTACTTTAATGAAAAAAAAATTAAAAATTATTAAAATAACTTAATCTCCAGGCCACCTGAAGAATAGATTAATTTACTAGACTCGTCTCTTTCTTTAATAAGAGAGGAGGTACCACCAAATCACAAGCAATGTTCTAAATCGCAGTATCGGATAGCATAACGGTATCGATCGCGGAGTATCGGTATCAGTAGTATCGATCGATACGTATCGGGAATCGGGTGTCGCGGCGGTGAAATTTTAAAAATCATTTTACAGGTTTTTCAGCTTTTTCTTTCCCGAACCGGTGAGTATCGGCCCGTCGCAGCTTGTGTAACGGTTATAGGCTGATACGTACCGAGACTTGGTCGATACTCCTGCGATTTTCAATCTCAGCGGTATACCGACCTGTATCCGTCGCGGCAATTCATTTTTCCGATTCGTAAAGTATCGGCCGATATTTAGAACCATGATCACAAGGCAATAAATGCATAGAGAAAACGTTTTGTTGGTTGGGTTGATGCTGGTAGTGGGAGAATGAGAGGCAAGCAGGCTGAGGGAGTGGGGTACGTAGAGATTTTGAGAGAGAGAGAGAGCGAGAGAGATGTTACTTAGGGTTGGTTTGGGAAGTGGGTTAGCTTTTTGATTTTTTTGACTATTTTAGTCTGGGTTAAAAAGCTTAGTTTGAGAAGAGCTTTTTGATTTTTTAGCTTTTTTTGACTTTTTTTGTGAGAGATAGTGTAATAATTATGGGTTGAATGTGATATTTTATTTGTTGTAGTTAAAATAGCCTATTTTGTCTTTTATAATTAAAATAGTCAAAAAAACTTACAATCTATCTTCCCAAACGGAGCCTACTAAGAAAGATGAAAGAAGAGAGGAGAGGAGAGGATGGAACAGAAAGAAAGGCTGCCAAAGAATTAGAAATGGAAACCAGGGTCGACCCCACTCTTTTCTTGTCATGTCACCATCTATTATCCTTTTCCCCGCAATTCCCTCTCTCTCTCTCTCTCTCTCTCTCTCATATGATATTTTTACATTTTTTTTTAATGAATCAGAGTATGGAACCTGGATTAAGCAGAGAAGGAAGAGGAGTGATGTTGAGAAACTGCCAATACTTACCAAGTAGAGCAAGCATTGAAATCTATAAACAAATAACGCCCTGTTTGGCAGGTGGGTTTTTATTTTTTTTTTAAACTAAAATTTATAAAAAAATAAAATAAGTTAATAAGACAAAATGTCACATTAAACTCATAATCATTTCATTTTTTTTTCATAAACATCACATCCAACTATAAAGAAAATTCAATCTTCTTCTCAAATACAAAAATTTTAATCTACTAAAATAATCAAAACTAAAATAACTTACTAAAATAGTCAACTTCTCAAACAAGGCCAACATATACGCTATATTTAAAGGAACGTTTTGCACACATAGGTGTTGTTTGGCAAGACAAGTGGGTGCTATACATATTAATTGATATATCAATTAGATATTAACGGATAATGTGATAAAATTTTAAAAGTATTTGTCTTTATAATTTGTATAATGGGCGAGATTCATAGGTTTAAAATGGCAATGTTATAATATATGTTAGTACACTAATTAGTATATTAATTGGTGTATGTAACACTACCATAAGTTAAAATAACTCACTAAAAAATAAAATAAATTAAAATAATTAATGAGATAAAATATCACATTTAATTTATAATCATTTCGAATGCAAAAAAATTCATAATTATTTTATTTTTTTCTTGTAACCATCAAATTAATTAAAAACTTAACTAACTTTTTAAATATAATTATTTTAACCAATTAATCAATTAAAATAATCAACATTCCAAATGAAGTCACAGTATATGAGAGAGAGAGAAAGAAAGAAGAGTGGTGGAGGTTTGCATAGGCAATGCTTGGAAGGGTTGGGTTGGGTGATGGGTGCGTGTTGTTGCAGTTGCAGGTGCAGGGGTGCAGGTGAACAGGGTATGGACGACAAGATAAAACAAAGTGTCCTTTCCTTTCTGTCTCTATATGTATAATCGGTTTCCCGCCAGCTGACACAAAAGGACTCTCTCTCAAACAACATAGGCTGTTTTAGAAAGTAGATAAAAAATTAATTTTTTAATTTTTTTTAGTTTATTTTATTTTTTTTATGAATAAGTTATGTGAGATGTGATGTGACCTAAAATTGATAAAAAATTGAAAATTGACTTTTTACTAACTTTCCAAAAGAACACATAATTTGAGGAAAAATTACTTAGCCTTCGTTATGCAATTTAAGTTGGGTTGAATTGGATTAAATTTGGAATTATTTTAATCATAAAAGATTAAATAGATTTTTTAATTAAAGATAAAATATTATATTTAAATTATAATTATTATATTTTTTTATAACAAGTCAAAAAAATCAAAAAAATCAATCACAAATAAAACTTTTTAACCCTAAATTAAAATAATTAAAAAGTCAAAAAATCAAAAAATAACTCACTTTCCAAACCAACTTCTAATTACATTAATTACAATTTATCGTATTCTTTAATTATTCAATTTGAATTGATACACGTATCTTTTTCATTAATTATAATATTATTAAAATACTACGTAATGATCTTTAAAATTAACCAATAGAAAAATGTTTCATACCACTAATTTAATATCATTAATATATTATTAATGATGTGACATAATGTAAATCTTATCATTGATGTGATAATTTAACCTATATTTATTTATTTATTTATTTATGTTTTTTTTTTTAACACTACTCACCTCATTGGTAGTCCTATTAAAACTTTCAATTACTCTAAGGGTTGTTTTGGGAAATTGGTAAAAAGTTGAATTTTGATTTTTTATTAAGCTTTTTGACTTTTTTGGAAGTGATTTGAGAATTTGGTAAAAAGCTGACTTTTTGCTTTTTAGTTTAATATTTATTTATGGTGTCAAATCAAATTAAAATTATCAAAATACCCTTACCCAACATAAGAGATTTATTTATTTATTTATTTTTTCATAAGCCCTAATTTGTAATTTTATAGCTGCGTTTTTGGCACTTGTCAAATGACTTTTCTGACGTTTTTGACAACCACGTTTTTAAACATTTGGGGTGTTTGGTAGGGCTTTTTTGAGCCAGCTTATAGCTTCTGGCTTTTAAAAAGTTATTTTGGACTGTTTGGTTAAACTTATTTCAAACAGCTTCTGATTCTAACAGCTTATTTTAAGTCAAAAAAGCTGATTCTGAGAAGCTGCTCACCCCTTGCTTCTGATTATCAGCTTCTGCTGTTGACATATTAATTCACGCTTATACTCTTAGATTTTTTTATTTTTTATTTTTTTAAAAATAAAAAAAGACCCAAATGGACTATAAAATATTATTATTATTTTATAAAAAATGTAGATAAATAGTGAATAATAAAAAATAAAAATTAATTGAAAAAATACTTCACAGCTTATTTAACAAACACTACTCAGCAACTTAAATCCTATAATCTAACAGCTATACCAAACAGGTTAACAGCTTCTGATTAAAGTCATAATCTATAATCTATTAAGGTATAAGCTATAATCTGTTTTAACAGCTACACCAAACAACACCATTTTATCCAAAAATATGATTTTTTATCATGTTTTCAAAATGGCACTAAATCGAGACCGCTAGCCAATAAGTTCTGGGGTGATATCTGTGCATGTCAGCATGTCCCGTCAGACGTCCCCTCCATCTCATAATGCATTGTTTTTTTCAAGTGGAGTATTCCTCCTGGATTTACCGTAATTTATTCCATGCTATAGGGGTGGGAAAAATGATGCAGACCATTAATTAGTGGTTGCTCTAATTATGTGGTAGTGGGTCTCATTTATTGTCATATGTATTTTATGTCTTAGCTTTGTATTTTTTTTTTTTATTTTTCACATCATTAATGGTGGTGTTAGTGATAAGAATTTAATAGTCTGCAGCATTATTGATAAGGGTGGTTACTATAACTTAAATTTTGCAGCTCATACCCCTCCTGTCTCAAAATACTAAATAGCTCATTTTAAAGAATTTAATTTTTTTTTGATGTTATAATTATTATATTTTTAAAATATTATTTTTTAAAATTATTTTTTAATAGTATATTTTTTTTAAGAGTATCAATTATCATAATTATAGTTTTTATATTGTTAATGAATTTAAAAGAAAATCAAAATAAGAAATGAATAATTAAATAAGAGACTAATATTTTGGGACGGAGGAAGTAATTTATAATTTCGGTAAGGTTAGGTTAATTTCCGGTTGAGATTTAAATATAAGAAAATTTAAGAGGCTTGTAAGATTTATCATGAGTCTCATTTATTGTTCATTTTGTAAGACTTTCAATATACATTATTCATAAAAAGATTTAGGCCAATACGATAATCGTAACATTTTCATTTTATCACATTATTTAAAAAATAAAAAAAAATAGATTGTCCATTTCAAAACTATATTTATCGTCAATTTTTTCAAAAATAAATGTGATAAAATGAAAAAGTTACAATTATTCAATCAAATCAATTTTTTTTCATGAATAATATACATTGAGGGTCTTATAAAATGAACAGTTTAAATCATCAAAAACGAGACCCGTGGTGGGCCTTATAAACTCCTCAAGTTCTCTCATGTTAAGATATCAATATTAGAGAAGCTCAACCCTTTGGGTAAATTATACTAACTTTCCGAAGGTATCGACAAAATATAAGTAGTTCATAGTTTTGGTATAATTACATTGACTTTCATTCAAGTAAGGTTAAACAACTGAAACTAATGCAAACAACACGAAAAAAATAAGAAAAAACAAAAAGAAAAAATAAGCATTCGGTATAAAGGGATTGTTTGGGATGATCAAAATAAGTGCATTTTTTGACTTTTTATGAAATATGTGTTGGGTATGGGTTGAGTTTGAAATAATGTGGTAGAGAGGTAATGTGACTTAAATAAGATGATGTGACTTAAATAGGATAATGACTTTTTGATTTTTTGACTTTTTTAGTTTAGGTCAAACAAGGCCAAAATATATGACATCATCATTTTTTCATCCAAATAATAAGTAAATTATTCTTTTTTTAAAAAAAAGAAGTAAATTATTGATGAAAAGAGACCTAACTATTATGTGAATTAAAACATTAATTTGCATTTTCTCCAAATCTTAAGGTAAATCAGTATAATTCTCCCTTATAATTTTGTTTATTTTGCCAATTTATATCATAGTGTTTGATAAAAAACTAAAATAAAATAAATAATAATAAAAAAAATTCCTTGTGAAATGTGAAATTATCTCCACAGAAAAAGCGAGATGATACCCCCAATCCTTTGTACTCTATAAAGAGAAACCAAACATCAATGATTATTCCCGACCAAGGTAGGCCGAGAGGACTCTCTAACAATCAAATCAATACACTGATCGGCCGTAGCACATAAATATTTAAAAATGAAATATTTATGAAGTAGGGGTTAATCTAGATTTTTGTAGAATTGGATTTATTACCACTATGCCTTTATGTTTTACTTACTTACCCATTTGTGGTTATTCTGGCCCGAATTTCATCCGTTAGATTTTGTTTTGATCAAAAAGTTATGCTTATACCTGGCTTTGGTTGGACAACTTGTCAAGTTGCCTTTGTCCTTGATCGTTGAATCTCTATCGTATGGATGGCCTGGATGATGTTAGACTTTAGTGGCTAGCTTGCCGAGCGTTACGTCCGTAAGATCAATTTGATCGGACAACCCCGCCTCTTGCTAGGCCCAGCTTATGCCTTAGTCTTGTTGTACACTTGTCACCGTTGGATAATACCTAATTCAAAATCTCTCCTTTTCTTTTTTCTTTTTTCTTTTTTTTTTTTTTTTTTTTTTTTTTTTACAGATTTGTCTTCTAGAATGTTATCTTTTACATTTGCTTGTCCTCTCACGTGTCTTGATTGGATACCAAGTTGTTGCCAGCTGTCACTTGTGGACTTCAAGGGGCAGGTTTGGACTTTCGACTTTATGTTTTAGGCTAGCTTGATTGGGTTTGGATTTGCATTTAGACTCATGTTTTTCCCCTCTACACTAGTGTATAAGATAAAAATATCTTAAATAAGCTACAAACAACTGATTAATTACAAATTAGAGAAGATGGTGTTTTTAATTTTTACATTTTAATTTGTTTGAAGTTGCACGAAATAGGCCATTTGTTGAATAGTAAAATCAAAATTAACTATTATAAAGTATAATCCTAGTTACAATTGAACCTGATAAACCCAAAAAAAAAAAAAAAAAAAAAAAGATTATTTATCAATTAAATTTATCATATTTATCATATAGTGGTAGTTTGGGATTTGCTTTTTTTATAATTTTTTATTTATCATAAAAAAAATATATATATAGAAATGTAGAGAATGTGATATGATAATTTATATGATTTTTTTTTAATTTTTGGATTTTTTATAGTGTCTTCAAACCAACCCATAATACGAATCTATTTATCAATTTTTTTAAACATGGTATCAAAAAATCTCATCTGGGTATCGAAGTGGTTATCAAGCCTTGTTATTTATTTTTATTTTTTTGGTACTTCGGAAAGGATATCAAGCCGTGTTATTAGTATAGCGGTTTTAGTAATCAAACAATAAGGTTTCATTTGGGAAGAAGGGATGGGTTGAGTTTAGGGTTATTTTAGTCACAAAAAGATAAAATAGGCTTTTTAACCAAATAAGACAAAATATGACATTCAACCCATAATCATTACCTTCTTTCTCTCACAAGAAGTTAAAAAGGTCAAAAAATCTTTCCCAAACGAGACTTTTTAACCCCAGACTAAAATAATCAAAAAACTAACATACTTCCCAAACGAACCCATAGGTGTTTGATGCTTGTATTTTACTTTCTTGATTTGTTCTTTCACTTTCGCCGGCGGGACCTAATTTGGTTGAAGATTTTATTTTATTTTATTATTTTTTTTTTTGTAATTATGCAAAGACTCTTGGTAAATATAATTTTTTTTTCTGCAAATTACAAATATAACCCTAAGATTTGTTTAAAATATAAGTTGTTTCCTATAGTTTTAGAAATTACAATTACTCCTTGTTAGAATTTTTAATTGAATAGAATAAAAGAAAAAAAATAAAATTTCTAACTAGTCTCCCATGTAACAATAAAATTATCAAAATTGTTAATTAAAAAATATTTCTTATATCATTCTAAACTATTACTCCCTCCGTCCCAAAATATTAGTCCCTTATTCCATTTTTCATTGTCCTAAAATATTAGTCCCTCTTCAAAAATCAATTACAAAAATAATATAAATTTCCTATTTTGCCCTTCTTTTAAATTAATAAACAATATAAAAAGTACAATTATGACATTGATATTCCTAAAAAATGTACTATCAAAAGGATAATTTTGGAAGATCAACTTTTTTCAAATGCAATAATTGTACTACCAAAAAAAGTTAGATTCCCCAAAAGGGACCATTATTTTGGAACGGAGGGAGTAATTGATTTAATGATTTATTTATTAATAAAATAGATCATTTGTTATGCGAGTATGATTTATTTATTAATAAAATGAATAATTTCTTTCATATTTTTGTCCTTTTTAACTTTTTAGATGCATCAAAATTAGATACATTTAAAAAAATTTAAAAAAGTAAATAATATGAAAGAAAAAAATCATTAAAAATAAATGAAAATCTGAATAAAAATGAACACAAGTTTTTGTTTATGTTTTTATCTATTTTTAGTCATTTTTTAATAGTTTAGCTAATTAATTTTACTTTTTATGTGCATCTGGATCTAAAAAAAATAAAAAAAAAATCATTCAAAATAAACGAAAATCCTAAAAATAATTTTAAAAAATCAAATCAAGCTGAATAATTTGTTCGAAGATTTTTATTTTTAAATTGAAATTTACCACAATAATACCAGTGCACGGGTATTATTTATATATATATATATAATTATCGTCATATTGTATGTGAAATAGGGTCACTTTTTGTAAATATTTTTTATCTTCTCTATTGATGTGTAATTCCCACAATACGATTGGGTGAAATTGACTCAACCAATAGTATTTACTTATTTTAGTAGAAAAATATCAAATTAGTTGGATAGGGGTAAAATAATTTTATTTTTATTGTAGTACAAGTTTCTCATGTATAAATTCACCCCAAAGAGTTTGGCATGTATGGTGTGCAGGTCCTATCCTATATAGGCCATGTTTGGTAAAATTTATAAGCAGCTTATTTCATCTTTTAACTTAATTTAAGCTAAAAATATGTGTTTGGCTTAGCTTATTTCACCAACTTATAGCTTAAATAAAGCTAATTTTCAACTTATTTGGAAAGTGAGTCTGGGATGCTTAAGTTTATAGCTTAAGCGTGCAGCTGCATATTGGGTGCTAAAATCACTTAAATGCCCCCCTAATCTCCATTATTTACAAAAATGCCACTAAATATACACCACATCTCAACACTGTTCACGAACCAAAGAGAGATGTAGGCAATTTTCAGCGACGTGTCCCTCGCTTCGGCGATGAAACAGAGATCTCTCTCTACTCTCTCTCTCTCTCACTCTCTGCGCTACATCTGTGGCGCCGGTCAATCTCGGGTTCGTCGCCATTGCGATCGCGAAGCTCTGTCTGTCTGTCTCTCTCTCCGGCATTGGTTCATTGCCATCGCGATCTGAACCAACACCGTCGTCGATCTGAACCAACGCCGTCGCGATCTAAACCAACGCCATCGTCGATCTGAACCATCGCGATCTGAATCGTCGCCGGTCATCGCCTTTGTGCTTTTCAAACCCTAGAAAAAAATTGAAAATAAATTGAAAAAAAGGAAAAAAAATCAATATTAATATTAATTAAAAAAGAAAAAATTACTTTTTAGAATTAATAAAAACAGAATTAATATTTAATATGAAAAAAATTTAAAAAATTACTTTTAGAATTAATATTTACTAAAAATGAAATATTACTAAAAATAATTAAAATGAATAATAATAAAGAATAATAATAATAATAAAATAATAATAATTGATGGACGAAATGATACTAATTTTAATATTTAATACAATTTATTTCAATTAATATTTACTTTTCATAATAATAAGGAAAAGAAATACAGAGAAAGAAGATACGAAAAAAATTAATAATTTTGATAATGAATATATGAAAGATAATATGTAATGAAATCACAACATTAATATAAATTAGAACATGAATATTAATTTTAATGAATTAATAAATTAAAAAAAATTAACAAAGAAAGAAGAGAAGAAAAAAAAAATTTAAAAAGAAAAGAAAATAAAGTGAAAAAGAAAAGGAAAGAAAATAAAATGAAAAAGAAAAAGAAAAAAAATGTATTATAAATGAAATCACAAATTTTATATCTTATAAGAGCAAAAATGACAATTATACAGAAAAAAGCTATTTTACAGCTTATTTACCAAACACTACTCTGCTCCTTAAATCCATAATCCCACAGCTGCACCAAATAGGTTACCAGCTTATCTTCACAGCTATAAGTTATAATCTGTTAAGTTATAATGTATAATCACTTTCTCACAGCTCTACCAAACGGGGCCATAGAGTGCAAATTTTTTCTATGTACCTAATTTATATATATATATATATATATTATAATACAATTATTTGAAAACTGACTCACTAAGGTTGGTTTGGGAAGTGGATTGGCTTTTTGGCTTTTTAGCTTTTTTGGCTATTTTATCGTGGACTAAAAAGCTTGGTTTGGGAAGGACTTTTTGATTTTTTTATTTTTTTGTGAGAAAAGAGTGTAATGATTATGAATTGAATGTAATATTTTATTTATTATGACTAAAATAATTTATTTTATCTTTTATGACTAAAATAACCAAAAAAAAAAAAAACCCACAACCTAACTTTCCAAACGATGTTTATTTCCTTTTATTTTATTAGTTTGAAAGTTCCTATCGTATCAATGTATTGAATTTTTACCCCAAACAATAGTTATTCTATGAACATTGTGATGCGTGCCATTGTACTGGTCCTTTCCTTTCCCTCCATCCAAATCATTTCACTTGGGCAAATGAAGAGTGGAAATCATTTCACTTGGGCAAATGACAAGTGGTGATTTAAAAACACCACTAATGAGGCAGTAATGTAAAAAAAAAAAAAAAAAAAAATAAATAAAGGCCAAATTATTACATCAGTGATGGAATTTACATGATGCTACATCATTAGTGGTGTTAAATTAGTGGTATGAAGTATTTTTCGGCAAATGAAACTGGCTAATATTAGAAATATGATAAAAAAAAATAAATAAATTATTTTGAAAAGTAAGAAGAAATTATTTTCAAAATAATGCTCAGCCAGTCTTAACTTTTTCCCGAACCAGCTAAAACTTTAACATCGTGTTCGGAATATAAATTAAAGAGAGATATGTGAATAGAAAAGAAAAATTAAAAAAAAAGAAAAATGAAGATTTTGTTATTGTATATGCCTTGGCAACTTGAAATTTTAGCGAAAAAAGTTAAAAAATCAATAAAAATTGTTACATCACTCTATCTATTTTTTTACAATAAAAAGTTAAAAAATTACTAAGATAATCTGTTCTCAAACCAAGCCTTCGTATCATAAGTAACCATGTTAGACTCCTAAGAAATCAAAGATTGTTTTAACACTGGTTAAATTATATTTTGTTCTATTTATATTTGGCTAATTTTTACTTTGGTTTCCATTTTTTTTTTTTTATATTTTGACCCTTCATATTTCAAGTTTTTTTCAATTTACTCTTTAAAACTAATTTATGTGTAAAATTATACAAAAATGACACATTAACAATCATGTGACATAAAAATAGTTTATTATATGTAACTAATATTTCTAACACATACTCAAATCTTAATATAATAATATTTTGTTATATCATGAAATAGATAATGTGACATTTTTTTGTCTAATTTTAAATAGAAATTAGTTTTATAAGTAAATTAAGAAAAATTTGTAGTTTAAACAAAAGCTAGTTTTAGGAACCAAATTTTTTTGAAACAGAATTAGCCTTAGGGACCAAATTTTTTTATGTCCAAAAGTGAAAATTTTGTAGTAAAAACCATGTATGGACCAATTCATGTCGTCGCAAGAATAATTATTAAAAAGTTATCTTGAAAAGTCAAAAATAGGTTTTGAGCGATAAAAAAAAGATTGCTAATAAATACGTTTTTAGTGACAAAATAATTTGGTCAAAAAAAGATAATAATTTATCACTAAATGTCTAATTTTATAGTTAAAAATATAATAATTATACTTTTGATAATAAAAGAAAAAAATTCGTCCCTAAAAAGATATTTTGTCTCTAAATTTTTATTTTTAAAATTTTAATTTGTTGTAGCAAAAAGCGAAAGTGAAAAAAAATATTCAAGAGTCAAAATAGAAAAATGACCAAATATAAAAAAGATAAAATGTAATTTACCCTTTTAACATTTAAAAAATTACAAATCAGGTGGATTTTTTTTAAAATAATTACATACTAGTGAAAAAATTATTATTTTAATAATTAAAATTTATAAATTTTATTATTAATTTGTATTTTTTTTTTTGTCACCATGATGGGTTATTCCCTTTTAACATTCCTCTTGAGTAACTAACGGGAGTTCAAATCCTCTCTTTACACCCTCTCTTTGCCTCCTACTTCGGACGGTCCAGATGCACCCAAATAGATCCAACGGCCCAAATCTGCCTAGTAAAAAAAAAAATTTGAAAATCAAAATTTCCTAGATAGATCTATACAAACAGGATATCAACAAATCTGACATCACTCTCACTTAGCCTCACCCTTACCCTTATGATCTGAATATGAACCTCCACCGAATCTAGCCTCACCGACGATCCACTCCCGATGGCAACCCATTCCTGAAACCCTAGGTGGATTGATTCTCTCTCCTTCGCAAACCAGAGCCCTCTTTTCTCTTCCACCTCACCGAACCCATCGCACCAGCGGTCCTCTTGATGGCGACCCATTCCCCAAATGTAACCCATTGCTTTGCTTCATTGACAGCAACACACTCTCGACGATGACCCACTCCCAACGACGGCGACCCACTCCCGAAACCTAAGGTGGATTGATTCTCTTGCTTCGCAAACCAGAGCCCTCTATTCTCATCCACCTCACCGAACCCTTCGCACCAACGACCTTTTCGACAACAACCCACTCCTCAAACGTAACCCATTGCTTTGCCCTCATTGTCTCTGCTCTGACTTCACGAACCACAGTTCCCCTTGTGAGCAAATCAGTCTCTATAGCTTCAATCATCCACTGGTTAGTCTTCATTGTCTCTGTAATTGATTGTTTTAGCTTCATTTGTTTGATACATGAAATCAATCATGTGATATAATTTTTGCCTGTTGGTAATGGTTCTCCCTTGTCTCGACATACATAAGTTGAAGATATTCATGTTTGTAAGTCAACAACTTAACCGATTCACTAAAAATTTATGTTTTTATGTCAATTTCATTATCCTATTAAACCATGAACCAACCAATATAAACACTTAAAACTTATTTCAATAACTTCACTGATGCATTGAGAATTTTGTTGGATACACATAATAATAGTTCAAAAATTAGGGGAATTTTCAAAATTTGGTTTTATATTTGTTAGTTTGACAAATATAAACACTTAAAATATATTTTCAATTTTTCAGAAATTATTTCTACTATCTGTAGACATCCCATTTTTTATCGTCCTCGAGACTTGGTTGTGCTTGCAGGTACACCCAACAACTAGTTCGATTGCTCGTCGAGTACTTGACTGCCACGGCGGAACGTCACAGGTTTGAGCTTTCCAAACCCTGTATCCTTCCTGCCCCTTTTTTGGACCTTGTATTGGCCCTTTCTACATGCTTTGTGGAAGGCACTGCCGGCCCCTTTTTGGCCCTGCCGGCCATTGATGATGCCTGCGGCCATCAATGAGCCACTGCCGTCCACCACTGATGGCCGGCAGACCCCCTGTCTCAGCAGGTTTCACGCCAGATCTTTTGAGCCAACTGGTTTTCACTCCTCTTCCCTCCATACACGTGTATGGAGGGATGAAGCTCTTGCCAAGCTTGTTTAACAAGCTTCTTCTTGTTTTTCTTCTATATAAAGAGAGGCCCTCTCTTCTTAGCAGGGGGTCATCCATTTTAGAGAAGAAAGATCTCTCTCTATATTTCTCACACTCTCTCTCTATATTGCATAGAATAGTGCTCTAAAGTCCATTTTTCTTGCACTTTTGCACTACAACACATAGAGATACACCACCATCTTTGGGTTGAGGTTCTTGAGGGGGTTACTTGAGCTCTAAAACTTGGTTTTTGGCCCCTGAGATTGCAGGTTTCGAAGTTGGTCTTCAAGGGTGAGTTTTTTTTCCCTTTTTAGCATTTATTTGTACCTCATTTTGGCCATCCTTGCATATTTTTTTAGGCCTTGCTTTCAACTGAAAAAAGTTCTGTATTGAAGTTCTTTTGAAGTTTGTTTAAGGTCTTTTTGGTGTTAGGGGTGTATAACCCTCTTGTATGCTTTGTTTGGCCTTGTTTTGAGCCATGCTTTAAGGCCTTTGAGCTAGGTTTTGTTTGGCCTTTTAGCCACTGAAATCTAGTGGATTTTTAGTGGTAGGCATGTGGTTTTGAGGTCCAAAACCAGAGGGAGGTGACCCCCTCCCTTTTTGTTTTGTTTGCTTGAGTTATGGCCTATCAAAGGAGCATGTATCCCTTTACTTTTGAGGCTTGGTTCAGGCCATTTTTTGTGACTTTTAGGACCTGCCTTGACTCTGTCCATGGCTATTTTGGTCATCTTTTGCATGCTCCATATACTTGTAGAACAAATCTTGCTTACTAGCTTTATGTGCATGATGTTTTGACTCATTATTCCAGTATGTTTTGGCTTTGCTCCAGCATGATTTTATTTTTATTTTGGGCTGTTCTAGGACTGTTTTAGGCTGCCATGGTCATATCACTCATGTTTTGTATAGCTATAGTGTAAATGCTTTAGTTAGCCTTGGGTTTTGAGGCCCCTACCATGCCATGCATGTGATGTTTCCATGCTTTGCCATCATTTCGAATGTTATTTCAGTCCATAAAATGTGGTCATACACCTGCATTTGACATGCTTTCAATGTATTAGAGAGTTTGTGTTTTATGCCTCATGAATGGATCATTGTGCATGTCTCTATGCTTAGGTCTTTGGGATGCCATCTCAGTGGGTTTTTGGGGTTATTATGCCATACCTTAACTTTGATTTTTGTTAGTTGAGTCATCCCATGCTTGGTCTTAATAGGTGTAGTGTAATCCACCTTATTTACCTTGTATGCATCATGCCTCATGCTCACCATGCTAGCTTGTTTTGGCTTCCTTCCATGCATGTTTTAGTCTCATATTAACATGTACTAGGACTTTTTTGGGTTGCCCTTGCCATATCCTTCATGCTTTGTATAGCTGTAGTGTAATTGGCCTTGCAAGCTTTGTGTTTTGTTGACTCATGCATGCTATCTTTGAGCTATTTAGATGATTTGGCATCACTTAATACCTCATTTCAAGCCTATAGCATTGCCATATTCCCACTTCAATCCTACTTTAAGTACCTTTGAGTGTTGTGCATTATTGCCTAGTTTATGGCCTAGTGTGTATGCTTGCATGCCTAGGTCCTTGGGCCCTCATCTCAGCATGTTTAGGTACTCATTTTGACCTATTTGAGCTCTATTTATGGTTGGTTCATGCATATTTGCCATGTATTGCATGCCTCCTTTGTAGTCTCTTTGCTTATCTTAAGCTTTAAGGACCATTGCATGCTTTGCTTGTGTTGATTAAATGATTTGGCATCATTTCTTGTCTAATTTTAGTGTTGTTACACTTCCATGCTTTCCACTCTTTAGGTGTTCTTGAGAGTTGCATCTTTATGCCTCAATTGGTGAGCCAATTGGCATGCATGCTTATATGTGTTTTCGGTGCCTTCATCTTAGCATTATGGCCGCTGATTTAGGCATAGCTGAGGTCTATCCATTTTGGTTTAAGTCTATCTTTGCATGTTGTAGCATGCTTGTCACCTTGCATGTTGTTGCATGCTTGCATGTTGTTACATGCCTATCCATTTTGCATGTTGTTGCATGCTTGGTACATTGTTGCATACTTGTTGCATGCCATGTTGTTTACATGTTTAGGTTGCATTGCATTGAGTATGCCATCATTCGCACTGTGCATGCATTAGCATTGTGTATGCCATGCTTGTATTACATTGTTGCTTGGGTTAAGTGTTCATCCGAGCACGAGGAACGAGGGGCGTTTCATACTTCAAGTGATGAAACGTGTCTCAATTCTCGGTCGCTGACGCTCTTGATTATTCATGATAGAGTTTTAGGCTTTATATGTTTATTTGTGCATTCATTTTACATTGATTTGTGCATGTTGGATCTTTGGCTATCATGCATCGGGATGCTTGATTGATGGTCATGGATCCGACTATGCCTCTCCCTTGATGTTTTGAGGTGATATGGGGTGGCATAGTGCATACATACCCTTGGGAGACCCTCCCTTGTCTCTATTTTGTGTTCTGCTGCAGCTTTGTGTCCCAGCACATCAGTGGCCGGCAGTGCTCTACAGATGGCCGGCACCTCCTCATCCTTGGCCGGCAGTATACCATCTTTGGCCGGCAAATGGTCGACAGCATCTCTCTATGGCCAGCAGGCCACTGATGCAATCCCCAGACTGGTTTTGGTAAGGTTCAGCAGAATTCCTTGAGGACACCCTGCAGACAGAGCCTCAAAAGAGCAACCGGAGAGCTTACCGGACGGGAACCGAGCATGCATGTTCACCTTCTTCAACTTGCCGAGGCAGCATTGTTTAAATTGCTTACTTGTTAGTTAACATTTGGTTTCGTAGTTAGTTAATTAATTTGTTAATTAGTTAAGGTTTTGTAATAATTAGTTGTAGCTAGTTATTCATTCGGTTATGTAATAATTAATTAGTTTGTTAGTTAGTTAATTAGTTGGCATGTATTATTTATTCGGACCCTCCGTCGAGAGGGCGAATTTTGTAATAAGTGTGCGTGTGTGTGTGAATTCTTCCAACCCCACGTCTTTCTCCCTTTTACTTACCTGCTTTTGATGGTTAGTTCTAGGTCATTTTTCAATAAGCATCCTTATGCTTTGCATGAGTGCATCCATTCATCTGTCTTACATGCATCGGGCTCGGTGCATCATACTAACTGCATCGTATTTCAATTTCAAGTTGAATACATGTTATCTAAATTGCATCTCACATGACATCTTAGAATAGCCGAGCCTATTTTAGATGCATTATTGCATGTGTTGCATTAGCCATCTTAACATGAACTAGGATCATGCATTGATTACTAATTAGTTTCTGTTTTGGCTCGGAGTACACTGTGAGTGTTTACGCTTTAGCATACTGCATGTGTGTGAGTGTTACCATGATAGCATGCTTGCCATGAGGCTATTTGCTTAATTGATATAACTGCCTGAATGCCTGTGGGTGAAGGTTGGATTACTTGAATTGGAACAATTCATCAAATCCGCATTTTAGCCTACTTACGAGTAGCAAACTTCAAACCATTTTCCAAACAAATAGGTATGCAATGTTTTGTTCCAAATTAGGCGATCTAGTCTATACTTGTTTGCTGTGCGCATCACATAGTAATTCTAGCTAATTAACTGGAATAAGAACACATGTGTTTTCAAAAATAAGATATCATGCTTAGTACAGGCCGATCTTTGATCGGGCGAGCGGGGGTGCTCATAGATGACCTTCCCCAATTGTACCCAAGTTCCCAAGTCAAGGCAACTTTGGTGATGACGGACACGTGGCCTTAGGCAACGAGTCAGGGTTTCCTAAATTTCCCCAAAAATAAAATATTTAGGTGGCGACTCTGTATCTGGCAAAGCAGTCCATGTTTGGCACTTCTTTCTTAAAAATCAGTTTTCTAAAATGATTTGTCGGATTTGGACTCTTTGGTGATTTATCGGTCTTGCATTGCACTTTGCGAGACTAGATTCAGAACTGTGACATTTGAGTCCGAACTGTAGTAGCATGAAGCCCGAGAGCGCGTCTACACTATCTTAAAGAAAAAATCATGTGAAAAAGATGTTGTTCATCATAGTAAATATGATGAAGGCTTGTTGAATTGGGTTGGGCTTTTGTTTGTAATTGGCTTTATGCAAAGCCATAGTTTTAGTCAGCATCCAAGTAATCTTTATTTTTATCATGACCTCAACCCGTGTCTATTTTGATCTACCTCTTCACTTTTCTCATAATGATTAAGGATGGAATTGTTTTTATTCTTTTTTGTGTAGCAAATATAACTTTTTTTCTGCAATATATACTTTATATGACTTATTCTGTAGCTAACATTTGATTTATATGGCTTTTCAGTTGCATTTTGATATGGATATGGAACCTGAGAATGATTGTGCTTGGAAGCCAGAAGAGGGAATGACATTTGATTCAAAACAAGGTGCATATGATTTTTATAATGCATATGGAGGAAGAATGGGGTTTAGCATAAGAATGGATTATTATAGCAAGAACAAGTTCACTAACTAACTATTATTTCTAGAATTTTGGTTTGCAACAAGGAGGGATTTCTGAAGGTTGACAAGCGAGACCCATTGACAAAAAACCCTAGAGCTAAAACTAGGACTGGCTATGAGACTCGACTTTATGTTAAATTAGATGCCGGTAATAGGAAATTTGTTGTGACTGATTTCAAAGAAAAACACAACCATGAACTTGTATCACCCGAGTGTTCCCACATGTTGCCATCACAAAGAAAAATATCGACTACCTAAGCAACTGAGTTAGATTTGGCCGCACAATCTGGTCTTCGTTTAGGCCAGTCTTTCGAACTCATGGGTAGGGAAGCTGGTGAGAGGCAATGTCTTGGGTTTACGAAATTAGACCAAAACAACAAAGTTTAGCATATGGGTAAGTAGACAATGTGTTGCAATACGTTAAAGAAAAATCTTTGCAGAATCCTTCTTCTTTTTTTTTTTTTTTGGCTTTTCCAGTTAGATAATGAGGAGAAAATAACGAATATGTTTTGGGCCGATGCACAAATGATCATGATTATGCCCAATTTGGTGATGTAGTTACATTTGATACAACTTACAAGTTAAACAAAGAACATAGACCCTTTACATCTTTTGTGAGATTCAACCATCATGGGGAAACAGTTATATTTGGTGCAGCCTTGTTGTATGATAAGATCGCCGAATTATTTGTATGGTTGTTTCAAACTTTTTAGAGGCTATGTCAAGGAAAGCACCAAAAACTTTGTTCACCGATCAAGATGCTGTAATGGCTAAAGCCATACCCATTGTTATGCCTGACACGAGTAACCGATTGTGTACTTGGCATTTGATGCAAAATACATTAAAACATGTTAATTGTCTCTTCCAAGATAAGGGGGTAAAGGGTGTACTAAATAAATTCCTGTTTGGCATTGAAGATGAAAATGAATAGAAGTTAGAGTGGGCTGCAATGCTTGATAAATATGATGCGCATGATAACCATCAGTTGAAATTGATTTTTGCAGTGAAAGAAAAATAGGGATAGCCATATGTTAGATCGACATGGGCTGCGGGAATGAGTACCACACAACTTAGTGAATCTTTTAATGCTTTTTGAAGGATTACATTCGTTCTGATTTTAATTTAAATGAAATTTTCATCCATTTTGAAAGGGTACTTTATAAGAAACGATATAAGCAATTAGAATGAGGATATGCTTTGTATCAAAGGTTGCCAAAGGTAAAAGCGACAATAAGAATGTTAATTCAAATGGGTAATGTGTACACAAAAAAGATTTTTGAGGAATTCCAAAATGATTACTTTCATTCCATTGAATCGGACATAGAAGCAATTGAATATGGCGAGGCTTGTACCATTTACACAGTTGTTGATGTTGCTAGGAAACATGCAAGGAAAAGTCAAGATGGAGAGGGATGGCTCTTTAGGTTGTAATTGTACAAAGTCTGAAAGGAAAGGAATTTTGTGTTGTCACTCTTTGAAGGTTATTAGAAACATATTGAAGATGAAAGAGGTTCTTTCACAATACATTTTAAAGAGGTGAACCAAACAAGCAAGAGTTGAAACTGTCAAGGACATTAAGGGGAATGACATTCAAGTAGATCTAAAATTCCAACAAGCCTCGCGGTATAAGACATTGATGACCGCATTTAGAGCAATAGCATGTAGAGCTGCTGAAATTGAAGAAACCTATGATTTTTCAATTGCATAAGTCGCTACATTAGGTACAAATGTTGAATGCAAGTTAAGTGCTCATTTTGCTATTGAAAATGAAGTACGTAATGATGATAAAACCCAAAGCTTTGAAGTGGATTGCGAAGATGATAATCATGTTGTGCAACCAATAGGATTGAAGAAAAATGTGGCAACTACTACGGGTAAAAGGAGGGTAAAAGGTGGATTCGAAACGGCGTTGGTAGCGAATTCCAAAAAAAAAAAAAATGCCGTGTTAATAGCTTGGCTTCTTCACAATCTATTGTAGGTCCAACAGTTAGACCTTCTCCATTATCTGTTAGAGGAGATGTCTATATTCATCAACATGTTCCTCCTCTTCATCATTTTCCTCCATCTTTTGCCATGGGTGGTAACTCAATTCTTCCTTCATTGATGTATTCCACGTATCATGTGAGTGTTAGTTTCAGATTGTATATTTCCCCCCCCTTTTTTTGTGGGTATAACATGACACTCAAACCATTATTGTCACGCCTAATATAATATGACATTGTTGTAGGCAAACATTTGCGTGAGATGTATGTAGTGCCAAATTCAATGCCTTAGTGCTATTATGCTCAACCAGCATTCCAGTCAGTAGTTGAAGGTTCATGTGGATATGACATTAGATTTCGATATTCTGAAGAATCAAATAGTCCAATGTGTAGTCAGGCTATTTCATTAACTTTGGCACTTGTTATTACATTTTATGTACATTGAGTTTGCCCCTTTGCTCAAATTCATTGTGTCTTTATAATATATAATTTTTTTTTTTGGAAAATTCAGTTTGCGTCATTGCTTTAGTTGCTAATTTGATACTGTGTTTTTTAAGGATTTTTCTTTTTCTTTTTATTGATAGGCACAAAGAGGTGAAACATACTACAAATTTCAATCATAGTAGCTCATAACTGAAAGTTTCTTCCTTAAGGTTGTTGAAAATGTTGCTGAAACTATTGCTACTATTGTTGTTGAAAAGTTGCTGAAAATGTTGCTCAAAATTGAAATAAATTTTTTTTTTTAATGTTGTGTAAAAATTTGTTACTGAAAATTTTGTAATGATCTGGCATTATTGCATTAGTGTGGTGGGAACTTACACCGTGGAAAAAGTTAAATAACCACAAAAAAATCAGTTGAAGTTGAAATTGTAGAAGTTTATGAATTTGGTCTGACATCTATGAATTTTTTTGGTTTGTTATACATTTGACCAACTATCTTTAAATCTTTGAGTTTTAATGTAATTCTATATAATACCTGGTTATGCTCATGCGATTGAAAAGTTCTTATTGTTGGCATTTTTCAAGATGACAGCTTTGCCTTGCTATTACATTATATTTAGTAATATTACTCCTGCTCGACTATGTTTACCCTGCTGACTTGTATATTGTGTTGTTTGATAAGACCACTAGCAATGATCAAGCTCAAGCTCGACACATAAATGATCAATCCACAATAGTGCAAGCTCAAGCTCAAGCTCAAGCTCAAGCTCAACAGATAAATGATGCTCGACAGATAAATGATTAGTCCACAATAGTGCAAGCTCAAGCTCGACAAATAAATGATGCTCAACAGATAAATGATCGATCCATAACAGTGCAAGCTCAAGCTCGACAGATAAATGATCAGTCCACAACAGTGCAAGTGCAAGTGCAACCAAGGCTACTGTAGACACACTATTTTTGACCGCCCGCAAGGCATGAGAGCTTTGCTTGGTACACTCGGGTACATTCGATAATGAAAGTGGTGTTGTGCGTGGTTCGAGGTCTCAACGAATTGGCTATGTTTAAGCTTTGAAACAATCCCAAACCTTCCATATTCACACTATTTATACCCCAAAAATCCATCTTTACACATTGTACCACCCTATGCTGAGTCTAAAGCAGAGAGACAGGGGATCGTATTGAGGCCCTGCCGTGTCTCATTGGGAGCCGGCCGCGGCTATTTATGGTTGACCGTGCTTTAGTGCGCGAGAAACACTGTTCTGGGTGGGAGCCTACCAGCTATCTATTTTTGAAGATATTTATGACCTCTTTTGCTCAAATTCTATAAAAACGAAGTTTTATCTCTATTTTGAGGGTTAAACAATTTCCAAAAAGCTTATACACCTTCTTGAGAGCTACTTCTTCTTGTGCAAGCAACCTTTGAGCAAGCTTACCACCTTTAACCTATATCGATACACCATATACACCTTCAGACCTTAGCCTTGGAACCTTGGTTGAGCCTTGAGCATCACAATTCAAGCTTGAGAGTGTGTTTGGACCTAGTTTGATTCACACCAAAAAGCTTACCTTCTTGAGAGGTATAAGCTAACAATCTCTTCCGTTGCTCTCTTTGTTATCTTCTGCTATCTATTTCTTGTGTTTTTGTGCTATCTTGAATCTATTTCAAGTGTCTTAGCTTAGGTTTGGATAGCTACCAAAGGGTAGAGAGAGTTAACACTCTTTCTTACACCTCCACCTATAGCTCAAACCCTTGTTCTACACCTTTTTTATTTGCTTTCCAAATTGATTTTCAAAGTTTAAAAGAGGCTAAAAATCATGCTTTGAGGTTTCAAAAGTGAAGGGGTTAGCCACCCCTCCTTGTTCTTACTTACTAGCCTTATTGTCTTTGCTTGTTGTTTAGCTTTTTGGGCTCTTTTCATACACTTTGAGCCACTATTTTTCACTTATTAGAGGCTGCTTTAGGGCTGTCCTAGGTTGTGTAATTAATTCATGCTTTGATTAGTTTGCTTGTTGTCTCATATGTTCGCATATTTAACTTGTTGGCCTTTCTTTGTTCAATTTCCATGTTAAGAACCTCATTTTAAACAATCAACTTATCATCCATTTCTTTCATTTGAGAGTTGTTTCAACCGGTCGACGGTTATTGAAAACGTGAACTAGAGATCTATGCTTAATGGCTTAATCTCTACGAAGGTTCATTGTCAACGGCATGGTCTCTTTTTCATATTGAGAATCACTTCCCGTTTGACATGCTTCTTATTTAGTAGACGTAATCTTTAGTGGACGTAATCACCACCTTGGAATAATGGATTAAAGAATGGAAAAGACTAATGAATTTGGCTTAAAACGAACTAACCAATATAAAGAACATGGATTATATTACTTGGATTTGGTCGGACATTATGTTGAGTCTATTGTGTCAAGGGTCGTCTTACATCAATTCATGATGTTTCGATGAGCCTTGAAGCATTCCTACCTCCCTCTTTGAGCTTACTCCATGATAGGAGGGAGGGGTGGTTATTGATTCATTGTATTCATTAAATTTTGTTCAAAATCATGCCCTAACTCATCAAGCAATCAATTTGCTCATTGATGGTTTTGGAAATGACTTCGTTCTTCTCTTGAGACTTTCCATGACAGAGAAGAGTAGAAGGGACAAACAGAATTCATAATAACTCTATCTACACTGTTTTCACTTCAGAGCACAAAAACAGGATTTTGCATAGCATTAGGGCATGGTCGGGCCCTATTTAGGCCCGGCCGGGCTTCATTGGGGGCTGGCCGACCATCAATGTTTGGTAAGGCAGTGTGTTTTGCAGAAGCAGAGGGCAGTGACTGAAGGTGTAATAGGACAAATTCCAAGGAAGGAAGACAGAGTTACTTCTAAAACCACTATGAGCATGCCATCCTTGTGCTTCCATTGTAAATTGTAAATTAATGATCTTGAAATGGTTATAGTTATTAGCATTGTAATTAATATTGTTGTAGCAATGATTCATTAGACAGTTAGTGTATTTTGTTGTAATAGATTAGCTAGTTTAGTTAATTATAGCTTAGCTAGTTAGTTACTTATTCATTTATTCGGTTTTGTAATAATTAGTTTAATTCGGACTCTCAGACATTGATTCGCACCTTCTTGCACGAGGGCAAATATGTAATAGCGTGTATGTATCCCAACCCCACGTCTTTCTCCCTTTTACTTATTCGCTTACGATGGTAGTGTAGAGCACCATTTTTCAAATTAGCATCTTTATGCTTTGCATTCATTGTCTTGCATGCATCCAAGATTCGGCACATCATACTAACCAAATGTTTAAATTCATTGCTTGAATACGTGATTCATCACATGTTTTGAATGGAATCATATGCTATGTTCATAGCCGAGCCTATTAAAATTACATAATGTGTGCGTTGCATTAGTTAGGAACATGCATATTTTCTAATTATTTTTCTTTATTTGGCTTCCCTTGGAGTACTAGATGAGCACTTATCATTTTAGCATATCGCGTAAGTGTGATTGTTTCCATGTCGAGCATGATACCATGAGGCTAATTGTTTGAATGCATGTGGATGAAGGCTAATTGCTAAAATTGGGACAAATTGATTAATGTACAAACTCGCTTTTCAAGTAACGCATATTCAAAGCAATTTTCAAAAACAAACATGAAATCAAAGTATTCCAATCTTTGCAAGTTAGTCTATACTTGTGTGCAACACATAGTAAGGTAGCTTAAATAAATTAGAACAAGGGCATATAATGTAAATAAAAATCACATCATGATTAGTAGAGGCCGATCTTTGATCGGGCGAGTGGGGTGCTCAATTCATGACATTCCCCACTCGTACCTAAGTTCCTGAGCCTGAGACACTTTGGTGATGACGGGTAAGTGGCATTTGGCGCGAGTCATGGATTTCCTAAATTTTTCAAAAATATTTAGGTGGCGACTCTGTAATCTAGCAAAGCAGTCCATTTTTAGTATTTGATTCAAACATCGATTTTCCAAAAGAATTTTCGGATTTGGACTCTTTTTGGGTTTTCACTGTTTCACATTGCACTTGTGAAATCAAATTCAGAACCACGGGAGTCCGAACTATAGGGCTAGTTGTATCCGAAAATAGCGCAAAAAATAAGCTACAATTTCTGGCGACTTGTTGGGGATTTAGAGAACTTGACTTGAAATTCATGATGTGAAATTTTATTTACATATATATGTTCTTTGCATTGCATTTGCATTTGTTACTTTAAGTCACTATGTTTTCCATCGGCTGTTCCTGGACGGCTTATTAGAGGCTTGCCTAAAAAGCTTGCCAAAAGGCTGGCCGATCATAGGCTCTGCCATGTTGGAAACACAACCCTTGGATCTGGATTACTGCTGTGCCGTTTGATCCTCCTTTCACTTCTCGATGTTAGGTGTGAGAGGTATATTAGGTAGTCTTGCTGAGGTACCCCTTTTGACCAATCGGCCTAACTGCATATAGGCAACCTTAGTGACTTTTCAAACATAGGACAAGATGCCCTCTTATTTACTAGGCTATTGTGATACCGTTTGTTTGAATAGTAAAGCTGTAGATCACTCCAAAAGCTAGGACATGGAAACCCTAACCTCTTATAAGGGTGTTTTGAGTGCTTTTGTGCAAAATGTAAAATCTTTGGAAATGTGTGATGTAATCCTGGAAGAGTCTTAATCTTGAGGCGATTCCTTTCAAACTTGAGGGTCATATCAGAATCAAAATTTGGGTCGAAATCCAGGGTTTGTGTTTGATATGGGTGAATTTTCAGTAAAACTAGAACTAGGGCCAAAAATTGTATCTTGCTTTGTTTTGACTAGCACACCCGATACCCTGATCTGATGGGGCATTTATTTTTAATGCCAAGTTTGTCTGAGCCAAAGAAGGAACTGTACCCACCTCAACAAAGGCCCAGTTCATCCAATCCTAGAAAAAAAACCTACTTAGCAAAGGTCTAGTCCATCTGATCCCAAAGGCCAACTCAGAAAAGATCTATCTAATGCCAAAAGACCAATTCTAAAAAACCCAATACCGTCAAACCTATCTAGACTAATCCAGTTCAGATACATCAAGTATAACTGGGTCAAAATCCTTGTTAGTCAGCTCTCAGGTTAACCTATCCATTTCCCTAAGTGCCAACATTAGCAGACCCGTGATGGCTTAGAGTCCAGAAAAAGTTGTGACCATGATAACGACCTTAAACCAGGGAATTGCCATGCATGATGAGACCATTGCTGAAATGCAACGTCCATCTGGGGCATCTACTACACATCTAGTCCTGGGCCCCTAATCGAACTTTGACCCACCTTCGCCAGCTAAAGATTTGCAAGGACCAGATCCTCGAGAAGGGTTGGCTCAAGCTCGAGTTTTCAAACCCCTGGTGCAGCCTAATGAGGGCCAGTTTCCCCTTGATATTAATGAGCTCGACCCGACCTTGTTAAAAACTGCTAACCTTGAGAAGCAATTCAAGAAGGCACAGGGAATTAACTCCATTCCTGACATTGAGGATAGGTACATCGAGGCTGCTGTACGGCTCCCAGATATATTCGAAATCCACCCATTAACCGTTTTGACGGGTCTGGAGATCCTATGGTACATATCCGGCTTTTCTTGGAAGTCCTGAAACCGATGGGTCTGACTAAGCCTCAGAAACTCTCTCTATATGGAAGAACCCTATCAGGTATAGTAGCCATTTGATACGCCAAGTTGAAGGATAAAGTGAAGCAAAACTGGGAAGATTTGGCTAAGGCATTTGTCAATCAGTGTTCTTACAATACCCAAATTGAAATGACCACCCAAGAGCTTGAAGCAACCCACCAGAATCCTAAAGAACCTTTTGTGGAATTTGTTGCAAGGTGGAGAGCAAATGCAGCGCAAATGATAGATCGACCTTCTAAGAGGGACCAAGTGTGGATAGTGGTGCAGATAGTGGTGCAGAACCTTGAGCTAGATATGTTACAAAAGTTAATAGTCGCTCCACTGTTCACTTTCAAAAATTTGCATGAGTTAGGGATTATTCCCAGAATAAGCGAGCCAACAATGAGGGTGTTTCCCGAGAGTACCAATACTAGTAGCACTATTCCCAAACCCATGAAATCAATACCGTCGCCACCAACCCATAAACTGCCGACCTTTTTGCCAATACCAACCCATAAACAGCCGGCCCAACCTAAGCTCAAGGCGGAACTTTCACCTCGTTCATATGAGCCTAATTGGCGCACAAAAAGTCCTAATGGAAAGAGGGTATCTCAAACCTCTTGATCCTAACCTCTTCCTAACCCACTCCCTGCTAGACATAACCCCACCAAATATTGTGCGTACCATCAGCAGTGCGGTCATGGCACCGATCGTTGCTACCGCCTTCTTCATGAGGTTCAAAATCTCATCGACAACCAGACAATAGCTCCACCTTAAGAACCCAATGTTACCACCAATCCACTTCCCACCCTTGACCAAGTACCTCCTCCTCACCTTAACCTCATCCATACACTACTTCATTCCTTCGACCCTAGTATATATATCACTCCATCCCATCTACCCAAGCCAGAGGTGGTCATTGTTGAAAGTACTGATTTGTGCATGATGGATATATCCACTCCGATTCGAACACATCAAGAGCACCAAATGGCCGAACCCCTATGGATTCGAGTCATAACCGACCAGTAATCATGAGATTACCTGCGGACTCAGTTGAAAATCAAATCATCTTTAATAATAGGGGGCTAAATTACGGAAGCAAAATTTACAAAGATTGTTTAATGAGTTGTGCATGCATGGCTCAACCAAAACATTTTCATATATGAAATAACTCATACTAATGTTATGTATGTATTACATAAGTCCAGGATCATTTAAGCCAGTATTAACAAAAACCAAGGTTATACATAGGGTTGGTCATACATAACCACAAAAGAACAAAAGGAAAAACAAAACAAAAGTAAGGCCTCTTGTGTGAGGCGACCTTGGTTGACTTCTCAAAACTTGGTTTCTCATTTCTCATTGGGGTTGAGGTTGGACATCCCGCTGCTCACCTACATACATATAAATAAGGAGTGAGTTAACGCCCAGTGAATAATACTAAAGCAAGGGAATTCATGAACAAAATCCCTACGATCATAATTCACTATTATGGTTGGAAATCAATAACAAAGCAAAACGACCTTAGGTCCTTCCTATCATTTCTCAAAAGCGAAACGGACTTGGGTCTATGTGGCATACAAAATGACCTTGGGTCTATCGTGGGCAAAATGAATTTAGGTCCAACTTACACATAGAACGACCTTGGGTCCATTACACACAGAACGACCTTGGGTTCATTACGCATTGAATGACCTTGGGTCCGTTACACACTGAACGACCTTAGGTCCAATTCACATAGAACGACCTCAGGTCCAATCCACACAGAACGACCTTAGGTCCAATTCACACAGAATGACCTTAGGTCCATTTCTTTTCCTTATCCCGAATGGCCTTCGGCCCATTTAACACTTATACAGAATGACCTTAGGCCCATTTCATACTCATACGCCGATCACTTTGCATATTTCATTCCGCCTTAAGTGATATTCATTCATAATATCACTTCAAAAGTTTAGAACCTTACCACATAGGCATCATTTAGAAAATAATGCATTTACAAAAATATATTTGCTAAGATATTACTCATAGTGTTCTGGTGTTTGATTCGTCTTTGCACTTGACCCTATATAATTCATAGCACATTGGGTCATAATACCATTCAATCCGTTCTTTAGTTTACTTAATGTTCTTAGGCCTCTTTTGTGTCTTTTAATTCATTTACAATGTACAATGCATGCCTAAGAGTGCTTAGAAATGAAAGAA
Source organism: Camellia japonica (assembly GCA_030407325.1). Lineage (NCBI taxonomy): Eukaryota > Viridiplantae > Streptophyta > Magnoliopsida > Ericales > Theaceae > Camellia > Camellia japonica. Next base: position 84,343,494 of record JAPPVO010000002.1, read on the forward strand.
AACGGAAAACGAAACATAAAATAACTTTTCAAAATTTCTGAAACAGGGCTTTCCACTCGAGCATAGATTTTCTTGCTCGAGTGGACCGTTTTGGTCTGCAAAAGTACTAGTCGCCTCATTTTTGCGCTCGAGCGTGACTTTGGTAGCTCGAGCCAAGAGTTAAAACATCTGATTGGGTGCTTGAGCGCAATTATTCTCGCTCGAGCGGACATCAATGTTAGCAAAACTTATGGGAGCTTGATTTTTACGCTCGAGCGACACTTTCCCCGCTTGAGCGGACATGACGAATTTTGGAATTTCCAGAACCGTGTTTGAAGTTCAAAACTTGATTCCAACTTGTTTTTCTTGCATGTTAAGTTCCATATCTTAGGCAAATAACTTCTAACATGAAAAATAAAAGTTAATTTTACAAAATTAAAGTTCAATTCGCATAAGTTCTTCGTACAAGCTCAAATCATTCAATTTCATGTTCATAACTTTGAGACTCATGCATGTATGATTTACATGAATTCATCATCTTCAAAACATGTAATTTAAGCCTCATAACCTCATCATTCATGGATGCATGTCATGACTACCAATTCACTTATTTAACATTCTTATATATACGAACATGAAGATTCATAGCAATTTGTTACATGCATATACATATTGATCTCAATTTCATCATTTTCAACTCAAATCTTGTTCTTAACTTATATCTCTTTGAATTCACTTAGCTATGAATTTAAAGTCACGAATGTGAGTTCAATTATTCACCTAAAGGCTTCAACCTTCTAACTCTAGCTAGTTCTTGAGCAAATTCTCTCATTCTTGAATTCTTAGCAAATCTTAAGATGCTCTTTCCTCTCTCTAAAGTTAGCTATTCTCCTCTTCTAGAGTGTTTATTTTTAGATTTTGAGCTCATGTAATGAGGTTAGCAGATTTAGCTTCTATATATACACTTCCTAATCAACCTTAATTAGAACTAATTAATTGTGTTTAATTTGATAAATTTAATCTAATTAATTCGATTCAAATAAATTTTTAATTAAATTTCACCGTAGGCTCTAAAAATTAGGCTAATCGTAATAACACGGTCAATTTCAATTTCTGACGCCTCTACGGTCTTCGATTTGAATTTTATAACAGAGAATCAAATAGATTTTCTTACGGTGAACAGATAGAAAGTTTAAAAACACATAAAATCATATAATTAGCATTCATAATCATATCAAGATCATAATTATAAGTATAATTAAGATTAATTAGCATAACACAGAGTAGGGTTGTTACATTCTTCCCCCATTTAGGAAGTTTGGTCCTCCAAACTTACATTACCTTCCGTTGGAAACAAATGTGGGTATTGTTGTCATATTTCTTCTTCCTTCTCCCACGTGGCATCCTTACCATAATGTTCCTTCCATTCCACTTTCACCATTGGAATGGTTTTGCTTCTCATTTGCTTTACTTGTCGGTCAATGATCCGTTCTGGCCATTCCTTGTACTCCATATTTCGTCAAGTGCTATTCGGTGACAGTTAATTATGTGGAATGGATCCCGAGATAGCCCCTTAACATTGATACGTGAAATACATTATGCATTTGTTCCATTCCCGGTAGTAAAGCAACTCTATAAGCAACCGGACCAAGCCTTTCTAGAATTTGAAACGGCCCATTGTAACGGTGTGATAATTTACCCTTTTTACCGAATCTTAATTAGCTTTTCATCGGATTCACACAGATGAACACGTGATCACCAACCTCATACTTTAGGGGCCTTCTTCTAACATCTGCATAACTCTTTTGTCGACTCTGAGATGTTTAAGCCTTTGTTGAATAAATCTAATTTTATCGGTAGTTGTCTGCACAAGCTCAGGTCCAAGCAAGACTCTATCCCTAACTTCAGTCCAGCTATTGGAGATCTACATTTTTGACCATACAAAGCTTTATATGATGCCATGCCAATGTTGGAGTGGAAATTGTTACTATATGCAAATTCGGCCAATGGTAGGTAAGTCTCCCAACTCCCTTAAAAATCCAAAGCACACATTCGGAGCATATCTTCTAAAGTCTATAAAGTCCATTCCGATTGTCCATCAGTTTGTGGATGGAATGCTATACTAAGCCTCAACTCTGTTTCCATTGCTGCTTGAAGACTCTTTCAAAATCTAGATACAAATTTCAGATTTCTATCCGACACAATAGACACCGGAACTCCATGTAAACAAACAATTTCATCAACATAAAAAGTAGCTAATCGGTATGCATCATATGTAGTTTTTACAGACAAAAAGTATGCAGATTTAGTCAGTCTATCAACTATAACCCAAATAGAATCCATATGTAGACACCCCATTTTTGAACGACCTTAAGACTCAGACGTCACCGATTGAGCGCTTGGTGATGTTGCATGCTGTGCTCGTTCAGAAGTCTCAGAGTCGCGGTCGTGCGCCCTGCCTCCGGACTCCCGAACTCTCTTCTGTGCCTTGCCTCGGTTTGCGAACCAGACTCGGTTTTCTCTGTTTTCTTCCTGAGGGGAGGGAGAGGTCTAGCAGATCATCTCTCGGTGGCCGTGGGCTACATTTTGTGGCCGTAGGCCATTTTGCCCGTTTCGGAGCCCGGTTCCCGGTTTTCGGAGCCGTCAGGCCGTGTGCCTCGGTTCGGGACCACCCAACCATCTCTGATTCCTCCGGTTCTTGGCATGTACCTCTGTTTTATCATAACGAGGCACACTGGGGTCTCAGATACCCACTTCGTGGCTGAATGCCACTTTCGGTGCTTACAGCCGGTTTTCGGGCCCCGAACCTCGCGGTTTGGCCCGAGCATTCATTTCGCATCGATTTTGTTCATTCTTGGCAGGTATCTCTGTTTCATCATAACGAGGCACACTGGGGTCTCAGATACCCACTTCGTGGCTGAATGTCACTTTCGGTGCTTACAGCCGATTTTCGGGCCCCGAACCTCGCGGTTTGGCCCCGAGCATTCATTTTGCATCAGTTTTTGTTCAATTTTGGCAGGTCCCTCTGTTTTAGCACCAGGAAGATCACTGGAGGGTGGGAGGCTAGCAATTATCTCAGATAACCAGTTATGCTCCTCCGGCGCCCGTTTTTCTCACTTCCGGGCTAATGTTGAACACCCTAGGGCCATTTTCTTCCAACCACAACTACATATTTGTGATGAGGGCACATGGGAGGACCCTAAAAAGTGGTGGTCGGCCAGCAATTGTGGATTTCATTTTTGAGCCCCTCCTTCAAGCTCTATGTTGTGGCTCTTGCTTCAGTGTTGCCAATTTCCGACCTTGGGGCCTTATTCTACACACCTGGGAGGACACCAACACATGGTGGTCGGCCAGCAATTTTGCACTTCATTTTTGGGCCATGGCCGGCCGGCCAGGGTGAGTGGCTGGCCGACCAGGTGGGGTGGCCGGCCGGCCACCTCCCAGAAATTTACCTAGCCGGCCAGCTTTCTGCTTTCCAGCCCTTTCCAGCTGTCCGGATATTTTTCAAAATATCCCGGGCATCCGGGGGATATTTCGGGAGGGAAAGCTTGGGTACTTTTCCCTCCCTTTTACACTCTTTTCTTGCCTATTTGAAGGGTCCAACTCCTCCTTTGCTAGGGTTGGAACATTTTCTCTTAACACTTAATCTTCCAAAATCTCCATTTTCATAGCCAAAAACTCAAAAACCTTCAAGCTTCCTAGCTAATTCCTTCATCAACCCTAAGCTCTACCATCCCCACTTCCATTACAGCAGCAAGGAAGTGTTCTTCAGAGGCTAAGAGGCAACAATTTCAAGCCAAGAGGCCACCAAAGTTGGATCTTCAAGGGTAAGCCTCTAAATCCCTTTTTCTAGCAAAATTTTGAGTCATTTCTTAGCCCTATTTGCTTTTTGTTTTGGACTCCGACCCCTACTGGTTTTGTGCTTATTTTGAGCCCCTCTACAATATTGTAGAAGGGCCCAACCTCATTTGGTGTCTCTATGATATACTTTCTTCAATATCACTCTTTAGGCCATTGTTTTGCATGCTTTGTTTAGCTTTTGAGTGATCTGATTTCGAGTATAATATATACTGTGAGTGGGCTTTTTTGAGCCCCTCTTCAACATTGAAGAAGGGCTCAGCCATGTTTGACTTCTCTGTCATGCACTTCCTTTGAAATGCTTCCATTTTACCGTAAAATTGCATGATTGTTTGGCCTATTTGTGATCCAAGTTGGAGCATTCAATATACTGATATTGTGCTTATTTTGAGCCCCTCTTCAGCATTTAAGAAGGGCTCAACCTGGTTTTCTTGCTCTACATATCACTTGCTTTGAATTCTTGTCACAATCCCATTTTGCATGCTTTTTTAAGCTCACCATGCTTCGGATTTCAGCCTTCATCAGGCCTAGACAGAGCCTTATTTTTGCCTATTCTTCATGTTTTGTTAAGGGTCCAAAGTTGTTTGATGCATGCTTTTGGTACTTCATGTTGTATCCTCCATATTTTCCGTAAAATTGCATGCTTTGTTAGGCTTGCTTGACTTCGGATTTCAGCCTTCATCAGTCTTAGACAGAGCCTTATTTTTTCCTATTATTCATGTTTTGTCAAGGGTCCAAAGTTGTTTGATGTATGCTTTTGGTACCTCATGTTATAGCCTTTGTTGGCTCATCATTTTGCATGCTATGTTTAGTATATCTACACACTGAATTGGGGGATGTCACCTCTTGTAAATGTGCATATTTTTGGCCCCTCTTTAAATTTTCAGAACTGTGTTTTTCAGTTTGAGCATTGTATATACTACTTGCTTTGTAATTCTCCTCTTTTTCCCCATTTTTGCATGCTAATTTTGCCATACTTGTGGTTGTTGTTTAGCCTTGCTTTGTACTGAAAAAATGCCATATTTGGGGCTACCTTGCTACTGGTTTTCATGTCATGGTCATGTTGTGCAGGTTTAGTATGGCTATAGGCCATTTCGGGTGCTTAAATCACATTTCGGGATGATTTCATGCATCGGTTGTAATTCCGTATCATTTCGGGGCTGTTTTCCCCTTCATTTAGGTGCTGAAATTTGGTTTGCATGCTTGCATATCATTTCCCGTGCTATTTCATGCCTTCGGGCCATGCCTCGGTTTGCGTGCCTGTGGGCACGCACTTCGAGGCACTTCATTCTTATCCGACGGCATCTTATGTGAGTGCGGCTGAGGCCCTCTCATGTTAGTGTAAGCCCAATTTGCATTTTCATGCCATTTCATGCTTTTATGACATTGCCTCGGTTTGCGCGCCCGCAGGCACGCATTTCGAGGCAGCTCATTTTCATCTTACGGCCTCTTATGTGAGTGCGGCCGAGGCCCTCTCATGTTAGTGTAAGCCCAATTTGCATTTTCCATGTCATTTGCATTGCGTATGCCACCGCCTCGGTTTGCGTGCCTGTGGGCACGCATTTCGAGGCAGCTCATTTTCATCTTACGGCCTCCCGTGTGAGAGTGGCTGAGGTCCTCTCATGTTGGTATAAGTCCATTCTGCATTCTGTATGCCATTTTTCGCATCATTGCATTCCGTATGCCATTTTTTCGGTTTGCATGCCCGCGGGCACGCACTTCGAAACATCTCATTTTAGCCTCATTACATATCATTTCTATGTCATTTTGCATTCCGTATGCATCACCTCGATTTGCGCGCCCATGGGCACGCATTTCGAGGCACTTCTTTTTTTATCCGACGGCCTCTTATGTGAGTGTGGCTGAGGCTCACTCATGTTAGTGTAAGTCCAATTGCATTGCGTATGCCATTTTATGCCTTAGGATCATTTCCTCGGTTGGCGTGCCCGTCTGGCACGCATTTCGAGGCATCTCATTTCTATAGCATTGTGCATGCTAGGATTGCATATTAGCTGCATTTCATACATATCATGCATATCGCATTGTGTTCGGGATAGGAGTTAGCCCGGGCACGGGAAACGAGACACGTTTCGTACCCCGAGTGACGGAACGGGTCTCAATTCCCAAGTCACCGACACTCCGGATTACCCATGATAGAGTTAGGTTTTGTTGTAGCATTCATCTGCATTGCACCCTATATTGAGATGTGCAATCCGACTCCTCGGCCATCATGCATCGATATGCGTGATTGGTGGCACGAGGATCGAGGCATGCATATATTCGTGAAATACATTGCTATGCCCTTTTCCTGCTCTCTGTTGCAGCAAAATGAGGAATCAGTAACTCTTCGGAGTCTAGCGCGCATTTCGAGAAACATTGCAAACAGAGGCTAGTTGGGGCATCCCAGTGGATTTCTGCGCAAGGCAGCCCAAACTTGCAGCATTCATCAGAATCGAGGCACCCCCTGGCTAGCATGCCAGTTTACAGTTTTTCTTAGTTAATCTGTTAATTAATTAGGAATCTGTATTATTCTTTTATTCGGACTGTATATTTATTCGGACCCTCTGCGCGAGGGCATAATTGTAATAAGTGTGGGTGAGTGTGATGTATGTCTTCCAACCCCACGTCTTTCTTCCCTTTTATTTACCCGCTTACGATGGTTAGATATAGGACATATTTCAATTAGCATACAGTATGACAGCATGTTTGCATCATTCATCTGTTTTGCACGCACCGGGCTCGGCGCATCATACTAACTGCATTTGTATTTCAATTACAAAATGAATACATGTTAGCTGTAGCATTTCGCATGCCATGTTTAGAATAGCCGAGCCTGCTACAGTTGCATTATTGCATGTGTTGCATTAGGCATTTCAGCATAACTAGGATCATGCATGATTACTAATCAGTTTCTGTTTTTGGCTTGGAGTACTCGGTAAGTACTTATGCTTTAGCATCCTTGCATGCGTGTGAGTGTTGCCATGATAGCATGCTAACCATGAGGCTATATACTTATGTGATATAACTGCCTTGAATGCCTGTGGGTGGAGGTTGTATTACTTGAATTGGGATAATTCATCAAATGTTTGTTTTAAGCCCACTAGATAGTGGCAAAATCACGTTTTCTAAGCCCACCTGAGGGTGGCAAATCCGCGTCTTAGCCTACCTGCGAGTAGCACCATCAAACCATTTTCAAACAAACAAACATGAAATGCTTTGTTCCAATTCAGGCGACTCAGTCTATACTTGTTTGCTGCGAGCATCACATAGTAACCTAGGCTAATAACCGGATTAAGAGCATACAATGTTTTCAAAAATAGATATCATGGTTAGTAGAGGCCGGTCTTTGATCGGGCGAGCGGGGGTGCTCACGAAGTGACCTTCCCCAATCGTACCCAAGTTCCCGAGCCAACTTTGGTGATGACGGACACGTGGCCTTTGGCACCGAGTCAGGGTTTCCTAAATTTCCCATTAAAAAATATTTAGGTGGCGACTCTGTTATCTGGCAAAGCAGTCCATGTTTGGCACTTCTTTCAAAAAATCTGTTTTCAAAACGATTTGCCGGATTTGGACTCTTTGGTTCAAGATTAAGAACCGTGGCATTTGAGTCCTTGAACTGTAGTGACCCCAACATGAACGGAACGAGACCTAACCCTCCCGGGGCGTTCGGGGGACGTCTACACCATACCTCTAGGTGTCTGAGGTATGCTAACAACAAAATCCATGGTTATGTGCTCCCATTTTCATTCCGAAATAGGGAGAGGTTGAAGTAGACCTGTCTGTTTCTGGTGTTTAGCCTTAACTTGTTGGCACTGAAGACATTTAGATACATATTTTGCAATCTCACGTTTCGTATTAGGCCACCAATAATTCTGCTTTAAGTCCTGATACATCTTGTTGTTACTCGGATGCATAACAAACATTGATTTGTGAGCTTCATCAAGAATTTTCTTCTTCAACTCAGGATGTTTGGAATGCACAATCTATCTTAGAACTTCAACACTTCATTTACAACACCATATCCCGGTTTCGGATTTTCCTCAAATTCATCAACTATCTTCTTGAGGAATTCATCCTCATTTTGCCTCCATTTGATTTCATCGATGATTGCTGGTTCAGCTGAGATGGCGGCTATCAACCTGCTTTACTCATGTAATACTACCTCAATTTTGGAGTTCTCAAAATCTTACAAGATTTCCTTCTGTTTTATCAGTAAGCAAGCTAAACTCCCTGTCGATTTCCTGCTCAAGGCGTCAGCCATTATATTGGCTTTCCTGGGATGATATTGAATCTGAAGGTCATAGTCTTTTGTTAGTTCAAGCCATCTCCTCTGGCGCATATTCAACTCATTTTGAGTAAAGAAATACTTCAAACTCTTGTGATCTGTGTAAACTTCGCATTTTGCCCCATACAAGTAATGTTGCCAAATTTTTAAAGCAAATACAACTGCGGCCAGTTCCAGGTCATGTGTTGGGTAGTTCTTCTCATGTGGTCTTAATTGTCGAGAGGCATAAGCAATTACCCGTCCTTCCTGCATTAACACACAACCTAGACCCTTATAAGATGCATCACTGTAAATCACAAAGTTTTTCGTCCCTGTGGGCAATGTCAACACTGGTGCAGTGGTTAGTCTCGTTTTCAGTTCTTGAAAGGCAGATTATCTTTCATCATTCCATTCAAATAGTTGTCCCTTGCGTGTAAGTTGGGTAAGAGGTACAACTATTTTTGAAAAATCCTTCACAAACTGTCTATAGTACCCAGCTAAGCCCATGAAACTACAGATTTCTGTTACATTTGTTAGTGTAGGCTAGTCTACAATTGCCTCTATCTTCTATGGGTCTACCGAAATCCCATCTCTGTTGATGACACGCCCTAAGAAAACAACCTCATCCAACCAAAATTCACATTTCGTAAGTTTAGCAAATAATTTCTTTTCTCTAAGTGTTTGCAAGACAGTTCTCAGATGTTGTTCGTGTTCAAATCTATTCTTTGAATATATCAGAATATCAGTGATAAAAACCACAACAAATTCATCAAGATAAGCTTCAAAAATCCAGTTCATAAGGTCCATAAATGCTGCAGGTGCATTAGTCACTCCAAATGGCATAACAAGAAATTCGTAGTGATCATACCTCGTTCTAAATGCAGTTTTCTCAACATCTTCTGCCTTTACCTTCAACTGGTGGTAGCCAGATCTCAAATCAATTTTTGAAAAGACTTGTGAACCCTGTAACTAATCAAATAAATCCTCAATTCGAGATAATGGATATTTATTTTTGACCGTTACCTTGTTTAGCTCCCGGTAGTCAATGCACAAACGTAAGGTTCTGTCTTCCTTCTTTACAAACAACACGGGAGCGCTCCATGGTGAAGTGCTTAGTTGAATAAACCCTTTGTCTAGTAAGTCTTGCAACTGTTCTTTCAGTTCTTTCATTTTAGTAGTGGACATTCTATAGGGAGTTTTTGAGATAGGCTGGGTGCCCGGGACAACATCAATGGTAAACTCTATCTCTCTGTCCACCAATCCCCCTGGCAGTTCATCAGGAAATACATCCGAAAATTCTCGAACAATAGAAATATTATTCAATTCAACATTCGTAGATTGTTCGGATAATACACTACATAAGTAACCCTGGCACCTTTTCTTGATCAATTTACATGCTTTCATTGCAGATATCAAATAAAGTGGAGGCACTACCCTATTACCTGCAAACACGATTTCTTCCCACCCTGGTGGTCTAAATACAACCTGTTTCGTTACATAATTGATGGTGGCATAGTATTTAGATAACCAGTCCATACCTAGAATTACATCAAAATATCTAAAGTCCAAGGGTAACAAATCTACGTATAGGGTAGCATTCCCAACATGCATATCACAAAATTGACATACAGATATACACAACACAGATTCCTTAGATGGAGCAGATACACACAACAAATATGGTAATGATTCTAGAGATCTACTCGATCTAGATGCAAATGCATAAGTTACAAAAGAGTGTATTGATCCGGAGTCAATTAACACAAAAGCATCCTGTTTACATATAGAGATAGTACCTGAGACAACGGCTTCAGTATTCCGTGTCACTTGGGACAAGTGCAAAGACTCTCCCTTGTCTCATTGTGTCTCTGGTAGTAGTAGGTCTCATAGTATCACCCGGTTTTGGGATGGATCTGGTTGAACTAACAGCTGGTTTCCCACCTTTTTGCTGTTTAGTTTGGATGCAATCCCTTGCCATATGCCCCATTTCACCACATCTATAGCATGTCCCGAAAATATGGTAACAAACCCAGTGATGTTTCTTACCACATTAAGTACATGTTGGTGTCGTATTTCTGGTGGAGCCTGAAGAGCTTGAGGACCTCGTGTTTTTTTTCTTTGATGATTTCTTCCCTGAGAATTCCAGTCAGCTAGCGGTTTACCTCGGTTGGCCATGTTAGCTTCTGACATTAAAGCTTGGTCTAACACATCAACATAAGTGGGCAATTTCAGCACATTCACCCTTTCCAGAATGTCATTGCGAAGACCATTTTAAAACTTCCTCGCCTTTTTATAGTCGGTGTCAACCATATGTGGGGGCGAATCTTGCCAATTTAGTGAACTTGGCTTCATACTCAGCTACGGTCAGGTTGCCTTGCTTCAGTCCTTCAAATTCCAACACTTTTCTATAGCGGACACACTATGGAAAGTATTTCTCATAAAAGAGTACAAGAAACTGTACCCAGTCAATGCCCTTATTATCATCACAGATTAGCATCCACCACCTTCTCGCTTTATCTTCCAGCATAAAGGCGGCCAATTGCACTTTCTATGTCTCCAGACATAGAAATACTTCAAATAACTTCTCAATGCCAAGGACCCAAGCTTCGGCCTTCAATGGGTTCATGCCCCCGTGGAACAATGGTGGCTTCATTTTCTTGACTTCTTTAGTGAGGGCTATTGTTCGGTCATCATTTGGCAAATCCGGTATAGGTTGTACTGGAGGTAGGGGTTACCGGTGTTGCCATTGTTTTTGCCACTGTTGTTGTTGCCTTAGTGTTTATGCCATATCTTGTATCATTCTCTCCATTTGGTCTAGCCAAGTAGTGAAGCATTCTTCTAGCTCATCGGCTCTTGTTCTCACCATTATCTAATGAGTCTTGCATTATAATTCATACAAAAGATATACACAATATTCAAGGCAATAGTTACATGATATAATTGCATACTTCAATCCACTTAGCAAGTTCTCAATGCATTTTACACATATACTTATCATATGAATGCAACTTAGGTCTTTTCTAGACACTCTATTGCTCATTTGAACAAGTGTGTAAGTTATACTCGTGCTCTGATACTATTCTATCATGTCCTAAACCCGCCATTATGGATTCGAGTCATAACCGGCTAGTAATCATGAGATTACCTGTGGCGTTAGTTGGAAATCAAATCATATTTAATAATAGGGGGCTAAATTATGGAAGCAAAATTTACAAAGATTGTCCAATGAGTTGTGCATGCATGGCTCAACCAAAGCATTCTCATATATGAAATAACTCACACTAATATTATGTATGTATTACATAAGTCTAGGATCATTCAAGCTAGTATTAACAAAAACCAAGGTTATACACAGGGTTGGTCATACATGACCACAAAAGAACAAAAGGAAAAGCAAAACAAAAGTAAGGCCTCTTGCGTGAGGCGACCTTGGTTGACTCCTCAAAACTTGGTTTCTCATTGCTCACTGGGGTTGAGGCTGGACATCCTGCTGCTTACCTACATATATATAAATAAGGAGTGAGCTAATACTAAAGCAAGGGAATTCATGAACAAAATCCCCACGATCATAATTCACCATTACGCTTGGAAATCAATAACAAAGCAAAACGACCTCAGGTCCTTCCTATCATTTCTCAAACACGAAACGACCTTGGGTCCATGTGGCATACAAAACGACCTTGGGTCCATCATGGGCAAAACGACCTTAGGTCCAACTTACACATAGAACGACCTTGGGTCCATTACACACAGAACGACATGGGTCTGTTACACACTAAACGACCTTAGGTCCAATTCACACAGAACGACCATAGGTCCAATTCATACAGAACGACCTCAGGTCCAATCCATACAGAATGACCTTAGATCCAATTCACACAGAACGACCTTAGCTCCATTTCTTTTCCTTATCCCGAATGGCCTTAGGCCCAATCCACATCCTTACTGAATACACTGAACAGCCTTAGGCCCATTTCATACTCATACACCGATCACTTCGCATATTTCATTCCGCCTTTAGTGATATTCATTCATAATATCACTTCAAAAGTTTAGAACCTTACCACAAAGGCATCATTTAGAAAATAATGCATTTACAAAAATATCTTTGCTAAGATATTACTCATACTGTTCTAGTGTTTGATTCGTCCTTGCACTTAACCCTACATAATTCATAGCACATTGGTTCATAATACCATTCAATTTGTTCTTTAGTTTACTTAATGTTCTTAGGCCTCTTTCGTATTTTTTAATTCATTTACAATATACAATGCATGCCTAAGAGTGCTTAGAAATGAAAGAGAACGGAAAATGAAACATAAAACAACTTTTCAAAATTTCTGAAATAGGGCTCTCTGCTCAAGCGCAGATTTTCTCCCTCGAGCGGACCCTTTGGTCTGCAAAAGTACTGGTTACCTCATTTTTGCACTCGAGCATGACTTTGGTCGCTCGAGCCACGAGTCAAAACATGTGATTAGGTGCTCGAGTGCAATTCTTCTCGCTCGAGCGGATATCAATGTCAGCAAAACTTCTGGGAGCTTGATTTTTACGCTTGAGCGGACATAACGAATTATGGAATTTCCAGAACTGTATTTGAAGTTCAAAACTTGATTCCAACTTGTTTTTCTTGCACATTAAGTTCCATATCTTAGGCAAATAACTTCTAACATGAAAATAAAAGTTAATTTTACAAGAATTGAAGTTCAATTCGCCATAAAGTTCTTCGTTTAAGCTCAAATCATTCAATTTCATGTTCATAACTTTGAGACTCATGCATGTACGATCTTACATGAATTCATCATCTTCAAAACATGTAATTAAGCCTCATAACCTCATCATTCATGGATGCATGTCTCAAATGACTACCAATTCAACTTATTTAACATGTCTTATATATACAAACATGAAGATTCATAGCAATTTGTTACATGCATGTACATATTGATCTCAATTTCATCATTTCCAACTCAAATCTTGTTCTGAACTTCATATCCTCTTTGAATTCACTTAGCTATGAATTTAAAGTCATGAATGTGAGTTCAATTACCCACCTAAAGGCTTTAACCTTCCAAACTCTAGCTAGTTCTTGAGCTAATTCTCTCAATTCTTGAATTCTCTAGCAAAATCTTCAAGGATGCTCTCTTCCTCTCTCTAGAATTGGCTCACTCTCTCTCTCTCTAGAGTGTTTATTTTCAGATTTTGAACTCATGTAATGAGCTTAAGCACATTTAGCTTCTATATATACACTTCCCTAATCAACCTTATTAGAACTAATTAATTGTGCTTAGTTTAATCTAATTAATTCGACCCGAATCAATTTTAAATTAAATTTCACTGTGGGCTCTAAAAATTAGGCTAATCGCAATAACACAGTTAATTTCGGTTTTTGATGCCTCTGCGGTCTTCGATTTGAATTTTATAATAGAGAATCAAACAGATTTTCTTACGGTGAACAGATAGAAATTCAAAAACACATAAAATCATATAATTAGCATTCAAAATCATATCAAGCTCATAATTATAAGTATAATTAAGATTAATTAGCATAACATAGAGTAGGCTTGTCACACCACTGCTGTTGAGATGTTAAGAATGATTGAAGACCTTCAAGGAACAGTAACAGATTTAACCTTTGGGGTTTCAACCCTATCAAAGGATTCTCCAATCTTGGGACAAGTTAAAGGTGGAATGGGCCAATCAAAAGCAAACAGGCCTTGCCCAGATATAGCCGTCCGACTCTTTGACAGGGCTAAAACAAGTGGCAAGAATAAGACCGGGACAAGTATTGATCCATTTGCACATCTTCGGTGGGCTATTAAGACTTTGAAGGACAAAGGGTTGAACAAGCAGCAAGTGCTTACAGTTGTTGCAAAGGCTGTGGATAACACTTTTATTGCTCAGGTTGAAAGCATTTTGAATCAAGGGGAAAACAATGAAAAAAGACGTTATACCAGAAACATTCATCCTGATTCTAGTCCCAAGCCCATGAATACCTAGCCAACACTCGCCAACCCATTTGCTAGTGTTTCTAAAACTGATGTTTCCTCCTCCAAAAAACAAGCCTTCACCCATCTCCATATGAGCCAAACCCTTGCCTTGAAGGTATTGATGGAGAAAAGGCATCTCAAAATGCTCAATCCTTGACCTCTCCCTAATTCTCTCCCACCTAGATATGACCCAACCCAATATTGCACATTCCATCAGCAGTACGGTCATCATACTAACCACTGCTTTCGCCTTTGCCATGAAATTCAAGACTTGATTGACTATAAGGTCATTACCCCACCTAAAAATCCTAAAGCTATCAATAAACCTCTCCCTGACCACAATAGATTTCCATCCTATAGCATAAATCCTATCCATGGCTTGCCCAACCTTGACCCCAGCCATCATGGTCAATGAGATGTGTAGGGACTACCAGGGGAACTGTGAGGCCCAATTTGTGAGACCCAATTTGAAAGCCTGCCTGGTGCGGATGTTAGTATTGTTGAATAGAAGGCTGATTTGAACCCTCCCATGGGCTACTTGAAGTTGTTTTTGAATTCTGCAAATGGACTTGGAGAGTGAAAACCCCTTGCTACCTCAAGAGTACTGATCTTGTTTTGAGTTGTGTCTTGTAAATAGTTGGGTTTAGAGTTTTATTTTCTTTGTCTTTTCTTGCGTTGTCGCGTCAGTTGAGTCTTTTCCTTTGAGTCGCTCTCATGTACCCTCAGGTCTTCGTCTTCAATAAGAAAACGGGAGTCAAGTTTTTGATCATTTTGTTATGCCTACAGTAATGCATGTGTGACCCTTTAAAAATAGAAAAAACTTTGAATTTTTGTTTTTGAATGAGATTTCGTTAATAAGCGCAAGTGTTGAGAAAGATCCCCTAAATGGTTTGAGTGGATTCTGAATTATTGGCGCAAAGTCCTTCATGATCTCAAAAGTTTAAGCTGCTTCTTCAGCTGTTTCTTCTACAAAACTTGCAAAGACAAATTCAGAATTGTACGGGGTTTACATTGTCCTGGGGATTCTCTTCCCCGTTAGGTGGTCATTTTGGCAAGCACAAGGCGGCTTTTAGATCTGCAAGAATAAGGTGGCTTTCAGACCTCACAATCATAGAATTTCTCCCCCTGGTGTTTTCATTACTTTAAAAAAGAAAAGAAAAGAAACCAAAAAAAAAAAAAAAAAAAAAGAAAGAGAAAAAAGAAAGAAAAGAAGAAAAGGAAAAGAAAAGAGAAAGGAAAAAGAGAAAAGGGAAAATAAATCAACCATCAAGCTAGGGGTATTCATTGGAATGAAATCCAAGCAACTGTGAGGAAATGAACTTTTGTCCGAATTCGGGGAAGCCAATGTGAGGAAATATCACATTGAAAGAAGAACTAGTTCTGAAAATGGAGTGAAAGAAAGGACGAAGACATGCATAAAAGAATGGAGAACCAAGCTCAAATCAAGGTAAAGCCAGTTCCAGTGTTAGGGCAAGGATGACTATTGATCAAATTCACCACAAATGCTGTAACGCTATCCTTGAGAGGCTCGCTAGGCCGAAAACTCGAAAGGGCAACCTAGGAAAAAGTTAGAGCATGAAAAATGCGAAATCAAACAAATATAGCTCGCAAGGTTAAATCCTAAAAGGGCGACTTTGGCAAAAGTTAGAGCGCAAAAGGAGAATGTCAACAACCAAGTGAACCTTAGCCATGAACTACATTGACCTGATTCCCACATTTAGGATACGTAGGCAACTTCATCCTGAAGTTCAGTCTCAACCATGTCCATCTTGTTCGTCTCGACCCAATCATCTTGCGCGATTCACATCGCCAGCTTCACATTAATCCATGAGCTACACTGACTGCTGCACATATTATACTTGTGTTGTGTCAAAAAGAACTAGCTTGCATCAACAAGTGGAGAAATTTTCAATACTTGAACTTATCAAATGAATCTCTAATTTGAACAAAAAATGAATCAAAACTCGGGTTTTGCGAAATTGCATTTTAAAGAGAACATAAGTAATACTAGGGGCACTATAAATGATTAGTCACCTTAAGTCTTTTTCTGCTTTTGGGTCAGTTGTGGGTTCTGTTATATCGTGTCTGGTGTTTGTCTCGGTTAGTACTCTTCATCAAGTCACCATAGCGTGTCTGTCGCTCAAAAGCGCTCTTCATCTAGTCACAATAGTGTGTTTGTCGCTCAAAGTTCAACAAAGTGGCATCGCCAAAATTCCATATACGAACATTCGCTCCAAACGTGAAAACAAGTCCATGTGTGGAATTCATAAACAAACTGAGAGAGCCTATACAAGGGCATCGCATTCATGATCATTGCAAAGTGTATATGAGGAATTTGTCACTGCTTTGGAGGGGACTAGAGTAAGTTCTCAGCGTGTCGAGGGCAGAAAAGAAGCAAAAGTCTGATTGGTTTGCAATTGTTCCAAGATCTGATGATCCCTATCACACATACCTGCATGATGTTGAAAAAGGTGGCCAATGACTGGACACTAGGGGCAATTTTGAGTACATCTGATCGGGCCATCAATCGAACAAGGGGCATGAACCCAACCAGTGTCCAGTGACTGGACACTAGGGGTAATTTTCGGGCCATCATTTGAACAAGGGGCATGGAGCCAACCTTTCTCTCAGTCCGCTCAAAGCCATTTGTTGAGCACTTTCCCTTGGTTCAGGGTGAGCTCACCCCCATAAAGATTCTAATATGATTCAGCTTTCGAAAGTTGTCTCCAACCATTTCAAAACTCTCTTGGGATTGGTATCTTCCCTCTGATTAATACGTGTGTTTTGTGTTATACCTGAGTGTTCATACACCCTGGTTGATTTGAACTATGTGATTGATTTCTCTTGCTCTTGACTTTGTTCTGCACTTAATAGAGTTTCATCGAGTTGCTCCATTTATGTTACATTTTCAATAAATTGTGGCAAGTTGTCCCACATTTCATAATGTACATGATGCGCTACTTTACGTACTGCTCATTACCCTTACACCGCATTGTCTTGTGCACTCTACAGCACGCACTGTTGTGTGCATCTTACATAGCACTGTTTGTGCATTCATCTTACATCGCACTGTCTTGTGCACCCTATATCGCACTGTCTTGTGCAAACTCATATCGCACTGTTTTGTGCATTCAACCTACATCGCTCTCTACCCCGCACTGTTTTGTGCACTTTGCATCGCACTATTTTGTGCACCTTGAGTTCGCACTGTTTTGTGCACCTGCTTGCATCGCATTGTTTTGTGCACCCGCTTGCATTGCACTGTTTTGTGTACCTTGTATCGCACTGTTTTGTGCATTCACCTTGTATCGCACTATTTTTTGCACCTTGAGATCACACTATTTTGTGCATCTTGCATGGCACTATTTTGTACATTCACCTTGTATCGCACTATTTTGTGCGCCTTGAGTTCGCACTGTTTTGTGCACTTTGTATCACATTGTTTTGTGCAACTGTTCGCACTGTTTTGTGTACTTTCATAGCAATATTTTGTGTACCTGCATAGCATTGTTTTGTGCTTTCACCTCCATCGCACCGTCTTGTGCATTCAAATAGCATTGTTTTGTGCATTCATTCACCTTGCACTGTCTTGTGCACTCACAGGGTCTAGGAGACCTTAAATCCTCTAAAGGTGCAATTTCTTTGGTGTTTGTCGTGCCCGAATGGCTTCAAGCAGGTCTGGTATAGCCACCTGACTGTGTTTGTAGTGAGTTCCTAGGAGATCAATTGAAATAGTGGAAACTAGAGTTCGAATGGCAATGCCTAGAATACAAAGGTTTGGGATTTCCGAGACTAAAGTCTGGTTTAAATACCTAGGGGTGTATCTTCGGCTTGAAATCTGTATGGCAACTCCATAGGTTGAGATAGCTTGTATGCGCCTCAATTCTGGATACTGAACCAACCTAGCCTGTCACCCTGTTGGAGAATAGGGAAAGTTGTAAACATAGCCAGAGAGAAAAGTAGTACCCATGGTTTGGAAGCGCGTGAAGATAAAACCGAGAAGAAGAGGAAGATTCCTAGCAGCATGAGGTGAGTCATCGCCGATTGCCCCTGTAAGGTATTTCCATTTCCTAGCTGCTACATCATATCCATTATTATCTATTACCTTTATCACATTGCATATAGTATCTATCGCACGCATCCATTACATCCATTACATCCATTACATCATACCATTTTATTACCTGCATCCTTTCCCTGTTAAGCTTAGTTTGGCATGTGCTCATATCTTTCCCTCGTTGAAACATGGTTTTGTTATGTGTAAGCATCTATGCTGTGCTGAGGCCAATATTGAGGATGTAGGCACTTAGCCTGTGTTAGCTATCGTTTGGCTCGTGCCCACACTTTCTTTCTATATAAAATGTAGTTTGATTTGCATCCCTATTCCTTTATGATATCTGTGTGGTAAGCACTGCTTGTGGTTTAGATTGCTTACATTATATATCATTTGCATTGTGTATCATTTTGCATTATGCCCCAGAACTACGCTGGTTTGATTCCTTGCAAAGGGATGCGTAGGCAACCCTCGGGTTCAACCAACTACATCTGCATTTTGTTTGTTTGGCCAAGTCTTATGGCCTTGTCAAAATGGGTTATCTTCGGGCGTTGACATTCACTCGCGTCATTTCATGACTATTCGAGCTCTGTCAAAGAGGGCCAACTGTAGACATCCCAACCTATAAGACTCGAGCGCTTTGCCTTGTACACTCGATGATGAAAGTGGTGTTGTGCGTGGTTTGAGGTCTCAACGAAGGAGCAATGTTTAAGCTTCGAAACAAACCCAAACCTTCCATACTCACACTGTTTATACCCCAGAAACCCATTTCTACACATTGTACCACCCTATACTGAGTTTAAAGCAGAGAGACAGAGGATCACATTGAGGCCTGGCCTTGCCTCATTGGGAGCCGGCCGTGGCTATTTATGGTCGATTGTGCTTTAGTGGCGAAAAACACTGTTCTGGGTGGGAGCCCGCCAGCTGTCTATTTTTGAAGATATTTATGACCTCTTTTGCTCAAATTCTTTAAAAACGAAGTTGTATATCTGTTTTGAGGGTTGAACAATTTCCAAAAAGTTTATAGATCTTCTTGAGAGCTCCTTCTTCTTGTGCAAGCAACCTTTAAGCAAGCTTACCACCTTTAACCTATATCCATACACCATATACACCTTCAGACCTTAGCCTTGGAACCTTAGTTGAGCCTTGAGCATCACAATTCAAGCTTGAGAGTGTTTGGACCTAGTTTGATTCACACCAAAGAGCTTACCTTCTTGAGAAGTATAAGCTTACTATCTCTTCTCTTGCTCTCTTTGCTATCTCTTGCTATCTATTTCTTGTGTTTTTGTGCTGTCTTGAATCTATTTCAAGTGTCTTAGCTTGGGTTTGGATAGCTACCAAAGGGTAGAGAGAGTTAACACTCTTTCTTACACCTCTACCTATAGCTCAAGCCTTGTTTTACACCATTTTTCTTTGCTTTCCAAAATGATTTTCAGAGTTTAAAAGAGGCTAAAAATCATGCTTTGAGGTTTCAAAAGTAAAGGGGTTAGCCATCCCTCCTTGTTCTTGCTTACTAGCCTTATTGTCTTTGCTTGTTGTTTAGTTTTTGGGCTCTTTTCATACACTTTGAGCCACTGTTTTTCACTTATTAGAGGCTATTTTAGGACTGTCCTAGGCTGTGTAATTAATTCATGCTTTGATTAGTTTTCTTGTTGTCTTATATGTTCGCATATATAACTTGTTGTATGTTGTTCTTGGCATTTCTTTGTTTAATTTTCATGTTAAGAACCTCATTTTAAACAATCAATTTATCATCCATTTCTTTCATTTGAGAGTTGTTTCAACCGGTCGATGGTTATTCAAAACATGAACTAGAGATCCATGCTTAATGGCTTAATCTCTACGGAGGTTCATTGTCAACGGCATGGTCTCTTTTTCATGTTGAGAATCACTTCCCGTATGACATGCTTCTCATTTAGTAGACGTAATCTTTAGTGGACGTAATCATTACCTTGCACTAATGGATTAAAGAATGGCAAAGACTAAAGAATTTGGCTTAAAACAAACTAACCAACATAAAGAACATAGATTATATTTCTTGGATTCGACCGGACGTTATGCCGAGTATTGTGTCAAGGGTCATCTTACATCAATTCATGATGTTTCGATGAGCCTTGAAGCATTCCTACCTCCCTCTTTGAGCTTACTCCATGATAGGAGGAAATGGTGGTTATTGATTCATTGCATTCATTAATTTTTGTCCAAAATCATGCCCTAACTCATCAAGAAATCAATTTGCTCATTGATGGTCTTGGAAATGACTTCGTTCTTCTCTTGAGGCTTTCCATGATAGAGAAGAGTAGAAGGGACAAACATAGTTCAAAATAACTCTGTCTGCACTGTTTTCACTTCAGAGCACAAAAATAAGATTTTGCATAGCATTAGGGCATGACCGGACCTATTTGGGCTCGGCCGGGCTTCATTGGGGGCCAGTTGGCCATCAGTGTTTGGTAAGGCAGTGTGTTTTGCAGAAGCAAAGGGCAGTGACTGAAGGTGAAACAAGACAATTCCAAGGAAGAAAGACAGAGTTACTTCTGAAACTGCTACGAGCATGCCATCCTTGTGCTTCCATTCTGAATTATAAATTAATGATCTCGAAATAGTTATAATTATTAGCATTGTAATTAATATTGTTGTGGCAATGATTCGTTAGATAATTAGTTTATTTTGTTGTAATAGATTAGCTAGTTTAGTTAATTATAGCTTAGCTAGTTAGTTACTTATTCATTCATTTGGTTTTGTTATAATTAGTTTAATTCGGACTCTCGGACATTGATTCACACCCTCTCGCATGAGGGCAAATATGTAATAACGTGTATGTCTCCCAACTCCACGTCTTTCCCCCTTTTACTTATTCACTTACGATGGTAGTGTAGAGCACCATTTTTCAAATTAGCATCTTTATGCTTTGCATCCATTGTCTTGCATGCATCTAAGGTTCGGCACATCATACTAACCAAATGTTTAAATTCATTGCTTGAATACGTGACTCATCACATGTTTTGAATGGAATCATATGCCATGTTCATAACCGAGCCTATTAAAATTACATAATGTGTGCGTTGCATTAGTCATATCGCATTAGTTAGGAACATGCATATTTTCTAATTATTTTTCTTTATTTGGCTTGCCTTGGAGTACTAGGTGAGCACTTATCACGTTAGCATATCGCGTAAGTGTGATTGTTGCCATGCCAAGCACAATACCATAAGGCTAATTGCTTAAATGATATACTTATTTGAATGCTTGTGGATGAAGGCTAATTGCTAAAATTGAGACAAATTGATTAATATACAAACTCGCTTTTTCAAGTGACGCGTATTCAAACAATTTTCAAAAACAAACATGAAATCAAAGTATTCCAATCTTTGCAAGTTAGTCTATACTTGTGTGCAACACATAGTAAGGTAGCCTAAATAAATCAGAACAAGAGCATATAATGTAAATAAAAATCACATCATGATTAGTAGAGGCCAATCTTTGATCGGACGAGTTGGGTGCTCAATTCATGACCTTCTCCATTCGTACCTAAGTTACCGAGCCGAGACACTTTGGTGATGACGAATAAGTGGCCTTTGGTGTGAGTCACGGGTTTCCTAAATTTTCCAAAAATATTTAGGTAGCGACTCTGTAATCTGGCAAAGCAGTCCATTTTTGGCATTTGATTCAAACATCGATTTTTCAAAAGAATTGCCAGATTTGGACTCTTTTTGTTTTTTCACTGTTTCACATTGCACTTGTGAAATCAGATTCAGAACCACGGGAGTCCAAACTATAGGGCTAGTCGTATCCGAAAGGAAGACGAAAAGCAAGCTACAGCTACAGTCAAAACCAAGAGTGCAGTGCATGGCTTCCCCTGCTAAGGCTCACAGTTATAACAGTCAAGTTAGCTAGACAGTTAGAAGTTGTTAGAACTCTAGTTAAGAATATAACAATAGTTAGTTGAAGTGTAATATCTCTATAAATACTGTGTATGTTCTGTGAATGAGTTGTTGAATAAAAATGCCAAAAATATTTCTTTACTGTTCATCTTGATTATTATGTCTTTTTTTTTTTCTTTTCTTTTTATTTTTTCTCGTTCTTTTAATGCAAAGCAATAACTTTTAGTAGTACCAAATTAATATTTTCATAGATATTATTTTTCTCATTCCTTCTACCAGGGAGAGCTTTAAAGTGTGGATATATCTTGCATATCATTAAAAGGGTTCCTATTGGTTTAGGTTATCACCATGCATTATGGCTAATTCCAATTTAACCTTTTTCTTAGGCATTTCCTGGATCAATTGATAAGTATTGGCATAACAGCATCAATCAATACACACTCACCATCACACATTACAAGTTCTATAATCATATAATCATAAAATCCATGACTACATTCATCAAAACCATCTAAAATCATTCCATCCATTCATCAAACCCAAAATGCTCCAAACTTTAAAAATATTCCATAAAAATAAAGCAAACGTGCTACAAATACCAACAATATATCTGTTAAGTTTCACAAAATCCATAATAACATTCGTAAAATTTTACCAAAGCCAACCAGTCAATAAGTTACATCATAAAGTACAAAATAATAGAAAATATAATGACATACACCATCGCCTTTAAATTATTTTCCATCATTTCAAGCCTTCGACCATAGTCATCATTTTTATTTTCTATCTCATGAAGCCTAGTCCTTAGATCGTTAAAGTCTTCTATTGTTACAGCATCATGAGCTCTAGTATTGAAACAGATTGTGGAGGTAACGTCTTCATTATCTTCATCCACGAACTTAAAGTAATTGCTATGTTGCTTATTACTCTACAATGCATGACAATCAGTTAGTCGAATAAGACAACTTAATTTGTAACTATTAAAGGATTAATTTGTACAATAGATACGTATATATTTTGATGGGCAAACAAAGAACAAACGTCATTGATTTCCATTCTCATTGGTTCTTACAGTATATGTGGCTATTGTTCTTCTACAATTGCACAATCTTGGTTTTAATCTAATGTTGCTATTGTTAGTAGAAGAAGAAGCCATTTTTTAATATGCATAAACAATACAAAAAATCCCACAACTAAGGATCACAACCACATTTTTCGAAAATTGATAAACACATCTATATCATATCACACACATCCTCACATCATGTACTTGATGAAAGAGAAATGGAAATATGTGTATTAGGAGTTCATTGATAAGATTATATTGAGAATCACCAGATGCATTACAAATAATCTAAAACACAGTAGAATTTTTTTTAGAGGAAATATCATTTTGCCCCCCAAACTGTCACTCGTTTTTCAATTTGACAACCATACTTCGATTTATTTCAATTTAGTACTTGAACTTTCAACAAATTGATCAATTTAACCCCTGCTGTCACATTCTGTCTACAATTGGACGAAATGTGCTAAGGTGACACCAAAGTTTATTTAGAGTCATTTTACCCCCCAAACTATACATTAAAAATCAATTTTCCCCCCAAATATAAAAAAATTAAATTTAAATATTTAATAAATATTTTTTTATCTCAATAATGAAAAAGTTAAATTTTAAATAATATATACTTTGCAAAAATAATAATAAAAAATATAGAAGTCCTCATTTAGAATTATCTTGAGACTATAAAGCATGGATATTTCGACAAACATATCATACCCCTACCGGTTACTTACTGAATTTTGAAAAAAACTTTCCACTCAATTTTGAAATTACTATTAGTCGATCAATTCTATTTAAATTAATTTGGGTAACAAACTAGTTACAATTGCGTGCGCACATACACATAGAGTAGTCAAGAAATTTTCTACTCGATAAGTTTATCTAGGATCAACTCGAGATAATTTGAGACTTAGGAAGCACAAGTATGGATATGAGTAATGGTATTGGTATGATATGAGTACATCAACATGGTAAAATCTTAAAAAAATAGGGTATGAGTACGGGTATGGTTTAATACATTTGTAAAAAAATATTTATTTTTAATTTGAAATAATACAAAAATTGATTAAATCGTTTAATTTGTTAAATCCAACATACAATTGGCATTTAATGCCAAAAGCACAGGTATAAGATAAAATTAAATATTATTATATTAAATAACTTATAAACCATAACTTAATTTTAAAACCATGCCAAGCACAAAACTAAAAATGAAAAAAAAGTTTAGTAAAAAGAATATTATCTTTTTAGTAGAAGAAAAATATTATTTTCGACTGAGGTACGGCATGACTTGAATATATATTAGATATGTTTGGATAGGCCAAAAATAAAGAAAGAAAAATTTGAGTACATATTTTATATACCTGGTATGTATGTAGAAATATCATATGTCAGTAAGTACTCGGTACAGGTACGACGTGTTTGTCGAACTATCTATGCTTCATAGTCTCAAAATAATTTAAAATGAGAATTTTTATGTTTTTTATTATTTTTTTTTGCAAAGTCACTACAGGAAATTACACCTACGGCGACCATTTTCGGCGACTAAAACAAATTTAGTCGCCAAAAGTTACAGATTTGGCTACCAAAAATAAAATTAGTCGGCAAAAGTCAAATTTTTAGCTACTAAATTTTTTTAGTCGGGGAATATTGATTATTGGCGACTAAAAAAAATTTAGTAGCTAAAAATATGACAATTGGCGACTAAAAGAAATTTAGTCGGCAAAAATGCCAGAAATTGGCGACAAAAAATTCATTTAGTCGCCATAGGTATACATTTGGCTACCAAATCCTTTAGTCGGCAAATGGTTTAATAAAAAATTAATTTTTGTCTTTGGCGACTAAACATTTAGTCGGCAAAACTTGATTTTCAGCGACTAAAATTCTTTTAGTCGCCGTATGTATACATTTGGCTACCAAATACTTTAGTCGGCAAATGTTTTAATAAAAAAATTAATTTTTGTCTTTGGCGACTAAACATTTAGTCGGCAAAACTTGATTTCTTTTAGTCGCGCCGTATGTATACATTTGGCTACCAAATACTTATCGGCAAATGTTTTAATAAAAAAATTAATTTTTGTCTTTGGGCGACTAAACATTATCGGCAAAACTTGATTTTCAGCGACTAAAATTCTTTTAGTCGCTGTAGGTATACATTTTGGCTACCAAAAGCTTTAGTCGCCGATGGAAAATAAATTGGATGGCTAAGATCTGTTGAACAAATAAATTGGATGGCTAAATATTTGGAGGGATTTTTGAAATTTTGGAGGGTTTTACAAATTAATTGGATGGCTAAGATCAGTTGAACAACCAACGGGTGAGATCAATACCTCTCCAATGAAATATTAGGGTCATCTCTTCGTTTCAGAAGATGAAGGGTTGAGGAGTCCAGCTGCGTCACCGTCCCGCCATCGCTCCTCCTTGCGTTCGCCGGCAACCGGAGAACCTCGTCCCCGCCATCGCCATCGTGACTGCTGCGACCACCACTGCCTCCGCTACCACCTCCGTCGATGCCCTCTTTTCACCCGCCGCCGCCTCTCCTCCGCGATCTTCACCGATCCACCACCACCCCGCGAGATCCAGAGGCTTCATCGTGAGAATATCTGCTCCATTGATGCTCCGTCTCGCGTATGCTCTCTCTCTTTTCTCTATATATATATATATAGTATATATATATCTATTGAGTTACTTGAGTGATGTGAAGCATGTTTGCAGCTCAGAGACTTGAAAACGGGGTCCATTTACCCATTGACATTGGCTCAGTTTCTGAGATTTTGCTAGGCGTGAAGACAGTACAATTTTTTGGTTTACTAGCTTCCTTACCAGGTATTATATACCAGTGCGAATTGGACACTGGTGTTCCATATGAAAGATTTGAGAAATTGTTGTTCCTGGATTTGATCGTGCAGCATTCAATGTTAATCAGGTCAGTACTTTAGTTGTAGGAGAACATTTGGTTATCTTTTAATAATTTTCTTTTGTTTTAGTTTGGAATTTTAGTCTCATTTTGGGTGATAGGAACTATGTGGGCATTAATTTTCAGTCATGGTGGTCATGCTACTATTCTAGATGTTTCCTTTTGCTCCAGTTTTAATTAACTCAGGCCTTTATCACCATTTTGCCTTGCTGCACGTGTGCCTCCCCCTCAATGTGTGTTGAAAAAAGAAGAAAAAGAGACACCCAAAGTAGAATGAAGTGGTAGATGTTAATTATTATCTGATTGTTTTTCAGTAAGGAGTCATCTTGGCGTGTTTAATTGAATGATACAGACAACTATAGTGGTCAAACTAATATATATATGTATAATAAAAATGCCTTGGGAACTCATGCTTTTAAGTTCTGATTGTACATTTAACTCAATATTTTCTTTCCCAGTTACTTGGTGAGTAAAAACAATTCCTGTATATTCCATATCGGACTTGGTGTAATTGTTTGCCCCCAGGGAGGAAGAAATGCACACTCACTTGATTTTTTGCATGCAATCAGTGCTGTATCTTGAAATATACATTTTGATGCAGCATTTATTGAGAAGGGCTTCATTGTTGGCTGGGTACTTCTCTTCCCTACACATGTTTATGCTTTCATTCAAATATGTATGACATGATTGTGAGTTCACAAGGCGCATTAGCTTCTTATTTTCCTGATTAATGATTTCATATGTGTTTAATAGATAATAGTGAGTTCACTTGGTACAGTTTATAGACCTTGACATGACTGACTTTCAAGATGTGTTTCTTCTACTATGCAATTGCACATTCTGAGATTTGCATTTGTAACAGTCACATCTGTTGATATACTGTTATGTTTTCACCTTCTGAGAGTTGCGAAAATGTGGTTTCACCTTCTCTTCCATGCTGATCAAACGCGTATATTATATTGTGTTGCTCTTATATAATAACCTTGGTGGATAGGGTTTTGATTGAACCTCAAAGAAGATTTAATTGCTGTCCATGACTATGTTGGTTTCATCTTTCCTCAAAGATATGATTACTTGAAAAGGAGTGAAGGAAAAAAACAATACAGTAGAGCAAAACTGAATTTCATAACCTGAATTTTAGAATTATTTGGATTTAAAATTGAGATGTAATAGGTAAGTTATCAACTCAAACTTGGACAACTTGGACAACAGAAGGTAATGGGTTGAAATGACCTGGGTCAGCTTGAAAGTACTTGAAATTTGTTGTGTATGAGTATTCTTTCCCTTGTGGTGGAGCTCGCCTTTCAGCCTTTCCAAATTTTCAAACAAGCATTTTACTATTTTGGTGAGCAAGGTGCTCGACAAAATGTCACAATGGCAACTGAATTTGCATTTTGTTAGGTGAGTTTTTTTACTGAAAATGGAAACACCAAGGATGATTTGAGGCTCCCCACTGATGATGCTCTGCTCACCCAGGTATATGGTTCAACTTTTTTAGTACCTTGTTGCTGGAATGAAGTCTTCTCCCTCTCACCCCAGGTATATGCTCTGCTCAGTTTGGAATATGGAGAGAAGCCTTAGAATTAAGAGGGATAAATACCATGATAAAATACCAGGATGCCAACCATTGCTGCAGATGATGAGAATGAGAGTTTAATACTGTTGATAATCATATATGGTATGTGGATATTAATTAAGAGAATCTTTTCATTAGGTAAGAGAAGTTAAGAGAATCTTTAAATTAGGTAAGAGAAGTATCTTTTTCATTCTGTATCCTATTTTTTTGACTAAGGTAATCACCACTTTCCAATCACTTACTAAAGGGGCGACCCAGTTCATGAACTTTCCATATTACAAGTGCTACATGTTTCTAGCGTTGTGCATGGTTTGAGTCATGGGATCAGTCTCTCCACGAAATAAAATTAAAATAAAAAAAATAAAGGGAAAGACTGTCTATATACTATCTCTTCTAGACCATGTTGTATTTGCCTTGTGCACTGGTAGAAACTTTTTCTTTTTTTCTTTTTTTATTTTTTATTTTTTCATATCTTGATGTTTATGTGTTCTCTTGATGAAAATTGGATACTTATAGTGATCATCATATAATATATGCAGGGTGGTAATTTGGTAGAGAGAAGGCTACACAAAGAAAGTGGAAATGGATAGTCCATGGAAGTCCAGTAATATCATCACTTGTCTTCTATCACATCAGTTTCCCAAGATGAATTCAATGAAAAAACCTCCTCTTTGTTTCTCACAACAGCTTCTGGATCTGTTTTGGAATATAGAGTTGTGGATTAATGATTGAATTCAATTAAAATTTTGTTGCATCTTAGATTAATGATTGATAGTTGTGGATTTACTTATAGATCATTAATGATTTTTAGCAATGACATTTGATGTAGAATTTTTGTACAGAGGACATCTTTTTTGTATGATTTTGTTTTGTATGGAATTATTATTTTGGGTTGGATTGTATTTGATTTTTATAGAATTTGATGTTAAAATATCAAATTTTTGTATTGTTGAAACGAAGTAGAAATAGATATATGTATTATTTTGTTTAAATACAGGGTGCAGGTTGCACGGAATTTTTTCAGGTTGGGAAGAAATTAATTATAAAAAAAAAAAACACAAAATAAAGTTTTTGGCGACTAAATTCTTTAGTCCCTAAATGTAATAATGTTGTGATTAAAACTTATCTACGACAAAAAGTTTTAGTCATTGAAAATTTAATTAATTTTATTTGAAAACTTTTGGCTACTAATATTTTGGTAGCCAAAACATAACCTTTGCCGACTAACAAAATTTTTAGTAGCCAAATGCTTACTTTTGGCTACTAATATTTTTGGTAGCCAAAACATAACCTTTGCCGACTAACGAAATTTTAGTAGCTAAATGCTTACTTTTGGCTAAATATTTTGGTAGCCAAAACATAACCTTTGCGACTAACGAAATTTTAGTAGCTAAATGCTTACTTTTGGCTACTAATATTTTGGTCGCCAAAACATAACCTTTGCCGACTAACGAAAATTTAGTAGCCAAAACGTTCACTTTCAGCGACCAAAAATAATTTAGTCGCCAATACTATCGCCGACAGAGTATAGGCGACCAGTTTGGCGACAAAAAATTTTGGTCGCTAAATGGTTTCGGCGACCAAATTTTGGACTTTTGGCGACCAATATTTTGGTAGCCAAAAGTGACATTTCTTGTAGTGAGTATATATTATTTAAGATTTAATTTTTTTCGTTATTGAGATAAAAAAAATTTATTTATTAAATATTTAAATTAATTTTTTTATATTTGGAGAACAAACTGATTTTTAAGGTATAGTTTGGGAGTAAAATGAAATTTCAAATGAATTTTGGTGCTACGTCAGCACATTCCATCCAATTGTAGACGGAATGTGATGGCTGGGTTAAATTGATCAATTTATTGAAAGTTCAGGTGCTAAATTGAAATAAATCGAAGTATGGGGTCAAATTGAAAATGAGTGATAATTTGGGGGACAAAATGATATTTTCTCATTTTTTTATGTAGTAGTTAAGAATCAAGTATGTAAATTTGATTTTTTATTTTTATTTTTATAGTTGTGTAGTAAATTACAGAACTTATTTGTTTGTATTAGCTTAATTTTCAAAATTGTTTAATCAAGTGTGAAAGCAACAATAAAAAATTAAAAAAATAAAATGAAGGGGAAAACAAGTTCAATGAAACAACTAGGGATCAACCTACTAGGATTTTTTCCTAGCAAAAATACACAAAAAAAAAAAAAGAAAAAAAAAAGTATATCTTTATTTTGCCCGACCACTTTAACTAGTTTGCTCTCTAATAATTCTCTTTATTTTAGCTACCATTCAAAATAACCTAACTATTTTCAAAAGGAAAACGATACATATTATTTTTTTATATATAAAAAGTGACATATTTCATTGTATGACAATTGGGCACTACAGTTGAAAGACAAAATCAATGATATCTATCTTTAATTGAAGGCATTCATTCATCAAGAAACAAAAATATAAATTTATTTATTTATTTTGCTACAGCCAAATGCCAAAAAAATTCCAAGTTCAACTACAATGAATGATTTCAGTAGATGCCAATGAACATCAATCAGTGGTGGAAAGACTCTAATAAAAAAAAATTAAAAGTTCAATATTTGTCTATAGCTATCTACTTGGATGATTTCAAAGATTACATAAATACATCAGACAATCTAGAAAATCCATAAGAGTCAAACCAAGCTCTAAACAGGATACTACATATACATACATCTTCTATACTACTATATTATATATACTACTATAAGTGGCGGAGCCAGGAATTTAATATAGGGGGCACTTATTAATTATAATCTCAAATTTTTTTTCCCCAATCAATAACAATAACATAATAATAATGTTTCGAGTTAATATTAAACATTAAAAATTAATATTCATTACAAAAAGTTTTTAATTTTAAACTTTTACAATAGACGCTGACGAGTTTTCATCTTTTGAAATCTTTCCATGATAGTATCATTGTCAATGCCATCAAAAATATCTCTCTCAATATAGACAACCAAGTTATCATTCATCCATTTATCACCCATTTAGTTCCGCAACCGATTATTCACAATATTCATAATTGAAAATACCCTCTCAACAGTAGCAGTTGCAACAAGTAAAATTAATGCTAAAGTCAAGAGCAAATACACCAATGGATATATTTTGTCTCTTCCAATCTCCACCATTTTCCTACCAAGGTCGGCAATTCTATTCAACCTTAAGAACTTACTACTGGATATCATATCGATAATATATATATATATATATATATATCAAGTTGATTATTAAGTACCATGAGCTCCACTGAAGAAAATTCTTTGGGATAAAATTCGGCAAGATGAATTAACTTATTCTTGTCAAAACTAGAGAAAGAGTTAAATGGATTCAGATGTGTCACACAAAGTAACAACTCAGTGTTTGACTCAGTAAAAGGAGCATTTAGTTTTTGAATTTGCATATCCAAAACAGAGTAGAATAATTTAGCGCGATGGTGATGTAAGTCTGTAATTTCTTGAGTATTGCGTCTTTTTCTCCCTCGAGCTACAAATATATCATCCATTTGGGGAATCAATTTCATGCTTTTATGTATATTAATATTAATAAATTTAAAAGAAGAGCAAAATAAAAAAATTCATGTTATTTTAATTTTTTATTTTTTTAAAAATAATTAATATTTTAAGATAATAAAAAATAAAATAAGAAATTAATATTTTAAAATGAAAAGGAATAAAATTTATAATCTTCATAATTAACAACAGATCCATCGAGGGTATATATACCATATATAGGTTTATTTTAGAAAATTAATTAAAAGTTAATTTTTTTACTTTCTAATTTTTTTAATTATATTATTTCCCTATTTTTTTTATAAAAAATTAAAAAATTAATTTTGAACCTATTTGTGTCATAATCAGCTTACAAAGAGATACATGGCAAAATCCTATTAATACTAGCTTACAAAGAGATACATGGCAAAATCCTATTAATACTAATTTCTGTCTATATATATATCAAAAATGTTTGGGATCCCATTTGGAGATGATCTCACACTCCCAAAGTGATCCTGGCTCTCCATGTATGTGTGGAGCCCACTCATATATGTGTGAATTCTACATTATGAGTGGTTCAGATTTGTAGGATATTGTGAGAGTGGGGCCCACTCAATCATTGCTCATATGTATATCCATTAAAAAAATGCCGGAGGCACTGGTGATTGTATCCGCTGAGAGTATCAAATTTCATTTTTAATATACACACACTCTACATAGCATAGACCCAAAAAAAATAAAAATAAATAAATAAATTGAAAAGTTAGGGGGTGCACGTGACCCCCTTCGCCCCCATGTCCCTCCGCCCCTGACTACTATATTATACTACCATAGATTGGGTGGTATAATATGGTGACAAGTATATAATGTCTATCGTATATAATGACTACACCTCATATCTTTGCTATCTTCTTGTAATAATTACATTTGCAAGTATAGGTAATTGTCTAGTAAACATCATAATCAAAATATAGCACTACAAATAATCAAGTCAAGAAAATCCAAATCAAAGCCTTACTTTTTCTATTGGAATCCCAAATCTAAGCCCTAATTTTAAAATTTCAAATCTATTTTCTCAATCACAACCCTAACCTTTTAATCTGGATTTAAAATTCATTTCAGAGTTTGGAGGACGAACCTGGTTTATCTATGGCCTAAGAAGCCACGTTCTTCTCAACAAATTTCTTTGCTCCAGCCGATGGTAGTCGCAGAGTCTCTCTGTCTCTCTTGGAATATACTCCTTACTTGGTCGACTGTGTATTCGGTGAGATGGGTTTGGTGAGGTGGAGAAGATGAGGTGACGTGGATGGTAGGCTATGGTTCACGAAGCAGAGAGAATGAGGGTGGACGATGGGCTATAGGTCGCGAAGCAGAGAAAATGAGGGCTGGAGCGATGGGTTGGGTTTTAGGAGTGGGTTGCCGTCGTCGGGAGTAGGTCGCCGTAAAGTGTGGGTTGTTGTCGGGGAGTGGGTCGCCGGTGAGGCTGAGTTCGGTGGAGGTTTAGATCCTAAGGCTGAGGCTGAGGCTGAGGCTGAGGTTGAGTAAGAGTGAGGTCAAATTTGTTGATATCCTGTATGTATAGCTCCACACGGGGAATTTTTGATTTTCAAATTTATTTATTTTTTTTAATAGGTAGATTTGGACTGTTGGATCTGTTTAAGTGCATCTAGACCGTCCCAAGTAGAGAGGCAAAGAGAGGTATAAGGAGAGGAGTAACAGCGGGCATCTGACAAGCCCTTTAGACTTTCATGACACCAATCCAATTGCTCAAACTGCATCTAGATCCTAATTGCCCAAACCGTGAATGGCGTGGTGCGATTCCAATGATTTTACAGATAAATTATAAATTAAATCATAAATAACAAATTAATAAATGGTTAAAGCGCGATTTGGGTGGTTTGGAATTGTTTTAATTTGTTAATTAATAGAAAAATATTTTAAAATAATTATTAAGTATTTGCATAACATAAAATATTTATTTGTATAATACTTTTCATATATATAACACAAACTAGTTTTTCATATATATAACCATTAATTTGTAATAAATTTTACATATTAAATCTCTCTCACACTAATTTTTTACTTTGATATTTTATTAGAGGTTAAAATATATACATATATATATATATATATATATATATATATTAACTATAACAGAGTAGAACACGTTCAAAAGTGGATTATAAATTTTAAAATTTAATCTATAGTTAGCGAATGCGTCGGTGCACATCAGTGTAATTTAAACAGTTTGCCAGTATTTTGCACAACTCTAATCCTAATATAAAAAGTATTGACTAGGTAGCCGATACACCAAATTAGGCCCAAGTTTTAACATATAGGACATTTGCGCTTACTTCAAATGAGTCCCCACAAATAGACGGTGAAACTAGTTCATCGAAATTAGTTAAAACACACATAAACTAAACATTCAATTATTAGAAAAACAAAAATAAATTCTAACATTATCTAGCACTAAGCCTCACGAGGCTACCCATATCAAAAGTTATAAATGATGGATTCCAGATTATCTGAAAACTATTGGGGTAATATTCTTGCAGTCTGCCTACCAAAGCATGTCACATGTCCGCGAATATCGCAAATCATCTCCAGACACCTTTCATAAAATGCTTGAATTTGATAAATGAATTTAAAATTGCATTTTAAAAATATCTTAAATTTGATAAATAACCAAACATAGTCTCCATTTCATTATACTCACTACAACTTTCACCGCTAAAAATAAAATTTTGATTACACGTCATGTGTGTCGTTAAGAAAACATTGATTGAAAAATTCAAAAAATAGTTTTTAGTGATAAAATTTTAGAAAGGATAAGGATTGTCTCCAATCTAATTTTGGACTGGACCATACTGTTAAGTCTCCGTGGGCTGACCACGAAACCCGCATCGATGATCCAAGTCGTTAATGTGTAGGGCTCATCAAGTGCTTCATCCTTACAAAAAATCACACTGATCGGATATCGATTGCTATTTGATCAGATTACATTTCTGTTAATAATTTTTTTTTAATTCATACTGAATGTTGACATAAATGTGATTTGATCAAATTACTATTGATAATCGCTCAACATGATCTTTTACAATGATGAAGTATTCGATGAGTCCTACACATACGGTTCGGATTATCGATACCGGCTCCATGGTGGGCCCACGAGACCCAACAGTACAGTCTAGTCTGATTACGGACTGGACACAAGCCACACCCTTTTAAAAATATTGATAATAAATACATTTTTATAAACAATTAATTTCGTGCAAAAATCTTTATTTTTTGGACAAATTTTAGTCTCAAAAAAAGATAATCACCTTATTTGGTTTCAATTTTTCGAATTCATCTTTTCAAGAAATAGGAGGTTTTTGTTTTCCGTGCTTTCTTGTTATCACTAATTTTTTTATAAATATTTTAAGTAATTTTTTTTAAAATTTTTAGATATACCTAAGATAAATACACTTAAAAAATATAATATTTCTGAAAAAAATCACTAAAATACCAAAGCTACAAGAAAAAATATAAAAATTCAGTACATATTTGTATTCTTGTATATTTATTGATTTCTTAAAATATTTTTTTACAAATATGTTACTATTTAGATACATTTAAGTAAGGTACATCTAAAAAGTAATTGTTTAAAGTTGTAAAAGTTTTCACTAAAAATAAAAATATGAGAATAAAAAACTAAATTTTAAAAAAATTAAATCCAAAAAATTGAAATCAAATAAAGTGAATAATTCTTTTAATTACATCCCTAAAAATATAATATTTATACTTTTAATAATAAAAATATTTAATATACTGTATGAAATTTATTTTAATCTTAAATTTTTATTTTTGAAAATTTTAATGTATTGGAGTGATAACTATTTAGAGTCACGTCAGGCGTCGCTCAAGCAGTCAAAAAGAGCAATAGGCGTGAGTCACCTAGCTAGGCTAAATGCTTGGCAATGAAACGGTGAAAGTGAATATCATTTCATTTCTGCTAAAACTGAGCAGTTGTTAGTGGGCCAATTCCAATTCTTGCGTTTGTAAATTAAGTGCTAATTACTCGCACGCCACGCGAAAGTCGATATCGTTTCATTTCTGCTAAAATTAGGGGGATAAATGAATTGACTTGCTCATAAACAAGTTTAGCTCGACTTGCTAAACGTTGAGTTCGATTCAAATTGTTTAGTCAAGTTTGAGTTCAAATAAACTACAAAAAAAACTCCAGCGTTTAGCGTATTTTTTACATTAAATCCCTCAACATTTTAATTTTAATAATTTAAATCCTAAATTTTTAACATGTCCTAATGTTGACCCTCCGTCTGTTTCCGTTTGTTTCTGTAAACTTTTTACACTTATTTGATACACGTGTCACTTTTTTATTCGTTCATAATTAGTATAATTATTTTATTTATATTTTTTTCTATCAGCTCTCTCTCTCTCTCTGTGCAAATCTATTTCTAACCTATACATACACACACATTACATATATATATATATATATATATTCAGTCTTTCTTATATTCACTCTCTGCAAATCCATTTGTAACCTATACATACACACACACACATTACATATATATATATATATATATATATATTTTCTCTCTCTCTCTGTGTCTCTTTTTCTCTCTCTCTCTCTCTCTCTAATTATTTTATGAGTGAAGATTATACTTTCACAACATGTTGTATTATAGTTAGGACTGCAAATGAACCGAACTGTTCATGAACAAGCTCGGCTCAGCTCGTTAAAGGCTTGGCTCGGCTCGGTTTGTTTAGTAAACGATCGGAGCTCGAGCTCGAATATTAGGCTCGTTTAGTAAACGAGCCGAGCTCGAGCATGTATAAGCTCGGCTTGTCAAGTTCGGCTTGTTTACCTTTATTTAAATTATATAATAAATATATTATTTATATATTAAATAATATAAATATAAATACATTATTTATATAATAAATAATATATAAATAATATTTTTTATTTAAATATTTGTATTTAAATAATTTAAATAATATTAAAAAAATTTAATCGAGCCGAGCTCAAGTTCTATTAATGTTAACGAGCCGAGCCGAGCCGAGCTCGAGCCTAATTTCTTATTGAGCCGAGCTCGAGCTTAATAAACCAGCTCGATAAGTAAACGAGCTGAGTTCGAGCTCAGCAAAACTCGGCTCGGCTCGGTTCGTTTGCAGCCCTAATTATAGTGATGGGATTGAACAAATTTGAGGTAGGAAATAGTAGATGCGACGACGGATTTGAGAGAGTTAGTGGAGGGTGGCAGATATGAAGAAATGGAGATGTGGGAGTAACGAATTCGAGTGAAACGGTGAGGATGGCGACAGATTTGAGGGCGGAGGGTGATGGATTTGAGCAATACCCTTCATTGTTTCACCACCACCATCTTTTATCGAGCTCGGCATGGATATCCATTTACCGTTGGGTCTCTCTATTATTATCTACCGGAGCTGTGCGTTTCCAAGAGAGTTTCCGGTAGAGAATGACGAGGAAGAAGAGACAAGCGATGGTGAGGTTGAAATGGGGATGTGGGTTATGTAGGGGAGGAGGTCGATGGGTGGTTTCGACAGTTGCGGCGTTGGAAAATCTAGGCATGGTGGTGGTGGGCGTGAAGGCATTGTTGGACAAAAATAGAGAAAACGAACAGTGAATATATATATATATATATATAATGTGTGTGTATGTATTGGTTAGAAATGGATTTGCAGAGAGAACGTATAAGCTAGAAAGAGACTAGAGAGAGAGAATAGAGAAAGAGAGAGTTGATAGAAAAAAAAAAATAGAAATAAAATAATTATAATAATTATGGACAAATCAAAAAGTGACACGTGTATCATATAAGTGTAAAAAGTTAACAGAAACAAACGGAAACAGACAAAGGGTCAACATTGGGACACAGTTAAAAAATTCAGGGTTTAAATTGTTAAAATTAAAATGTTGGGGTTTAATATGAAAAACACACTAAACCCTGGGGTTTTTTTTTATTTTATAATTCCCCTTTTTTAAATTATATCATAAATATATTTATATATTAAATTATATATATATATATATATAATAGTAAAAATATATTATTTATATATTAAATAATATCAATAATATTTCTTATTTAAATTTTTTTATTTAAATAATATAAATAATATTAAAAAAATCTTATCAAGTCGAGCCGAACTGAGCTGAGCTGAGCTGAACTCGAGTTTAATTAATATTAACGAGCTGAGTTAAGCCAAGATCGAGCCCAATTACTTATCAAGCCAAGTTCAAGTTCAATAAACAAGCTCGATTAGTAAATGAGCCGAGCTCGAGATCAACAAAACTCGGCTCAGCTCGGCTCGTTTGTAGTTCTTGCTAAAACTGAGCAATTTAGTGGACCAGTTCCAATTCTTGGTCCGGTTTAGTTCTATTTTGAAATTATGTTTCAAATAAAAAATAAAAAAAATTAAATTATTTTTAAAATTTGTAATCAAACACACAATTCAAAATTCAATTTAAAACTCTTTTTAAACTCATAATCAAACTATTTTCAACACTCGACTTTAAAAAAATATTCAAAAAAATATTTTTTAAATTATTTTTAGAACTATGATTTAGAATCATAATTTTAGTATAGAGTTGTGTTTTGCGTTGTGAGTTTTCAGTTGAATTTTGAAAAAAAAAAATGATAATGAGTTTTGAAAAGAGTTTTGAATTGTATTTTTTTTATTGTACAAAGTATTTAATACAATTGTGTGCTGTATTTTTTTAAAAAAAATATTTGAGTTTTATTTTTTTGAAATATTTAAAATTTTGAAAAAAGTTATTTCTTTATTTTAAATATTTTCTTATTTTTTATTTTAAATATTTTCTTATTTTATTTAAAATATTTTATTTTATTTTAGAAATATTTTATTAATATTTTAATATTTTTAAAGTTTTTTTTTCAAATATTTATTTTTTAAAATTATAAAAAAAATGGATCGCCATATATATTTAAGTCATAAGAAATTATTTGGCCAATACTTAAAAAAATAACAAAATATTTGAAAAAAAAAAAATACAAATAAAAATATTTTTTTTTTTGAATTTTTTTAATAGAATTTTGAAAAGACACTTCAAAAAGAGTTTGATTATGAGTTTTCAAAAGAGTTTTTGGATTGAGTTTTGAGTTATGTGTTTGATTATAATTTGAGTGGTGAAGTTGTGTTTTGAATTTAAAATATTAAAAAAATAAAATAAAATATTTAAAATAAAATAATGTAAAAATATTTTTATATATTTAAAATAAAAAATAAAATTTTCTTAAACATTTTTAAATATTTTAAAAAATAAATCCAAAAAATTTCAAAATCCAACTCAAAATTCAAAAACTCAAAACTCAAAATACAACTTAAAAACTCTTTTCAAAATTCAAAATTCAAAATTCAAACACTAAAAACTCTTTTTAAAACTCATATTCAAACAAAATTTTTCTTTTTAAAACTTAACTCACAATTCTACACTTAAATCTCAATTCCATACTCAAATTATGATTCTAAAACTAAACCAAACGAAACCCTTGTGTTTGTAAATAAATTAGGGGCTAATTACTCACAGGCCGTAAACTTGTGTAATATTAAATCTCATAAATATTTGTATAGATTAAATAATCTTATAAGTATTAGTGACATTTTCAAATGATAATTTTTTAAATTTATCGCTAAAAATTGATAGTTAGTAATATTTTTAAACATTGATATTTTTCAATGACGATTTTTTATATTTGTCACTAAAAACTAATAATTAATAACGTTTTTTGAGAATAATTTTTTAACTTTCGGTAAAAACTAATAATTAGTGACACTTATTTATAAAAACATCGCTAAAAATAAAAAATAAGATTTTGTGGTAACAATTAAAAGTGAACGATTTTTTAATGCACTAAAAAGTCAAGAAGACTTATTGGTACACCTATCTTTTTAATAATCAGTTTCCCATAAATTAATGAGATATTTAGTTTAACATCTCTCTCCAACATTTAGTAATGGAAGAGATTCACAATATTTTTTTTGTAGCCTAAGGTCTTTCATCCATACCCGTATATCACATCCAGTCTCTCTCTGATTCTCTTTCATCTATCCTCTCTCTTCTTCACCCCTTATCTCTCTTCTTCACCCCTATAGGATTTCAAATTTCTCCACAACAATCATTTTTCTTTCCTCATTTACCACAACTATCACCGGAGGAGATCGCCCATGTCTAGCAACGCATTCGCGAACCCTCCTTCACCGCCGCCAACACTGTCGGTATGCGGTGTCATAAGAT
Organism: Camellia japonica; assembly: GCA_030407325.1. Classification (NCBI taxonomy): domain Eukaryota; kingdom Viridiplantae; phylum Streptophyta; class Magnoliopsida; order Ericales; family Theaceae; genus Camellia; species Camellia japonica. The sequence continues at coordinate 84,382,885 of JAPPVO010000002.1, forward strand.
ACGTTGCCGCCGTCTAAACTTCTTGTTGCGTCGGAATTGCAATCCCCATTACACTATTTTGATGAATTTTGTGTATGTTTTTTTTGTTAGAACACTGGATGATAATCCCAAATTGAAGAAAGATATTGTAAAATAGAAATGTGGAAGTTGAAATTGGATATTATATCATTATAGCTTGGTAATGCGATTTTATAGTTAAAGGATATGTGCATGGTGCAGTCCTTATATATGCTAAAAAAATTTCTCACTTTCTGTGTTTGGAAAGGATTTATAACTCTCTACCAGTTAATCTAACTTCTACTAGTTAAGGGTCTATGTTTTGCACCTGACTCCTCCAAACTATGAAATTAGTGTTATCCAACTTCACTGTAACAAGCGATCCAAGAAGACAACTCCATTATAGCAATCACAGATGTAGACGATGGAGAAGAACACATGACACTACAACAAATGATACTTTTGGTGACTAAACTTTTAGTCGTCAAAATTCAATTTTTAGTTGCCAAAACTTTTAGCGACTAAAATTTTTGGTCACCAAATTAGTCGTTAAATAATTGTCAGAAAAGATAATTGGCGACTAAAAAAAATTTAGTCGTCGAAAGTCCTCAATTGCTGACTAATTTTTTTTGTCACCAAAAGCTTTTGAAAAAAAAAATTATATCTCATTTTTAGCAACATTTTGTCGCTAAAAAACTGCAATTATTTAGGATGACTAAAGTTTTAGTCACCAATTTTTTTTTTTTTGTTCATATTATTTCTTTTAGCTACTAAATGTTTTAGTCACCTAAAATATGATTTTTTTTAGCTACCAAACTTTTAGTCGCCTAAAGTCTGATTTTATTTTTTGGCTATTAAAGTTTTACTCGCCAATTTTTTATTTTATTTTATTTATTTTGTTTTAGCTACTAAAGTCTTAGTCGCTTAAACTCTGCTTTTTTTTTTTTTTTTGCTACTAAATATTTAATCGCCAAATATTTTTTTTCATTTTATTTTTTTTTATCTACTAACTATTTAGTAAACAAAACAATACATATATCATCAACCATTCCTCAATTTGCAACCATTTCACTCCCAACCATAAAAAGAATAACTTTTAATGTCAAATTTCATACAAACTAAGTATATTCTAACCTAAAATAATAATATGATACAAAACAAAGAATCATACAAAAACCATGTCATCCGTACACAAAAAAATATATTCATTGCCATGCCAAATGGCCATTTGGTGTGGTACAAATTACCATGGCAATCTGTAACACGACAACAGGTAATCTATATAGCGCGCCAAAAATGATCTGTTCGATACCAAAAGTTATCTGTATGATTAATACTAATCCATAGAAAAACAGAGGATGACAAAATAATGGGATTATACAAAAGTGTAAATTCTCCTCTATACACAAAAATAGAATATCCACAAGTCCACGCTAGAAGCCATCTTAAAAAAATAAAATAAAATTTGCACCAATTAGTATCAGAAATGCATGTAGAACTTGATAGTATGAGGCAAAAAGATTAGAAGTTATAGTGAGTGAATTAACCTGTTCATCTTCTTCAGTACTTTTTCCATTATACTCTTAGACATGGTTGAAGTGTTGACTAAAAAGATGACATTTTATGTCTTTTTTAAAAATAGCAGATCCATGAAAACAAGTAGTAGCACTTATTGTCATAGAAAATATCAGTAAATTCAGTACAATAGACGTAAGCAGCACAATGCATGTGAATAACAGTAATCACTCGTCACATTTAAGGTTAAGAGTACTGATAAAATATGTTTGAAGACTCAGAAATTAGTTATTTATAATTAATAATACATGTAACATAATTAGTTATCTAAATATGTTCGACTTAATTTAAGGCGTTTTAGACTCTATCTCCCAACCTACGTGTGCTAATCACATGCCGTCTATCCCCTTGGGTCCTATTTGTTATGAAAAAGCTACCTGTGACATCCATAGAGTGAGTCGGGGGCGATTTTGCATTTTCGCCCTCCGAACGCCTTTTTTTCGACTAAGTTTAAGGCGTTTTCGACTCTAACTCCCAATCTACGTGTGTTAACTACATGTCATCTATCCCCACAAGTTCTATTTGTCATAAGAAAGCTACCTATGACATCTATAGAGTGATTCAAAGGCTTTTTTGCATTTTCGCCCCCTGAACATCCTTTTCCGACTAAGTTTAAGGCGTTTTCGGCTCGAACTCTGTAGACACCCCATTTTTGACCGACCTCAAGACTTGGACGTCACCACTTGGACACCTGGTGATTATCCATGATTGTGTTCGTCTCGAGTTCCCGGAGGCCTTGGCAGCGCGCCTCGTCTCAGGACCTCTTGACTCGACTGCTTCGTGTTCGGTTTTGGCACCAAACACTTGTGTTTTTGCCTTCAAGGGTAGGTAGAGGCTTGTTAGCCATCCCTGAAGCCCACCGGCTGCCCTTACACTCCACCGGCACTCCCTCTTAGCCATCGGCACTATTTTCTCAAAACTTTGGCCGGTCGGCACTTTATATTTGCCGACCGGCACTTTTTTGTGCCGGTGACTGTTTTGGCCGGCCGGTGTGCACCCTTTGAAACCCCTGGGATATGGTGCATGCCAGCTGTGCCAGCTGGAATGCACCATCACATTCCCCCGTGCACAGGTGTGGCCATTTTGCACCTTTGCACCCTTTGCACCCTCTAAGCTTCTAGAAGCTTCACCTTTGGCCAAGCTTCTTGGAGAAGCTTGGCCAGCTGTCTTGGCTTCTCCAAGAAGCCTTGCACCCCCTTGGATCCCTTGAACCTTTGACTCTTTTGTTTTGCTTAGCCACTAAGTCTTCTTGGCCTATATAAGCAACCCTTCTCTCCCTTTGCTTGAGGTTAGCCATTTTGAGGTCAAAAACCAGAGCTTATATCTATATATCTGTGTGATACACTCTCACTCTCTATATTTCCCTCTCTCTCTCTCTTGTGTGTGTGTTTTTGGGCCTAAAAGTGTAGTTTTACCTCATTTTTGCACCTGTACACACACTATTACACCTAGCTCCGAGATTGAGGGACTTGGAAGGTGTTTGTGGTGTTTTTGGACTGGTTTTGATCATTAGAGGAGGGCTGCTCCACCTGTTCTTCAAAGGATCTTCAAGGGTGAGCTTGTTACTTTAGTTTCCCCATTCTTGCACTAGCTTTCTACCCCCTTGCTTTGTGTTTTTGGATTTGTGTTTAACATAAAAAGACTTGTTTTTCCTTGCTTAAGAACATTCATCAAGGTTGTTTTGTGGTTTGGGTAGTCTCATCCTCTTAGGCCTTGCTTTGGCCATTTTGGAGCCTTTTCTTGGGACCTTATTTACTTGGTGTGTTTGGTCTTCTCACCACTGAAAACTAGTGGGTTTTCAGTGGTGAGGAAGATGGTTTCAAGTCTCATATAGGGGAGAGACACCCCTCTCCCCCTTGTCCCTTGTTTGCCTTTGTTTTTGACCTAAAGAGTAGCATGTGTGCATGGTTGGTTTTAGCTTCATCTCAGAGTTTTTTTTTGAGTGTTTTGGAGCATGTTTAACCTCTGTTTTTGGTCGGTTTTATGGTCCCTAACATGCCTCTTATGTTTGCTTTGAAATGCTCTCTTATGACTAGAAGCATGCCATGTATCTAGGCCATGTTCTTTGCATGTTTTAGCTTAGTTCCGTGGAGACACTAACATCATTTTGCCATGGATAAGGGCTGTGGGCCACTGTTTTTGTCATATTTAACATGCTTGACATGGTTGTTTTTCATGATGGCTTGTAGGCCTTGGGTAGGTGATCCATGTACATACATTGGATAGTCTATTTAGATGATTTGGGATCATTTGACATGCTATTTCAGACCCTAATCCATGCTCATATGTTTTGTACTTGTCATCTCTTTCATGCTTTAAAGGTGTGTCCTTTTATGCCTAAGAATAGGCCTTGTGTATGCTTCCATGATTAATACATTTTGGGGGTGCCATGTGAGGGGATTTGGGTGTCATTTTACATACTAAAAATCTGTTTTTGGTTGTTAGAATCATGCCATGAGTGGTTGTGTAAGTGGTAGTAAGATGCTCTTTTTGGTGCCTTAGGTTTGGGCCCATGAACTTGCATGTTTGTATAGCATTTTGGTCATCATTTAGGGCTTGTTTTGCCACTGTTTTGGGGTGGTTTGAGGGCTGCCCCATTGAAGTTAAGGCCACCATTGTATGTTCATTATATGCTTGATGCATGCTTGGTTCATCGAGTGTTGTAGTAGGTTGGTCCCATTGCTTGATTGGCCCATGTTTGCATGCCACTTATACCTTGCATGCTCTAGCATTTTGCATGCCTATTGTGATAGTTGCATGACACTTGGAATGCCTTGCATCTTAGTCCCATTATTGCATCATTTGAGCTATGTTGCATACATGCATTCCATGGCTTGGCTTGGGGATTGTCAAGCCAAGCATAGGGTTGAGAGGAGTTCACACTTCGAGTGGTGCAACTCGTCTCAATTCTTGGTCACCAAGACCTTTGACTAACTCATGATAAGGCCTTGGATTTCATTTGTTTGTTGCATGCATTGCCATTAAAATGCAACCTTGGTTCCTTAGGCCATCATGCGTCAAGATGCATAATTGATGGCCCAAGAACCAAGAGTCATGCCTCCTTGAGTCCCCAAGCATGACAGGAGGCATTGGCCACGCTTACATATGCTCAAAATCCATGCATGCACTGCTGGTTCTGCTGCTGTCAAACTGTCCTCTGCAGGAACTTTCTGCCGACCGGCAGAACAATGTGCTGACCGGCACACTTTTTGGCCGATAAACTCTATAAGAAGCCGGTGGCCAATTTAAGCAGCCGGTGGTCACTTCCTCCAGCCGGTGGGTACTGCAGGTCATGTAGAAGGTATTCTGGACTTTGGGAATTTTTTTAGAGAGGCAGGGCAGTAGAAACAGAAGCAACAGTGCATGACACGGGCTTTTCGGGCAAGTCGGATCGAGCATGCATCATTCACGCATCCCGAGGCAGGGCTGAGGCCCCATTTCTTTATTTATTTGATTTAATTTTAATAATTAGAATTTTGTAATAATTATTCATTTATTTCTTTGGACTGTATTATTATTCGGTCCCTCCGAGTGAGGGCAAATGTAATAAGTGTGGTGAGTGTGTGTATGTCTTCCAACCCCACTTCTTTCTTCCCTTTTATTTACCTGCTTATGATGGTAGATTAGGGCATTTATTAGCATACCTTATGCAATGCATGCGTGCATTCATGCATTTGTTTACATGCATCGGGCTCGGTACATCATACAAACTGCATCGTACTTTCAATTCCAAATTGAATACGTGATAGTTGTAGCATTCACATGCCATGTTTAGGGTTAGCCGAGCCTGTCTAGATTGCATCTTGCCTGTGTTGCATTAGCCACTTAACATGAACTAGGTCATGCATGTTTGCTAACTAGTTTCTTGTTTTGGCACGGAGTACGATGTAAGTTTTTGCTTTAGCATATCGCATGCGTGTGAATGTTGCCATGACAGTATGCTTGCCATGCGGCTAATGCTTATGATAAACTGTTTGAATGCCTGTGGGTGGAGGTTGGATTGTTGAGTTGGAACAACTCATTGAAATCCGTATTTAGCCTACTTGCGAGTAGCAAAACCAAACGCTTTTCAAAACAACGGATATGCAATGTTTTTCCAAATTAGGCAATCTAGTCTATACTTGTTTGCTGTGCGCATACATAGTAATTCTAGGCTAATAACCGGAAAAGAGCATAATGTTTTCAAAATCGGATATCACGGTTAGTAGAGGCCGGTCTTCGGACCGGGCGAAAGGGGGTGCTCATAGCTGACCTTCCCCGATCGTACCCAAGCTCCCGAGCCAAGACATTTGGTGATGACGGACACGTGGCCTTCGGCACCGAGTCAGGGTTTCCTAAATTTCCCATTAAAAAATATTTAGGTGGCGACTCTGTAATCTGGCAAAGCAGTCCATGTTTGGCACTACTTTTCAAAAAATCTGTTTTTCTTCAAAACGATTTGCCAGAGTTGGACTCTTTGGTTCAGATTTAGAACCGCAACACAAAAGGAGTCCGAACTGTAGCGAGGTCCCCCGCGGCTGTACAGTTTCTGGCGACTCTGCTGGGGATTTTAGAGAGCTTGACTCGAACTCGTGATATCCTGTTTTGACTACACTTATGTGTTTCTTTGCATTGCATGTGCATTGGTGCGCCTAGGACACCGTGTTGGCCATCTGCTATTCCTGAGCGGTTTGCTGGAGGCTTGTCTTGTCAAGGCATGACCATAAGGCTGACCGGTTGCGGGCTCTGCCAGTATGGGAACACAAACCCCGGTTTTACCGGGGCACCCTTTTTGACCATTCGACCTAGTGCATATTCGGAATCCATAGTGACCATTCCAAACTAGGACAGGTTGCTTACCCGATATAGGTTGTTTGAAACCGCTGCGTGCGTAGTGAAACCCTAGCTCCTGACAAAATAGGACAGGGAAACCCTACCCCATAGGGGTGTATTGGCTCTCTTTTGCTGTTATGTGCTTTTAGAGTGTATCTCTACAGGGAATGCATCAGTTTGCGAGTTTATCCGGCCTGAGGGCACCAGTATCAGTATTTTGAGAATCAGTTATATCTGCGGGTATCAGATTCAGATTTGGGGCAGTGATTTCGGGGAACAGTGATCAGTAATAGAATACAGTCTTCAGCTTTGCTCGTATCCGTTCCAGTGAGGTTGAGCTGAGATGCTGTCTGTTTTCTCTTTTGCTAGGTAGTCTTGGAATCATAGCTTCAGAAGGCTCCACTATCCCCCAGGAACATTGGATTTGTGCTGATAGACTTTGTCAGGTCAGAAACTCAGTTCAAGGGTAATCAGGGCCAGAGAAGGCTAGTTAGGCATAGACCACCAGTACCACAGCTACCAGATCAGTGATCTTTGAGCAGTCGAGTTGAGATTTCCGAGCCTACTGCAGACACAAATATACCGGTTGCTCAGTTAGATCAGGACAATATGTCGAGTCTGGAAGAGATGGTGCGCCGACTCCAGGATAGTATGAAAACCATGCAGCAAAACGCTGTCTGTCAAGCAGAATTCGCCAAGCAACGGGCTGTGGTCATAGCCCAACAGGCAGAGACAATTGCCAGGCTAGAGCAACAAACCGGAGCATCTGCTTCGCATCAAGCTCCTCCACCACCAGGGGTTCAGACACCCGGGGAAACACCCAATGTCCAGGAAGGTACGGACATTCCGGTAGGGCCGGCTCCGCTCCAATTTTACCCCAGCAATCCAAAACACCCACCAACCTACCGGACTCTCCTTTGAGTTCGAGACTGACCCTACCGCACTGAAGTTAAGCAAGCTTGAAAAGCTGTTCAAGAGATCTCAGGGAGTCAAGACTATCCCCGATATTGAAGATGGATACACCGATGCAGCTGTGACGCTGCCCGACAGATTCAAAATGCCTCATATTGATCGATTTGATGGGTCCGGGGACCCCATGGTGCACCTCCACCTGTTTTCTGATATCCTGAGACCAATGGGTTTGACCACAGCCCAGAAATTGTCACTATTCGGCCGGACCCTGTCTGGGATAGCCGCAATCTGGTATGCGAAATTGGAGAATTCTGTGAAACAGAATTGGGAAGAGATGGCTGAGGCTTTCAGTAATCAGTACTCCTACAACACACAGATTGAGGTCACAACCCGTGATCTTGAAATCACCCGCCAAGAGCCAAAAGAGGTTTTTTAGAATTTGTGGCGAGGTGGCGAGCAAAGGCCTCAATGATGACCATTAGGCCAACGGATAAAGACCAGATACAGATGGTTGTGCGCAACCTCCAACCCAAGCTTATGCAAAAGATGATTGTGCTCCCCTTCCCCACCTTTTCAGACCTACACGAGATGGGGGTACAGGTTGAGGACGCTATGAAGCAGGGCCTTATTGACCAGGAGAAGGAGCAACCTAGGAGGGAAATTTCCACAGTTCAAACGCGACCACCAGTGGTGACGCAGCTACTATAACTTCAGATGTGGGCATAGTCACCACCACCACACAAAAAATGACCACCCCATTCGCCGGTACATCCGAACTAGCTCACAAACAGCCAAACACCCACCTCAGGGCCAAAGGGTGTTTACCCCACTGTACATGTCTCTATCAATGGCCCTGAGGACCTTGATCAAAAAGGGGTATCTGAAGCCACTGGAGCCACAACCGTTACCAAAGAAACCCCTCCCTCACATAACCCAGCTGATTACTGTGCCTTCCATCAGCGAGCTGGCCATGACACTGACATGTGTTTTCGTCTTCGCTATGAGATACAAAATCTGATCGACAACGGGGTCATCCCCGCACCAGGTCCAGCAAAGTCTATCGGCACTCGACCAGTGAACCTGTGGGGGATAATGTGACTATGTGATCGGGGGATGAACCACCTGCGGGCGGCGTTCAGTTTACTTCAGATGTGGTGGACGGCATGCACTGTTTTGAGCAATGTACAAATGCTGTTAATTTTGCTTTCTGACTTGGGTATTGGGTCAGTCTTGTCATTTTGTATTGAGTCAGTCTTTTCATACTGAGTCAGTCGGGTCTATCTTGTTGTATTGAGTCAGTCCTGTTTTGTTAGAGTCAGGTGATTCCGGGAGTGTTACCTCGGACATCACTTGCTTGTTTTGTGTTTGTCTTTTCATTTTCTTTTGAGTCTGTTTCTGCCGGGAGCCGATTACACCAACAGATCTGAATGAAACAACAGTGATTTTTACGCTCTCGCGTTTGCTTCTGCCATGTGCCAGTTGTGCCAGAAATTCTGAATGAGATAACAGTATTTGACTGGGAACCCTGCCTTTTTTGTGCCTTGAAGTCATTGTAATGACCTAAGTTTTTCAAAACTTTTTGAACACTGTGGTAAAAACAAAGAGGAAGGAATTTCTCGGGTTTTGCAAAAATTGATCAACTTGAGAGAAAGAAAGGCATGCTAAACCCTTAATGAATGAAATCATGCTTGTTAGTGTGAGTACTGAGAAGGATCCTAGCTTTGATCCAGATTGGTCCTACACTGTCTTCAGCGCGAGCGACTTGTCGCTTTCTTAAAAAACTTTCAAAAAATGTTTTGCGCGGTCCTGCGAAGACATGTGTGGAATCGCTCTTGAGATTGTGCAGCTTAGGATCGCTCTCGGCCTCGAGACTCAACCCCTTTGCTTTCAAACCTTGAACTTGGATTCAAAACGTTCAAAGGACAATCATGATGTAAGGCTTGTGTGGCCAGATTTGAAGCAGCCCTCGAACAAGAGGCACCAAAGTCAGATCAAGAAGATCAGAAGATCAGAAGAAGCTTGCGAAGCCAGATCAGGAGCACTCCGCGAAATAAAAAAAAAAAAAATGTCAGATGCGCTCGAAGAGTCAAAGATGAGTCACCAGGTTCCTATCCACAACACTAGGGGTAAATTTGGCCCCCATTGGATGGACTCCTACACCATCAGCAAACATCAGCCATTCTCCTGGATTCAGATGACTTCAGGATCTCAAAACCATTTGGCATGGACTTGTTATACTTTTACCCTTCGAGAGGCTCGCTGGGCCGAAAACCCGGAAGGGCGACCCAGGCAAAAGTTAGAGCAAAGAAAAAAATACAAAATACAAAAAAGAAATACAAAAAAGCAAAAAAGCAAAAAAGAGAAGAGAAAAATGCAAAAAAAAAAAAAGAAGAGGAAGAAAAAGGAATGAAAAGAATAGAAAAAAAAAAAAGAAAAGAAAGAAGAACAAAGCTCACAAGGTCGAAAACCTGCAATAGGCGCCTTGGCAAAAGTTAGAGCATAAAAAGGAGAGGTTAAATACCCGAGTGTACCTTAACCCCCGAACTACGTAAGGCTTGATTCCCATTTTTGGGATACGTAGGCAACTTCGTTCTGAAGTCCAGCCCTAAAACACTTCAAATTCAGTTGTGCCCATGAAATGGTTTTGATCATCTTTGCCTTCTCTGTATCCGAGAGTTCGGTTGTGATCGTCACTCTGAAGGATTGATTTCAATACGCTGCGGTGCCATTTAGACAAGGGGCAACTTTCCGTTGCCATTTAATGCACTGTGGTGCCATTCAAACAAGGGACAACTTTCCGTTGCCATGCAGTGTCCTTCAGACAAGGGGCAATTTCCCATTGCTTATGGATCCGAGGTTGCGCATCTCAAGAGTAGGTTCCGTGCTTGTTGAGCATTGGCCGTTTGCAAAAAATAGTTTTTTGAGAATTTTTACTGAGGTTGACTAATTCTCTCGAAAATTATTCCATCTTTTCCAAAACTGGACCATTTTCTTGGACCCAAAAAAGGAAAATTTTCAGTGCTCACAACCTAACTTGCGTGATTTTCAAAATCAAAAAGTTGAATAAGCGTGTTAATCTAACTTTCATGTTGGTCAAAATTGTTTTAAAAAAACCAAAAAAAAAATGGTCAAAATGATGAACTAAGGGCACAGTTGAGTCAAGTGTTCTGTCTTTTCCCCATCATCAACATACTTGCCAAGAAGGGCACTCTGCCTGCCAAAAGAGGGCACAAATAAAGTCAACAACAAAGGGCTGAAAGCTCTCTCACCCTCCAAGCAGCGAGGTATCAAGTCAAGTGCGAAGCACGAATTGGAATGGATCAAGATGTTCCACTTCCTCATCTGGACAGATCTAACCACGTCCGAACTCCCTAGCAGAGCATCGTCAACCAATGTCAACTACAGATTTGCTACACACCCAATTGTAGCGCGACCCCTCTGTGGAAGAAACTCACTGTTGTGAACAAGAAGAAGAATCTAGTGGAATGCTAGGGGCAAGACCCCGCAACTTTCTGTTTATCCATCAACCACCCAGGGGAGGGATAAAAAATGAGAGATTAAAGAATAGAGAGATGTGCGCTGAGAGGAAAAGCGAGAAAAGGGTTTTGAGAGAAAAACCGAGCTTGAGGGCCGAGTGATGTGAGAATCACAAATGAGAAAGGGTGGGAAATAATACCCGCCGAAACTGGCTCCTCGTGCACTGAGAAGTCTCTTGTCTTTGTAACACGTCTGTGTGTCGTGTCTTTTGTTTTGTTTGTCTCGATTCTTGTTTTGAGTCACTTCAAGTGTCGATAGATGTGTTTAGGTAGTTTACCTTTGTTTTCCATTGTTGGGTCGTCTTTGCTGTGTTCAGTCGTAGGCTCAATACCCAGTTAAGAACTCATTTCTTAATTTCAAAAAAAAATCATCTTGTGCTCAGAGTGCTGTGCCATTCTCCGCGTTTGTGCAAAATAAGATTCGTTCTTTCATAAAACCGCAGGGTTCAACCCTGGTCATGTGAGAACAGTAAAATCAGGACCTATCTGAAGCTATATAGGTTCCGGACTGCAAAGCAAAAGAAAAGAGGGAAAACCGAAGCATCTGAGGGTGTTTCACCTTCCGCAAATTCCGTGATTGTACTCCGGGTGTACCCCTTCAAGCCTTGTCAATACTCCGAAGTATGGGTGTGCCTCTACCTCAAGCTCAAATGTTTCTGCGGAAGTATCAACTGATGTCTCCGACGCGTAGCTCACCGTCGGTTCGCATGCACGAGTTGTATCCTTTGGAAATCTATTGTGACTCCTCCGAGAGGTAAATCGGAGGTTGCGTTTGAATTGGTCTCGTTAAGGCGTGTATTTCCTTATTCAACATTTTATTTCAAACACATTGTTGAGATTGCATCGAATATGCATTGATTATTGTGCACTGAATGTGTATACACACTCGTCCCATTTGCATTATGCTGCATGTTCCAATTGCATTGTTATGCACCCACTTCATTTGCATCGTGATGCACATCCCAGTTGCATTGTTATGCACTCATTTCACTTGCGCTGTCATGCATGTTTCGCCTACATTGTTGTGCGCCTTTTTACTTGCGTTGTTGTTCTTTCCTCTCTCGCGTGTACTACGCTGAGAGGTTTCTTTTTGCTTTCCTTTTTCCTCTCTCGCGTGTACTACGCTGAGAGGTTTCTTTTCGCTTTTTCCCGTTCCTCTCTCGCGTGTACTACGCTGAGAGGCTTTTCTCTTTCCTCTCTCGCGTGTACTACGCTGAGAGGTTTCTTTTTGCTTTCCTTTTTCCTCTCTCGCGTGTACTACGCTGAGAGGTTTCTTTTTGCTTTTCTCTTTCCTCTCTCGCGTGTACTACGTTGAGAAGTGTTGCTCTTTCCTCTCTCGCGTGTAGTACGCTGATGAGGTTTCTCTTTGCCTTTCCTTCTTCTCTTGCGTGTACTACGCTGAGAAATTTTATCCTTCTTCTCTTGCGTGTACTACGCTGAGAAATTTTATCCTTCTTCTCTTGCGTGTACTACGCTGAGAAATTTTATCCTTCTTCTCTTGCGTGTACTACGCTGAGAAATTTTATCTTTCTTCTCTCGCGTGTACTACGCTGAGAAGTGTTACTCTTTCCTCTCCTGTGTACGATACGCTGAGAGATGTTGTGTTTAAGACTCTGGGTATTCTCGGTAGTCGCTTTTAGCCTTCTCCGCGTGAGACGCCGTGAGAATTGCATAATTTTCTTACATCCTTTCTACATGACATGTAGTTTGGTTCATGTTTACTTGCTTGCATAGCATTCGCTTAAAATGTTGCATTTATTTTGCATAATTGCTTCATTACAGCTTTCTTTGCATGATCATAAGTTATGCTCGGCCTTTTGCATCGTCAGTTGCATCTTGCCCCTGCCTACGGGCGCATACCTTATCTGCGGCTTGTACGCCTGTGCCTGAACTACGCTGGTTTGATTCCTAAGGGATACGTAGGCAGCTTGCGAGTTCAACCTTTTGCGCTTTGTATGTTTGTCTGAGTCTTCGGCCTTGTCAAAAATGGGTCGTCTCTGGGCTTTGACATTCACTCCCGTCATTCTTATGACTTTCGAGTTCTGTCAAAGAGGGGCAACTGTAGACACCCCATTTTTGACCGATCTCAAGACTTGGACGTCACCGCTTGGACACCTGGTGATTATCCATGATTGTGTTCGTCTCGAGTTCCCGCAGGCCTCGGCAGCGCGCCTCGTCTTAGGACCTCTTGACTCGACTGCTTCGTGTTCGGTTTTGGCACCAAACACTTGTGTTTTTGCCTTCAAGGGTAGGTAGAGGCTTGTTAGCCATCCCTGAAGCCCACCGGCTGCCCCTACACTCCACCGGCACTCCCTCTTAGCCATCGGCACTATTTTCTCAAAAACTTTGGCCGGTCGGCACTTTATGTTGCCGACCGGCACTTTTTTGTGCCGGTGACTGTTTTGGCCGGCCGGTGTGCACCCTTTGAACCCCTGGGATATGGTGCATGCCAGCTGTGCCAGCTGGAATGCACCATCACATTCCCCCGTGCACAGGTGTGGCCATTTTGCACCCTTTGCACCCTCTAAGCTTCTAGAAGCTTGCACCTTTGGCCAAGCTTCTTGGAGAAGCTTGGCCAGCTGTCTTGGCTTCTCCAAGAAGCCTTGCACCCCCTTGGATCCCTTGAACCCTTTGACTCTTTTGTTTTGCTTAGCCACTAAGTCTTCTTGGCCTATATAAGCAACCCTTCTCTCCCTTTGCTTGAGGTTAGCCATTTTGAGGTCAAAAACCAGAGCTTATATCTATATATCTGTGTGATACACTCTCTCTCTCTATATTTTCCCTCTCTCTCCTCTTGTGTGTGTGTTTTTGGGCCTAAAAGTGTAGTTTTACCTCATTTTTGCACTTCAAAGGATCTTCAAGGGTGAGCTTGTTACTTTAGTTTCCCCGTTCTTGCACTAGCTTTCTACCCCTCTTGCTTTGTGTTTTTGGATTTGTGTTTAACATAAAAAAGACTTGCTTTTCCTTGCTTAAGAACATTCATCAAGGTTGTTTTGTGGTTTGGGTAGAGTCTCATCCTCTTAGGCCTTGCTTTGGCCATTTTGGAGCCTTTTCTTGGGACCTTATTTACTTGGTGTGTTTGGTCTTCTCACCACTGAAAACTAGTGGGTTTTCAGTGGTGAGGAAGATGGTTTCAAGTCTCATATAGGGGAGAGACACCCCTCTCCCCCTTGTCCCTTGTTTGCCTTTGTTTTTGACCTAAAGAGTAGCATGTGTGCATGGTTGGTTTTAGCTTCATTTCAGAGTTTTTTTTGAGTGTTTTGGAGCATGTTTAACCTCTGTTTTTGGTCGGTTTTATGGTCTCTAACATGCCTCTTATGTTTGCTTTGAAATGCTCTCTTATGACTAGAAGCATGCCATGTATCTAGGCCATGTTCTTTGCATGTTTTAGCTTAGTTCCGTGGAGATACTAACATCATTTTGCCATGTATAAGGGCTGTGGGCCACTGTTTTTGTCATATTTAACATGCTTGACATGGTTGTTTTGCATGATGGCTTGTAGGCCTTGGGTAGGTGATCCATGTACATACATTGGATAGTCTATTTAGATGATTTGGGATCATTTGACATGCTATTTCAGACCCTAATCCATGCTCATATGTTTGTACTTGTCATCTCTTTCATGCTTTAAAGGTGTGTCCTTTTATGCCTAAGAATAGGCCTTGTGTATGCTTCCATGATTAATACATTTTGGGGGTGCCATGTGAGGGGATTTGGGTGTCATTTTACATACTAAAAATCTGTTTGTGGTTGTTAGAATCATGCCATGAGTGGTTGTGTAAGTGGTAGTAAGATGCTCTTTTTGGTGCCTTAGGTTTGGGCCCATGAACTTGCATGTTTGTATAGCATTTTGGTCATCATTTAGGGCTTGTTTTGCCACTGTTTTGGGTGGTTTGAGGGCTGCCCCATTGAAGTTAAGGCCACCATTGTATGTTCATTATATGCTTGATGCATGCTTGGTTCATCGAGTGTTGTAGTAGGTTGGTCCCATTGCTTGATTGGCCCATGTTTGCATGCCACTTATACCTTGCATGCTCTAGCATTTTGCATGCCTATTGTGATAGTTGCCTGACACTTGGAATGCCTTGCATCTTAGTCCCATTATTGCATCATTTGAGCTATGTTGCATACATGCATTCCATGGCTTGGCTTGGGGATTGTCAAGCCAAGCATAGGGTTGAGAGGAGTTCACACTTCGAGTGGTGCAACTCGTCTCAATTCTTGGTCACCAAGACCTTTGACTAACTCATGATAAGGCCTTGGATTTCATTTGTTTTGTTTGCATGCATTGCCATTAAAATGCAACCTTGGTTCCTTAGGCCATCATGCGTCAAGATGCATAATTGATGGCCCAAGAACCAAGAGTCATGCCTCCTTGAGTCCCCAAGCATGACAGGAGGCATTGGCCACGCTTACATATGCTCAAAATCCATGCCATGCACTGCTGGTTTGCTGCTGCTGTCAAACTGTCCTCTGCAGGAACTTTCTGCCGACCGGCAGAACAATGTGCTGACCGGCACACTTTTTGTGCCGATAAACTCTACAAGAAGCCGGTGGCCAATTTAAGCAGCCGGTGGTCACTTCCTCCAGCCGGTGGGGTACTGCAGGTCATGTAGAAGGTATTCTGGGACTTTGGGAATTTTTTTAGAGAGGCAGGGCAGTAGAAACAGAAGCAACAGTGTCATGACACGGGCTTTTCGGGCAAGTCGGATCAAGCATGCATCATTCACGCATCCCGAGGCAGGGCTGAGGCCCCATTTCTTTTATTTATTTGATTTAATTTTAATAATTAGAATTTTGTAATAATTTATTCATTTATTCTTTTGGACTGTATTATTATTCGGTCCCTCCGAGTGAGGGCAAATTTGTAATAAGTGTGTGTGAGTGTGTGTATGCCTTCCAACCCCCACTTCTTTCTTCCCTTTTATTTACCTGCTTATGATGGTAGATTAGGGCACGTTTATTTTTAGCATACCTTATGCAATGCATGCGTGCATCCATGCATTTGTTAACATGCACCGGGCTCGGTACATCATACAAACTGCATCGTACTTTCAATTCC
Source organism: Camellia japonica (assembly GCA_030407325.1). Taxonomy (NCBI): domain Eukaryota; kingdom Viridiplantae; phylum Streptophyta; class Magnoliopsida; order Ericales; family Theaceae; genus Camellia; species Camellia japonica. The sequence goes on from JAPPVO010000002.1 coordinate 84,398,779, forward strand.
AAATTGAATACGTGATAGTTGTAGCATTCCACATGCCATTTTAGGGTTAGCCGAGCCTACTCTAAATTGCATCCTTGCCTGTGTTGCATTAGCCACTCTAACATGAACTAGGACACGCATATTTGCTAACTAGTTCCTTGTTTTGGCGCGGAGTACGATGTAAGTATCTTACGCTTTAGCATCTCGCATGCGTGTGAATGTTGCCATGACAGTATGCTTGCCATGCGGCTAGTTGCTTATGTGATAAACTGTTTGAATGCCTGTGGGTAGAGGTTGGATTGTTTGAGTTGGAACAAACTCATTGAAATCCGTGCTTTAGCCTACTTGCGGGTAGCAAATTTCAAAACGCTTTTCAAAACAAACGGATATGCAATGCTTGTTTCCAAATTAGACAATCTAGTAGTGGTTTGTGTTGGGACTAACTCTGTTCGCTCATTCTCAACAACAGTGATACCTGATTTCTTAGGCACCACTTGCGTGGGACTCATCCACTTGCTATTCGAGATGGGATATATAATACTTGCATCCAACAATTTTAATACCTCATTTTTCACCAACTCTTTCATATTGGGATTAAGCTTCTGTTGCATTTCATGAGAATGTTTGGTGTCCTCCTCTAAATGTATATAATGCATGCACACGGAGGGATCTATCCCTCGCAAATCAGCCACCGACCACCCTATAGCACTTCGATATGCCACGAGAACACTCATTAATTGACTCTCCTGCTCTACAGTCAAGTCAGATGCAATGATGACAGGTAAAGTATCCTTTAGCCCTAAAAATGCATACTTGAGTGTGGCCGAGAGTGGCTTTAACTCGAGTGTAGGTGGTGTGACTAGAGATGGTGTGGCAGGCTCTCTAGAAAGAAGAGGAAGGGACTCAAACCGAGCTTTCCATGGAGGAAAATCCAGTGTAAAAGAAGAATTAAGTAAGGCATTCACCTCCTCAACCGACCTGTCAATATCAAAATCCTCAAACCCAAAATGAGCTAGACAAGCCTCTAGAGGGTCCTCTACAAGAATGTAGGGTAAAGCTCTCCATAATCCCATCCACAACATCCACAAATAAACATTCCTCTCTTTCATGGGGTTGTAGGGATGCTTGGAAAACATTGAGTTTCACTTGCATATTTCCAAATGAAACATCCATAACCCCGGTACGACAATTTATGCATGCATTGGCTATAGCCAAGAAAGGTCGACCTAAGATTACCGAGATTGGTTTCCTAGAGCTTGCTACCGGTTCCATATTTAAAACCACAAAATCAACAAGAACATAAAACCTATCGACCTTTACTAGCACATCCTCAATCATGCCACGTGGCACTTTGAGGGGCCAGTCAGCCAACTGGAGTGTAATAGTAGTGGGCTTCAACTTGCCAAGTCCGAATTCTTCGTACACAGAGTACAGCAATAAATTGACACTAGCCCCTAAATCTAAGGAGGCCCTATCAATGAAATGGTCCCTTATAATGCATGCAATGGTTGGGGCACCTGGGTCTTTAAGCTTAGGGGGTGTGTCATTCAACAAGATGGAGCTTACTTGCTCCGTGAGTACGACCTTTTGGGACACGTATGTCCTAGATTTATGCTTTTGCGTACAAAGGTCCATCAGAAATTTAGCATAGGAGTGTACTTGCTTAATCACCTCAAACAAGGGAAGGTTGATTTTTACTTGTTTAAAGACCTCCATCATCGCTTCCATGGATATCGCCTTTTTATTAAAAGGGGACGATGTATCAAGGAATTAGGAAAAGGGTGCCTTAGGCACATATGGTGCCTTAGGCTCTTGTGAAGTACTAGGGGCTAAGTCATCCCCCGTAGCTGTTTCTCCCTCACCCTTGCTCTCTTTGGGTTGACCACCGTGATCACCCTTCGTAGCCTTAGTTACATCAGATGCAATTAGCCGAGGCTGTAACTGTCTCCCACTTCTCAAAGTAATCACCACTGGCACCTGCTCACGGTGCTTTCCATTTCCACCCGACCCCTCTGCCCCATATTGACCCTTAGGGTTGGCCACGGTATGACTCAGTAATTTTCCCTCCTCTCTCCTATTCATGTTATTAGCCATTTGACCTAATTGGGCCTTTAGCTTGGCAATGGAGTGAATATGGGAGTGAACTACTGTGCTAACCCCTTAAGTTCTGAGAGAACTTCTAACACCTGAGTCTCAAAGATCGAGTTGCCTTAAGGAACAGGCGGGGGTTGTGGTTGCCAGTAAGGTTGTGGTGGTCGGTAAGAAAATTGGTTGGCAAAATTATTAAAATTCTGCCTTGGTGGTGGAGGATTGTAAGAAGTGCCTTGTGAAGGAGGTCTCCATGAAAAATTAGGGTGATTTCTTCATCCCAGATTATATGTATTGGAATATAGGTCATTACTCGGGTTGGAGAATCCTTGAGCCGCATTCACATACTCTTGGACTAATTCCAGAAATTGTGATGTCGAAGGGCACTCACTCAAGTCATGAGCAGGGGTCGCACAAATAGCACATGCCTTGTGAAATTGAGGTTGATCTTACCGTGTAGGGCCATGTCCTGAAGCTAATAATTGGTCCATCTTGTGGGACAATGCGTCTACCTGTTGGGCTAACTCTAGGTTTTGCCCTAACTCATAAATACCCCTTATTTTCGGGGCTCCAACTACTGGTTGTCAGACTTGCCAGGATGCGGAGGCATGGTGAAGGGAATTATCACTTAAGTTCTCAAATAATTGCCATGCCTCGGCGTCATTTTTGGACATGAATGTCCCACCACAAGACGAATTCACCATTTGGCAGTGAGGCTCAGTTAAACCATAGTAAAAAGTCTGCACAAGTTGCCAATCAGGCACTTGGTGGTGGAGACACTGTTAGAGAAGGTCACGAAGTCTCTCCCATGTCTCATGAAATTGCTCGCCATTAATTTGACCAAAATTGGTGATGGCTCGCCTGAGTTGGTTGGTCTTACCAATGGGGAAGTACTTCTCCAAAAACTTCTACTGTAATTGGTCCCAAGTTGTGATTGAATTAGCAGGTAAGGAGTTCAACTAGTGTTTGGCTTTGTCCTTTAATGAAAATGGAAACAAACGCAACATTAGAGCCTTATTAGTGAAATTATGGATCCTCACTGTAGAGCAAATTTCCAGAAATTCATTCAGATGTTTATAAGAATCATCAGAGCTAGTCCATGGAATGATGGAAGCATTTGGATGATGCTGGACTTAATCTCATAATGAGCAGTAGTGGTGTCGGGTAACTGGATGCATGATGGTGATGTATATGCAGTGGGTGTGAAATAATCCTTAAGGGTCCGGTTGGGCCCATTTAGGCCATTCAAGTTTTCCACCTCTATTGGTTCGAAGTATGGATAAGGGTATTCAAGCCTAGGAACACGGGAAGAGGCTCTAAGTTTCCTAAGAGTCCTTTCTAGTTCAATGTCCAAATTCCACAATTCAGGGCGACAAGAACGGCGCCTGTGCATACACTACTTACGCATACACACTAAGTTCTGACTCTGTGCACTAAGTTATGAAAGCAAAATACCAAAGAAGAGAATACTCACAGTGATTTAACGAAAACGTTTACTCATCTTGTAGGTGCTTGACGTGTAGATGTTATCCGCAATTTCTACTTGAGCTCTCTAGTTGTAGCACTTTGGTGCTTTGTTTGTGAGTATTTTCTTTTGTTTTTTTTTAAAGCACTTTGGTGCTGCGGTTTGTTTTTAAAGCTCGGTTGCGCTTCGCTTGCACTTCGGTGATAGCTCCACTTGCAAACACTCTACACACTTAATAACACAAAAATATAAAATCCTAAACTAAAAATTAAAATAGGAATGTAACTTTAAATTACTCAATTTTGCCAGAAGTCCCCGGCAACGGTGCCAAAATTTGATGGGTCATTTCACACACCAAAAATAAACACCAAACTATACCAAATTCTTTTAAAATAGTGGCAAGTCCAGGTATCGATCCACAGGGACAAACGAGAAACTAAACTAATTTAATTGCAAGATTCCTAAATTAATTTTGATTAAAAAGATTGATAGATATTATGACTAAACAAGAATTACATGAAATTGAATAATTAAATTGACAATTAAAATTAGGATTTGAGATATTAATTTTTTGTGGGAAAAATCCAAGGGCAAAGAATTCACCACTAACCAAATAAATGAGATTTAACATCGGCCATCAATTGCAATCTAGTTTGAAATACATAATATTTCACAACTACAATTTTGAAATATTGATCAAGAGGGTTGTTGCATTCAACGTACAAGCACTAATCATCCCAAGTAACACGAGGCGTTTGCTCTAAATTATGGTAGTAACACGACCCGTCTCTCGTAGCATGACTCGTCTCGTACTTTGAACACAAACACAAAGAAAACTAATGTATGGAAAGCATTAAACAGTCACAGAGAGTAAAATACTTGAAGAGATGAAAAGAACAGTTATTATAAACTTCTAAAACGTCCATACATTTATTCAAACCATTTCACAATCAAAGCTTAAGAAAAATCCCTTTACATGGTTTAGGGTTTTATCAAAACCCTAGAAAATAAGAGCCTAGCCACTCATGGAGGAGTGGGAAGAGGTGGAAGAGATGGAAGAGGAAGAAGCTCCCATGAAAGTTCTCCTTGAAGCTGAAGGAAAATCACCTTTTCAAAACCCTAGCCTCCCTTTTTCTTCAAATAAAATTTGAAACCTTTTACAGCCCCTTTTTCTTCATTTTATTCCCAGCAGAATTGACTGAAAATTTCACGCACGCAACCCTAGGTGGGTTGCTCGAGCGGTGATGGGCTGCACGTGCGGTGTGGCTTAGCTGTACGTGTGGTGAGGTGGTAGGCTAGGCTTTTTCGTTCCTTGCATGGAGAATTTGCTTTCACACCTTTTTTTTTTTTTAATTCAATTTGCGTGTTATGTGCCAAATCTGTACAAGTGCACAAAACACATTATCTCCACCAAATAAACAATATTGGAGGACTAAAAATATAACTTAAATTGCCTCAATGTGGTACCTTTCGGCCTGCATCACTAACTATTCTAGCTAATTAAATAATTACAACACACTCTAACTAATTAAGCTAACTAATTAGTTACATTACGGAATTAGTTAACTAAGTAATTAATTACAAATTCACTAACAATATACTACTATTAACAAAAACAAATCTAACAAGTCCCGAGGAGCAAGGAAATGGCTTATGCATGCACATGAATTTCTCTCCCGAGAATGCCTCTGCACTGTTTTGCACCTCAGCCTCCGCTCTTCTCTGTGAAAAAAAAGTGGTACTGCCTGGCTGAAAAAGGTGGCCGGTAGGCCAAAAATGGTGGCCGGCCACCCACTAATAGTGGCATGTATGGTAAAGGTGGCCTGCTGGCCACTAATGTTGGGTTTCTCCTGCTGCAACAGAAAACAAACAGAGCACAAACAGAGCATTCTTAGGGAATATTTGTCCACCTTGCCTCTCCTTATCCTCAGATAGATCAAAGGAGGGGTAGGCTCGATTCGCAAACCATTAATTGGCACAAGTTCATTGCGTGATGACTTATGAACCAAGGGATACAATTTTAATAAATGCACAATGAAAGACTAATGAACCTCCTCCTTATCATAATATTGATCAAGGGAAGCAGTTGACATCGACTCTTGAACCATTTTCATCACTAACAAGTATGAAATGACTCAAGACTCAATGGGTTCAATTAACGTCCAGTTGAACCCAAACAATTTTATTATCTTGCTCCATTTTAAGCCATTGATTACCCTTTTTAATTACCTTTTCATTCATTAGTCATTTTATTCCAAAATGGGCATTAAGTCCACTAATGGAAAGAAGTGTCAAACAAAGGGTTATTTTGGGCATGAGAGAGATGTCATGCCATTGGTAATGAACCTCGAAGACATTAAACCATTAAGCACAAAGATCTCTGTCTCAAGCTTAAACAAACAATCAGTTTGAAACGATTCTCAAAGCAAGGAAGAAGCCAAGAAATGAGAGAAGTACAGAGATGATTAGAGATGAACACCAGTATGGAATGCTTGAAATAAATGCTACCAACTCAAATATGTTTGTTTCTAATACCTAAAACACCAAACCTATGAGGACCATTACACTACAAGCATACTATACAAAGCATAAATGAAATAAACAACCTAAAACAGTCCTAAAACATCTACAAATAGTACTGAAATTAATGTACAAAAAGCCAAAAGAGTAAGCTAAAATAATGGAGAAATTAAGCTAGTAAACAAGTCAAGGGAGGGATGGCTAGCCCCTCCATTTTTGGGACTTCAAAATCACTTTTTTAGCCTTTGAAAACCTCTGAAAATCAGTGGTAAAAAGTTGGGAAAAAGTTGAGAAAGAAATGGGAAACACAAGGGAAAAAGTTTAGAGAACAAGATTCAATGAAGGGTAGTTAACCCGTTCATCTTTGATAGCTTTAAGCCACAAGTTTCAACTCATAAAAAAAGTCCAAAAATAGTTCAAAAATAGAAAGAAAAGAGAAGGAAGAAGTAGTGTAAAGATGCTCAAAATTATACCTCTTGAAGCAAGGTAACTCTTTTGTTAACAAACCCACAAGTTTTCACTCTCAAGGGCTGAGATTTGAGCTCAAGAACCTCAGCAAGAAGAGCTAAATTTTTGGTTTACGAAGTGTAAAGATAGAGTGTGTAGGTTGCAAGTGCTATGCAAGTTTTGGAGTCTTTGGAATTTTTTTTTCCAACCTAATTTCAAGAGAGGAGGTCAAGTATATATAGAAATACATGTGCCTCAGTTGGAAATATTTGTATATAGATTGCTAGTGCAGTGCATGCACCTGTGGGAATATCTAACAACAAATATCTGAAAAAATTTGGTTTTTGGACACAAGTGGCCGGCAAGCCACTAAAGGGGACGGCCATACACTTGTGGGAGACACTTGGCTTGCCAATCCACTCTCAATGGCCTAATTTTTCACAGCTTATCGACGGCCCACTATTAGTGGCCGACTGTACACTTTAGTGGCTAGCTGTCCATAAAAATCTACTTCTAGGCCCGACTTCAAATGGGCATATCTCCTTTATCCAAACGCGGTTTTAGGTGACTCTTCAGCCTAAATTGAAGCCTCGGAAGTCTAATTTGCAATGGTGTGGCTTCACATCTAAATTCTAAGTGTGCAAAGAGATATGACTATTTTAGTGAAGGCTGCTCATTTCTTTCTTAATGGATTGACGCCCTACCTTCTCTCAAACTAGTTTTCTTCCCTTCCCTCTTATTTTCTTCAACTCCAAACCTATAAATAAGATGTTTTTAAAGATTTTTCAAAGAGTTCACCTCCCTTCCATTTATTTCCACTTTGTCCTTACTCAGTTTACCGAAAAGTGCAATATTTTAAGCGAAATACAAGCCTCGGAATATCATAAAAACATTTGAAAAAATATTTTGAAAAAGAAGGTTTTAAGGTCTAAAATAGTGTTGGTCAAAATAGGTGTAAGGCTGGGATTTAGAAGCTTTTCTTGTTGAAGAAATCGAACGTTTGTATAGCATAACTTTCATCATCGAGTGATCAACCTGAGGCGCCTAAGTCTTAAGGGTGGTAAAAAATGGGGTCTCTACACAAGTGTTTTTCATATTTGAATTTGAAAAGTCATAAGTTGTTGGCGTGATCAAAGTGAAAGGTTATTTTCAGTACATGGTCTATTTTGGTTATGGCACTTCAAACAAACATGAATCATGAAATTATGAAATTTGGTCTCCATGTGACAATTATTATCTTGAGAAATTTATGATGTGCTTAATTTACATTTCTAGAATCTGAGGAATGCAAGAAGAATTAGCAACAAACACATCTCCAATTTTCTTCAATAAAAACAATTGCCAATTCTAGGTTGCAACAAAACTCATCTAACCGGCAGATCCTACACACCAATCAGTTAAAAAAAAAAAAAAACAAAAAAAACAAAGCTCCATGCCAAAATTAGAATAGCAGTTGATGGAACAATGCCTCACATGAATTTTCATTATAAATTCACTACAACATATAAGACTTTTGGCAACCAATTATTTTGGTCCCTAAAACCATTATTTTAGTCTCTAAATTTTTTTTGTAACAAAATTAAATTTGTCACTAAAAAAGTCAGTAAACGTGTGTTCAGAAAAGACTTTAGTGATGAATTTTTTAAAGTGTCGCCGAAAATGGCAATAAGCGACCAATTTTATATCGTCACAAAATGTTTGATTTTACAAGATTAAACATTTGGTCGCTAATACTTCATCACAAAATGCCTGAATTTGGTCCCAAAAAACAAAATAATGACATTTTTAACAACAATTATATTTGGTCGCTAAAAGACAAATGACTTTCTCTACCACACATTTTCGTCGCTAAAAGTCAAAGTTGGGAATTTTGTAATGATTTAATCTCATAGCTAAAAATGCACAAAATTAAATGTGATCCAATCATAAAAAAAAAAAAAAGATTGACATCTACATATCAAAGGCACTCTATTCCCAAACTATAATGAGTATGTAGAAAGTAAAATTTACAAAAATTAAAACTGGAGGTTTCCAAATTCAAATCAAAGTAGTAATAGATCAAATGAAGAATAGCAATAGTTTCTTCAAAGAGAATCTCTAAAAAAGCATTTTATCAACATCAATATCATACTTTATATTAGACAGCCTTGGCACAAGAGGCTTCAAGCTGTACTTAGGTGTGACACCCTTTGGACATCCTTGCATCCCAAAATTCAAAAAGAAGACAAAATATTTGCATTATACACACTGAACCTTTTCAATCTTCATATCCAACGACCAAGCAACCAACATAAAACAAACAAAGAAAAAGAAATATCAAAACAAAACAATATAGACTATGCCTTCAAATATACACTGATGCTCACCAAGAGATATGCATAGTATAGTATAGCAATCACCAAGAGATTACATTCATCCATCAGGGATTCCTAAAGAATTACATCCAATACTTCTAAACAAGCTATTCAGATTTCCCTCAAACCCAATCACAAAACATTTTGGAACAACTAGTTTGAATTTTCTAAACCAAAAATCAAAATTTATTCAGATCAAAACTCCAACATAACCTCAATTAAATAATCAATAGTCATTCACAATCAAATAAGTTACAAATTAATATCAACATAGAGCCTTTTTTGTGTTGTTAACAACAACGTCACGAATAGAAAATTAGAATACTATTTCTGCAATTTAATTTTCCCAAATATGCAGTAGCCTAAATGTTCTCCAAAGAAGTTAAGAAATTTGATGCACATCGTTCTGTAGCTCGGCTTTTTCGAGCCCCCTCTTGGAAACTCGAAAAGAAGCTTTACAGTTTGAACTCCCGCGGTTCTGAATCTAATCTCATAAGTGCAATGTGAAACTGATAAACACCAAAGAGTTCAAATCTGGCAAATCTTTTGGAAAATTGATTTAGCATCAAAAATGCCAAAAATGGACTGCTTTTCCAGATACAGAGTCACCGCCTAAATATTTTATTTTGGAAAAATTTAGGAAACCCATGACTCGTGCCAAAGGCCACGTGTCCATCATTACCAAAGTTGCCTTGGCTTAGGAACTTAGGTACGAGAGGGGAAGGTCATGAATTGAGCACCCCCACTCGCCCGATCGAAGATCGGCCTCTACTAATCATGATATGATTTTTTTATCTACATTATATGCCCTTGTTCCGGTTATTAAGCTAGCTTTACTACGTGATGCGCACAAGCAAGTATAGACTAGTTTGCTCAATTTGGAACAATTCAACTCATGTTTGTTTGCGAAAATGGTCTGAATTTGCCACCTTAAGTGGGCTTAAAGCTGATTTGCCACTAGACATAGTGGGTTTAAAACGGACATTCGTTGAATCGTTCCAATTCAAACAATAAGCTTTCATCCACAGGCATTCATGTAGTTTATCAAGTAAGCATTTAGCCTCATGGCAAGCATGCTAGTCATGGCAACATTCACATTCATGCGAGTATGCTAAAGCATAAAACTCACCTAGTACTCCAAGCTAAGAAGATATGGGTTAGAAAAATATGCATGATTCCTAACTATACAAAATGTCCAATGCAACACATGCAATAATGCAATTAATAGGCTCGGCTACTAATGTGGCATATGATTCAATTAAATTGCATGCAGTTTAAGCACGTATTCAAAGAAGGTATTAAAACAACAATGCAATTTGAATGATGCGCTACGCCTCGGTGCATGCAATACAAATGAATGGATGCAAGCATAAGGTATGCTAATTGAAATATGATGCTCCTAAACTAACTGTCGAAAGCGATTAAGTAAAAGGGAGAAAGACGTGGGGTTGGAAGACATACATGCACACATACACACTTAGTACAACATTACGCCCTCACGAAGGAGGGTCCGAATGAATAAGAGCTAACTAACTAGCAACTAAGGTAAGCTAATTAAACTAATTATTACAAACCAAATGAATAAATAGCTAAGCTAATTACTAATTATTTACAACACTTTTAACTAACTAGTAAACTAATTAATTAATTTACGACACAAATGCACACAAACTAAGCAATTAAGACATTAAACTATGTTGACACTGCTCTGCCTCGGGAAGTGGAAGATGCACACGATCGATTTTGGCCCGAAAAGACCTCTGTTTTGCTCTCGAAAGCCTCTATTTGCAGGGTTGAGCATTTCTAGAACCTTTCTTCTCCATCTTACCAAAAATCAACTGAGGTTTACATCAGTGGCCTACTAGCCATAGATGGATGCTGCTGGCCCTCTGTTGGCCAAAAGGGTGGTCTGCCGGCCATTCATGGTGCACTGTCGGCTACCAATGGTGTATTGCCGGCCACTGATGCATTGGATCACCATGCTGCAATAGAGTACAAACAGAGCAAAAAGAAGGTTTTGGTAAGATGGAGTAAAAATGGTGAACCACCCCTAACTGAAAATGGCCTCAAACCACCACTTTTAGGCCACAAAAATAGATTTTTTTTATAGTTCACAAAAACTTGAAGTGCATGTAGTCTAATTTGCACAAACTTGCAAGAGAGGGAGAGAAATGTAGAGAGAGAGAGAGGGAGAGAGTTGTAGAGAGAGAGAATTGTAAAGAGAGAGACTCCTATAATTTTTCTAACCTTGAAATATGAGAGATAGGTCATCTATATATAGAAAAATGTGAGCTTTGGTGGAAAATATCATCAAATGGATATCTGGAACTTTGTGCAAACAGCTGGAGGTAAATATCTACAAAAAACTGATTTTTGACACCAGTGGCCGGCAAACTTCATCCATGGCCAGAAAACATCATCCATGGCTGGCATGGGGTTAGCAAACTTCATCCATGGTTGGCAACAAAAATTTATTTTTTAGGCCCGAATTTAAATGGGCATATCTCTTCATCCAGACTCCTTTGAAGGTCATTCATGAGTCTAAATTGAATCCCCGAAAGTCTAATTTCCAATGGTGGAAGCCTCACATCAAAATTCCAAGTGTGCAAAAAGATATGCCTATTTTAGTGAAGACTGCTAAGTTTTGGTCCTCATCGGATTGATACCTAACTTCTCCTCAACTAGTTTTCTTCCATTCCCTCTATTTTCTTCAACTCCAAACCTCTAAATAGGGTGTTTTGAAAGATTTTTCAAAGATTTCACCTCTCTTTCATTTATTTCCACTTTGTCCTTGCTCGGTTTACTGAAAAGTGCAACATTTAACTAAATGCGAGCTTCGGAACATTGTAGAAACCTTTTTCAAAAATATTTTGAAAGAAAGGGTTTTAAGGTCTAAAATAATTTTGGTCAAAATAGTTTTGGTCCAAAATGGGGTGTAAAGTTGGGATTTGAAGCTCCTCTTGCCGAAGAAATCGAACATTTGCAGAACATAGCCTTCATCCTCGAGCAATCAACCTGAGGCCCCCAAGTCTTAAGGGCGGTCAAAAATGGGGTGTCTATAGTTGCCCTTCTTTGACAGAGCTCAAAGTCATGAAATGACTTGTGTGAATGTCAAAGCCCGAAGACGACCCATTTTGACAAGGCCGTTATACTTGGGCAAACAAACAAAATGCAGATGCAATTGGTTGAACCAGAGGGTTGCCTACGTATCCCTTTGCAAGGAATCAAACCAGCGTAGTTCAGGGGAAGGATACAAATGACACACAATGCAAAGCAGTTTGAAAGTTGGACTCACCTGCTACGTGAAGCCGGCTATTTTGAAAAACTTTATGATCATACGAGATGATGCAACAAATAATAACAGATGCAATAAGCAAGATAACAACATATGAATGAGCAGCTTCAAGCTTTCATGCAAAAAGTTGTAAAACAAACTCCAACCATGCCAAAACACAGGACAAGGAAAGAAAACACTGCTCAAGGTAAACTGAGAATCGAAAATCGCTAGGGGTCACGTTTCACGTGTCCTGAGATAAAACACACCTAGGCTTGCGCATCACACGTTCTGAGATACTCTAATCACACTGAAATGTGAGAAGAGGAGAAAAGTCGCTCCGGTTCGCACTTCATGTGTCCTGAGATAAAACACGTCCAGGGCCACGCTTCACGCGTCCTGAGATAAATTCCCAACATGCTGAAATCGTGTGAGAAAAGGAACACTCTAACCACGCCGAAATTATGAGAAGAGGTCCTGGGAAAACTAATAAATTCCAAACACGCTAAAATCGTGTGAGGAAAAGGAACACTCTAACCACGTTGAAATCGTGTGAGGAAAAGGACACTCTAACCACACTGAAATCGTGAGAAGAGGTCCTAAGAAAAACCCATCAGGGGCGTGTTCCACGTATCCTGAGATAAATTCCAAACACGCTAAAATCATGTGAGGAAAGCGACACTCTAACCACGCTGAAATCGTGGAAAGTGGTCCTAAGAAAAACCAATTAGGGGCGCGTTCCACGCATCCTTAGATAAATTCCAAACACATTGAAATCGTGTGAGGAAAGGGACACTCTAACCACGCTGAAATCGTGTGAAGAGGTCCGAAGAAAAACCAATCAGGGGCGCGTTCCACGCATCTTGAGATAAATTCCAAATACGCTGAAATCGTATGAGGAAATGGACACTCTAACCACGCTGAAATCGTGAGAAGAGGTCCTAAGAAAAACCAATCAGGGGCGCGTTCCACGCATCCTGAGATAAATTCCAAACACGCTGGAATCGTGTGAGAAAATGGACACTTTAACCCCGCTGAAATCGTGAGAAGAGGTCCTAAAAAAAGTCTCGGGGGACAACGATCCTAAACGCTGCCCAACATAAAAGGATAATTGATACAATATAACACAAGATGCAAATAAATGCAATAAGTGCGATGATATGATACATGTTACAAGCAATTTAGTGCATGATGTTTAGGGAATGCAATAAACAAACAAAGTAGCGCTTTAGAAAGCACCTTATAGGGTGAGTGGCGATAAACCGCTCTACTCTAACAGGGATCTCCCCCTTGTGTTCTTCGAACTCTTACCTTCAACTCATAGTTCAAAGGCCCTCAAATGCTGGCAAGGGGTAACCTTTGCATGTAGAAGCCACGGATACCGCTTTTCTTCCTGATCATATTCATAACTTTCCCTATTCTCCAATGGGGTGACAGACTAGGTTGGTTCAGTATCCAGAATTGAGGCGCATACATGCTATATCAATCTATGGGGCTGCCATACAGATTTCAAGCCGAGGATACACCCCTGGGTATTTAAACCAGACCTTAGTCTCTGAAATTCCAAACCTTTTTGTTCTAGGCATCGCCATTCGAATTCTAGTTTTCACCGTCACAGTTGGTCTCCTAGGAACTCATTGCAAACACAGCCAAAACGCCTCTGATGGGGAGTGGTGCTCAGGGAGAGCACTTTGATCGCCATTCTGGCTTGAAGCAGGCTTGATCGCCATTCTGACTTGAAGTAGGCTTGAGCTTGATGCTTGAGCTTGAGGTCGAGGTACACTCATACTCCGTAGAAAAGACAAGGCCTGAGAAGGTGCATTCAGAATGCAATCTCGGAATTTTTTAAAGTTGAAACACAGTAAGATGTTTCAAATTTTTTCTCTTTTCTTTTGCTTTGCAGTCTGGAACCCATGTAGCTTCAGATAGGTCCTTGTTCTAAAGCTCCCTCTATTGATCGACTTTGGAACCTGCAGTTTATGACATAAGGAATTTTGTTTTTGTACATCTTTTTTGGAATGGCACGGCACTCTGAGCACAAAACGATTTATTTTTGCAATTGAAACCAAGAATGAGTTCTTAACTGGGTATTGAGCCTACGACTAACCACAGTTAAAACGACTCAACAAAGGAAAACAAAGTAAAACAACCGAAACATATCTACTGCACTCAAAACGACTCAAACCAAGAATTGAACAAACAAAAACAACAAACACAACACTTGGATATGTTACAATGGTGAGAGACCTCTCAGTTCATGGGGAGCCTGCTTCTCCAGGTATTGTTTCCTACCCTTTCTTATTTGTGATTCTCACATCACTTTGGCACTCAATCTCTATTTTCTTTGAAAAGCCATTTCCTTACTTTTCCTCTCAATGCACATCTCTCTATTCTTTAATCATCCCTCCCCTAAGTGGTTGATGGATAAACAGGAAGTTATGGGCTCTTGCCCCTGATATTCTGCTAAATTCTCCTTTTTTCGCTCCCAACTAGTGAGCTTCTCCCACAGAGGGGTTGTGATGTGACTGGATGTGTAGTAGATCTGCAACTGACATTGGTTGACGATGCCCTTGGCCAGTTTGGATGTGATCAAACCTGTCCAGATGAGGGAGTGGAATATCCTGCTCCATTCCAGCTCGTGCTCCGCACTTTGCTTGATACTTCACTGTTTGGAGGATTAAAAAGCGCTTGGCCCGCTGCTGCTAACTTTAGCTGTGCCCTTTCTGGCGAGTACATTAATAATGGGGAAAAGACAGAAAACCTGACTCGACTGTGCCCCTAGTTCATCATTTTGACCCTTTTTTTTTAGCTCTCTACTAAAATAATTTTGACCGACATGAGAGTTTGATTAACATGTTTGTTCAATTTTCTGATTTGAAATCATGTAAGTTAGGTTGTGAGCACTGAAAATTTTCTCTTTTTTTTTGGGTCCAAGATATGGTCCAGTTTTGGAAAAATATGGAATAATTTTCGAGAAAATTAGTCAATTTCATTAAAAAAAAACTCAAAACTATTTTTTCATATGGCCACTGCTTAACCAACACGGAATCTACTCTCGAGATGCACAATCTCAGATCTGAACTTGATTTGTCTTGTAGCTGAATCTTGTGACGGAATAGGACAAACAAATTTGAACGAAGACGAGCCAATTAGCACATGGATAAGATAGCCGAGTTTGAACAAGGATAAACCAATCAACATGGATGAGCCAAGCAGGTTGAAAATGGTTGGGGCCGAACTTCGGGATGAAGTTGCTTACGTATCCCAAAGATGGGAATCAGGACGTACGTAGTTCTGGGTTAAGGTTCACTCGGGTGTTGACACTCACCTTTTGTGCTCTAACTTTTGCCATGGTCGCCCTTCGGGTTTTCAACCTTGCGAGCTTTTTTTTTTCTCTTCATTTTTCTCTATTTTTTCTTTTCTTTTCTTCTTTTTGCTTAGTTTCCATTTTTTGTTCTTTTTGTTCTTTTTTTTTTCTTGCTTTAATTTTTTCCTGGGTCATCCTTTCGGGTTTTCAGCCTAGCGAGTCTCTCAAGGATAGAAAAGTTTAACTTGTCCATGTTGATCGGCCGTAGGATCTCTAAACGATCTGAATCCAGGAGAATGTCTACTTTTTGTTGATTATGTAATCTTGATGATGTAAGGGCCCTTTCAATTGGGTCTGAATTTGCCCCTAGTGTTGTAGATAGGAACTTGATTGTCCTTCATCAATAGTTTTCTTCTTTTCATTCGTGGGATTGGGCTTTCTAGCTGGTCTCCATTAGCTTGAGAAATGACTCATCTTTAACTCTTCGAGCACATCTGACCTTTTTGCCCCTAGTTCAAGGGCTACTTCTGTTCCAACTTTGCAAGCTTCCTTTGATCACATCTGACCTTCTTACCCCTAGTTCAAGGGTTGCTTCCAATCTAATCATGTAAACCTTATATTGTGATTGATCGTTAAACATTTTGAGTCAAGGTTCAAGGTTTGAAAGCAAAAGGGTTGAATCTCGAGGCCAAAAGTGATCCTTTGTTGTACAATCTCGAGAGCGATTTTACGCATGTCTTCGTAGGACCATGCAAAATATTTTTTGAAATCTTTTAATAAAGCGACTAGTTGCTCAGGCTCCTCCGAAGACAATGCAGAACCAATCTGGATCAAGCCAGGATCCTTTTTAGTACTCACATTAACAGACATGATCTCATTCATTAAGGCCTAGCATGCCTCTCTTTCTCTCAGCTTGATCAAATTTTTGCAAATCCCGAGGAATTCCTTCCTCTTTGTTTTCAACACAATTTTGGAAACAGTTTTGAAAAATTTTGGTCAATGCAATGATTTAAAGGCATAGAAAAAGTAGGTGAAAATTACTGCAATTTCATTCAGATCTTCTAGTGCAACTAGCTCAATGGCAGAAATAGACGCAAAAGAAAGAGTGTAAAAGACAAACACAAAACAAGATAGTGATCTCCGAAGTAACACCCCCGAAATCACCTGACTCTAACACAACATGACTGACTAGATACAACAAGACAGACTCAATACAACACAACAGAACTGCCTCAATACCCAAGTCAGAATGTACAATAAACAACATTTTCAAATTGCTCAAAATAGTGCGTGCCATCCACCACATCTGGAGTAAAATGAGCGCCATTAGCAGGTAGTTCATCCCCTGATCACATAGTCACATTATCCCCCCAGTTCATTGATCCAGTGCCGATAGACTTTGTAGGGCCTGGTGCAGTGATGCCCTCATTGTTAATCAGATCTTGAACTTTATGGCGAAGGCGATAACAACCGTCAGTGTCATGACCGGTTGGTTGATGGAAGGCACAGTACTTGGCAGCATTATGCCTGGCTGGAAGGGGATCCAGGAGAGGCCGAGGCTCAAGGGGTTTGAGATGGCCTTGTCCTATATGGATTTGGAGAGCTTTGGACACGGCCATGTAGAGGGGATTGAAGGTGCGATTACCAGTTCTGACAAGCTGGACAGAGGGCTTGGAAGGTGTTGACTGGGTTTGATGATCTCTTATGGGTGTAGGATTGGAGCTGAAAGCGGTGTTTTTGGTACGACATCCCTTTTCCCGGCTTGCCCCCTTGATTCAGAATGCTCTCATCCTGAGTGGCAAAAGTGTCATCCACAGTCTTTGCAACAACTGCGAGCATTTGCTGTTTGTTCAGTCCTTCAGCTTTCAAAGCCTCAACAGCCCACTGAAGATGTTCGCAAGGATCGATACTTGCCCCGACCTTATTCTTACCACTTGCCTCCACTTTGCCAAGGGATTGGGTTGCTATATCAGAGTGGAGCCCAGTTGTTGTCAACATGTCATTGCCTAGACCTGGGATGACTTCAGCTTGGCCCTTTTTAATTACAGCTCACCCCAAGATTTGGGAGCCTTTTGGCATGAAATTTCTAGCATGTGATGTGGTCGATGAGGGAGCCAAAATCCCAAGGGCTAAATCTGCCACAGTTCTTTGCAAATCTTCAATCATGTTCATCAGCTCAGAAGTAGTGGGTTCATGAGTTTGAGATGATTGGGGTTCGAGTGCATCCATCATGCACAAGTCTGTGCTTTCTAGAATGAACACCTCAAGCTTGGGTAAATGGGCTAGGGTGATGTATATGCTGGAGTTGTAGGTAGATGGCAGTGTATGGATTAGATTGAGATGTGAAGGTAATAGGTTAGGGGTGGCCTGAGGTCCTTTTGGTGGAGCCATGATCTCTTCGTCAATAAGATCCTAAATCTTATGACGGAGGCAGATGCAATGGTTTGTATCATGATTGTGCTGTTGATGATAGACACAGTATTTAGCTGGGTCATATCTTGGTGGAAGAGGATTTGAAAGGGGTCGGGGTTCTAGGAGTTCTAGGTATCCTTTTTCTCGCAGCATTTTCGAAGCTTGAGAGAAACTCATGTAAAGAGGATGGAAATTTCGGGCTTGGGCCGAGTTGAAGTGGTTGGTTTTTGGCCATTGAGGGAGAGTGGTGATAGTGTTTACTTCTGAGCATTTCGCAGCTATGCTACCATTAGTAGTAGCATTGAAACTACAAACAACATTCTTCTTCAAAGGCTCATTATCTTCCAGAAAGACCCCTTGTCTGATGGCATCCTCAATTTGAACCCCTATTTCATAGAGCTTTGGAAAGGTAAACAGAGGTAGAACGATCATCTTCTGCAGTAACTTGCCATACAGATTCCGAACAATCATCCTGATCTGATCTTTTTTCGAAAGGCCTTGTAGTCATCATCGAGGCCTTCGCTCTCCATATCGTCATGAACTCTGAGAAACCCTCTTTTAGCTATGGGCGAGTGGCTTCAAGATCATTTGTGTGTTGTAGGAGTATTGAGCAATAAAGGCCTCAGCCATCTCTTCCCAGTTCTGTTTCAGAAAGTCCTCCAATTTTGCATACCAGATTGCGGCTATTCCAGACATGGTTCGACCGAATAGTGACAACTTCTGGGCCCGGGTCAAACCCATTGGCCTCAAAATATCAAAAAATAGATGCAAATGCACCATCGGATCTCCAAAGCCATCGAAGCGATCAATATGCAGCATCTTAAACTGCTCCGGTAAGGTAACTACCGATTCAGTGTGCCCATCCTCTATATCTAGAATAGAGTTGACCCCTTGTGCCTTTTTGAACAACTTTTCCAGCTTGTTGACTTTGAGTGCGGTTGGATCAACCTCAAATTAGAACGGTGCCTTGGTTTGATACGCTGAGGCTCTGGGAGTTTGTACTAGGATGGGTTCTGCTTGGACTAGAAAAATCGAACATCCTCGATTTGTGGATCTCGAGCAATGGTAGCATTAGCTATGGTACCAGGCATAGGGATAGCCGCGGTGGGTACATGTGAGGCAGAGGCCGTTGCTGGCTGCGGTTGCTGTTGTTGTAGGCTAGTTATAACCTCGGCCTGACGGGCTGTAACCTCGGCTTGACGGACTGCTTCATACTGGAGGAAGTCAACTTTTTGCTGCAGATGGAGTAATAATTCCTCCAAATTTGTCGAGGGCTGAGCCATGATAGAAGTAGATGCCCGAAATGAACTGAACAAAAGTAATCTAACTGGTGAATGCTAGAACAATAGAACCGGTGAGCTCTGTCTGGCCCTTCTTCGCCTTGCCACCGGCGAAGAACACACTGATTGCCCTTGAACTAAATTTCCGTCTTGACGAAGTCTATTGACACGAGTCTAGAGTTCCTGGGGGATATTGGAATCTTCTGAAGCTATGGTTCCAGGACTTCCTAGCAAAAGGGAAAACAGACAACATCTCAGCCCAATTTCACTAGAACGGATATGATCACGGCTGACTGACTGTGCTCTCTACTGAATTCTGCCCCAAAACAGATACCAACTTGGCAACTGATATGCACATCCCTGTACAGTTTCACTATAAAGCATATACCAGTTAAGTGAGAGCCAAAACATCATTATGAGGGGGTGGGGTTACCCTGTCCTAGTTTTGTTAGGAACTAGGGTTCACTATTCAAGCAAAGTGTTTCACACAATCCTGAATTTGGTTGAGCAACCTGTCCTAGGTTGGAACAGTCTCTACGGCTTTCGATATGCAACTAGGCCATTGGTCAAAGAGGGTACCTTAGCAAGACTACCTAATATACCTCTCACACCTAACACCGAAAAGTGAAAGGAGGATCAAACGGTATAGCGGTAGTCCAAATCCAAGAGTTGTGTTCCCATCGTGGCAAAGCCCGTAACCGGTCAGCCTTTTGGCAAGCTTTTCCAAGCAAGCCTCCGACAAACCGTTCAGGAATAGCAGATGGCAAACACAATGACTTAAGCGCACCAATGAAAATGCAAATGCAAAAAAACACATAAGTGTAGATAAAATGTCATATCATGAGTTCGAGTCAGGTTCTCTAAGTTCCCAGTGGAGTCGCCAGAAACTGTAGCTCAGCTTTTTCACGCCCCATCTCAAAAACTCGAAAAGAAGCCCTACAGTTCGGACTCCTGCGGTTCTGAATCTAATCTCACAAGTGCAATGTGAAACTGATAAACACCAAAGAGTCCAAATCCGACAAATCTTTGGAAAATTGATTTTAGGATCAAAAATACTAAAAATGGACTGCTTTGCCAGATACAGAGTCGCCACCTAAATATTTTATTTTGGAGAAATTTAGGAAACCCATAACTCGTGCCAAAGGCCACGTGTCCATTATCACCAAAGTTGCATTGGCTTGGGAACTTAGGTACGAGAGGGGAAGGTCATGAATTGAGCACTCCCGCTCGCCCGATCGAAGATCGGCCTCTACTAATCATGATATGATTTTTTATCTACATTATATGCTCTTGTTTGTTTGCGAAAATAGTTTGAATTTGCCACCTCAAGTGGGCTTAAAGCTGATTTGCCACTAGACATAGTGGGCTTAAAATGCACATTCGTTGAATCGTTCCAATTCAAACAACAAGCTTTCATCCACAAGCGTTCATGCAGTTTATCAAGTAAGCATTTAGCCTCATGGCAAGCATGTTAATCATGGCAACATTCACATTCATGCGAGTATGCTAAAGCATAAAACTCACCTAGTACTCCAAGCTAAGAAGATATGGGTTAGAAAAATATGCATGATGCAACACAAAATGTCCAACACAAAAATATGCATGATTCCTAACTATACAAAATGTCCAATGCAACACATGCAATAATGCAATTAATAGGCTCAGCTACTAATATGGCATATGATTCAATTAAATAGCATGCGGTTTAAGCACGTATTCAAATAAGGTATTGAAACAATAATGCAGTTTGAATGATGCGCCGAGCCTCGGTGCATGCAATACAAATGAATGGATGCAAGCATAAGGTATGCTAATTGAAACATGATGCTCCTAAACTAACATCGAAAGCAGTTAATTAAAAGGGAGAAAGATGTGCGGTTAGAAGACATACATGCACACACACATTTATTACAACATTATGCCCTCACAAAGGAGGGTTCGAATGAATAAGAGCTAACTAACTAGCAACTAGGCTAAGCTAATTAAACTAATCTAATTAAGCTAATTAGACTAATTATTACAAACCCAATGAATAAATAGCTAAGCTGATTACTAATTATTTACAACACTTTTAACTAACTAGTAAACTAGTTAATTAATTTACAACACAAATGCACACGAACTAAGCAATTAAGACATTAAACTACGTTGACACTGCTCCACCTCAGGAACTGGAAGATGCACATGCTCGATTTTGGCCCGAAAAGACCTCCGTTTTGCTCTCGAAAGCCTCTGTTTGCAGGGTTGGGCATTTCAAGAACCTTTGTGCTCCATCTTACCAAAATCAACTGAGGTTTACATCAGTGGCCTACCGGCCATGGATAGATGCTGCCGGCCCTCTGTTGGCCAAAAGGGTGATCTGCCAGCCATTCATGGTGCATTGCTTGCCACCAATGGTGTATTGTCGGCCACTGATGCATTGGACCACCATGCTGCAACAGAGTACAAACAAAGCAAAAAGAAGGTTTTTTCAAGGATTGTCTGCACAATTCACCTCTCCTTTTCATGGACAAATCCAATGAATTGTGAACTTAAACCACAAACCACCAATCAAAGCAATTTCATTGCATAATGGCTTGTGCTTCAAGGTGTGCAAGCTCAATAAATGCAAAAACAAGACACTCAAGAACCATCACCCTATCATGCGTGATTAAGGGCAATGGAGACCTAGGAAAGTGGCATATTTCATCACTTTTGAATATGAAATGTCCCATTTCCTTGTGTTCAAACTAACGTCCGATTTGAACACATGCAATGCAACACAAAGGAATGCTTATCTTGTCACTTTTACTTGCTAATTTTGTTTACACATTTTAGTTACCAAATCATTCTTTAATCAATTTGTCCATTGGTGAGAGTCTTCTAAGATGAAAGACGTGTCAACCAAGGGATAATGTAAGGCAAAAGAGAGCTCATGCTGTGGATAATGAACCCTCAAAGAGGATTAAACCATTAAGCATGACCTCCATCTCATGCTTAAAGGATCCCAACTTGAAACAACCCTCCAAAGCAAATGAAAGAGTGAAGCAATGAGGGAGCTTGCTGAGTTTATATTGCTGAAATGGAATAAAAACAACACCAAAAGACACTATCAACTCAAACAAGAGGTGTCTAAGACCCTAAAACACCAACTTGTGAGGACTATTACACTATAACCATGCAAAACAAGGCTCAAATGAACTAAAAAACCCAAAAAAGAGCCAAAGCAGGCTATTTCAGAAGCTAAAAGATGCTGGACTTGAGATAAGTTAAGCTAGAAAAACATGCTAACATATGGAGATAACTAGGCATGCAAACAAGACACAAGGAGACTTCATAATGAGTTTTTTGCCACTGAAAAATCTCTAGAATTCAGTGATTAAAAGGCCCAAAAAAGTTGGTTTGAAAGTGGCAAACAAAGGTACAAAAGCTTTACAAACAAAGAAGTATGAAGGGTGAAGCACCCCCTAACTAAAAATGGACTCAAACCACCACCTTTAGGCCACAAAAACAGAGTTTTTTACAGTTCAAAATCAGCCCCAAAACAGCCCAAAAACAATAGAAGAAGATGGCAAAGCAAGTATGCAAAACAAGTTTAAAAGGCAAGTATTATACCTCTTGAAGGGAAGACACAAATGAAGCAATAAATCAAGCCAAGACCACCTTCTAGAGCTCAAAGAGGGTCCCAAGTAACCTCAGCCCAAAGATAAGCAACTTTGGTTAAGGGTATATAGGCAAACTTGAAGTGTATGTAGGCTAATTTGCACAAACTTGCAAGAGAATGAGAGAAATGTAGAGAGAGAGAGAGAGAGAGTTGTAGAGAGAGAGAATTGTAGAGAGAGAGACTCCCAAAATTTTTCTAACCTTGAAATATGGGAGATAGGTCATCTATATATAGAAAAATGTGAGCTTTGGTTGAAAATATCATCAAATGGACAGCTGGAACTTTGTGCAAACAGCTGGAGGTAAATATCTGCAAAAAAAACTGATTTTTGACACTAGTGGCTGGAAAACTTCACCCATGGCCGGTATGGGGCCGGCAAACTTCACCTATAGCCGGCAAGGGGCCGGCAAACTTCATCCATGGTCGGCAACAAAAATCACTACAACAAATTAGGTCTTGAATGACGAAATTTGTGTCCCCAAAGAGCTAATTTCGTCACTATAGATATTTGTGAGGAAATATTTTCGTCACCGGTTTCGTCATTGAATGTTTGTCACTAAAAACCTTCGTGACGAAAAATAATTTCGTCACCAATAAAACAACATTTTGTCATCAAAAATTCTCATTTTCGTCACCAAATAGTTATTCAGTACCATATTTATAACTTTAGTTGATGAATAAATTTGTCACACATGTTGATCATTGATGAGGAAATAATTTCGTCACAGTAAGATGTAAAAGTGACGAAATTTTTCGTCTCCAAAAGTCATACATGGGTGACGAAATATATTTCGTCGCAAATATATATATACGTGACGAAATTTTTAGTCACCAAACAACAAAATCAATGAAAACTTTCATATAGAAGCTGCAATAAATTTTGTCACAAAAAATGTTTATTAGCGACGAATAATCACTTTGTCATAATAACAAGTACAAATGACGAAACAAATTCGTCACTAAACTTATTTCATATTTTATATTTCAATTTAAATTATTATTTCACAAATATCCCTGCTCATATCCCAATAGCCTTTTAATTGTACTAAGAAATCCACTAGCTATTATACACCACTCCACAAAAAAAATTCACTGAACAATTTATATTATATATCAAAATATATCCATTAAACAAATTTAATAATAATCCAGTAAGTATAACCAAAAAAAAAAAACATCATAACAAATTTCAAAATGAACTAACGTGGAGTCCACAAAAAAAGTCAATATGATCTTGATTTGCAACTAGAACTAAGTATCAGTTCAGATAAAAATAAATAAATTCAACACTTGATCTTGATTTGCAAGTATGCTTCCAAATGTCATCAAAACCAATCTGCAAAGAAAATAAATAAGGAAAACATTAATATATTATCAATTACATCTAAACTCATATATAAAGAATTTTATTGTATAAACCAATTTAGTAGAAATGCATATAACAATCCAAAACTTCAAAGAGTTGAGGTTATTATTGATGATAAGTAACACGGATAACAGAAGATGCTAGAAGACGCCAAAAGAGTGCAGGAATACCATGAATCACTAGCACTAATGTCAACAAGAACCAGAGAGAATCACAGAACCTGTTTGACACAAACTAATCAGCATTTTTATTTAAATCTAAATATTTTCCTATTTTATTTTTAACCTCAATGAGGTAAAAAGGTCAAAACACATACATGCAAGCAACCATAAAAACAAAAACAAACACACATGAATAGATATTGAAATAAAAACACGATTAGACCTCCAACCAATTTGGGTTAATTACTTTTTACCCCTTTATGGTTTTGTCCAAAAACACTTTACCTCCTTCATCTTTAAAAATATACACATAACCCTGTTGAAATTTGGAGTGAAGTGCAAAAGTCGCGAATTCTGGTTAAGTTAACCATGCATGTACAACACACACTAAATTGAGCATGTGTGAATGTAAGAAATACATATAATAACACTTTTGCCCCATTTTTAATTTGTCTTTTTCTATTATTTTCTTCTTCATTCCTTGTCCCTCCTTCTCCTTTCTACAGTAGCAGACCCACTCTTCCTTTCTATTCTTCTTCTCACTTCCTTCTACACCTCACATGCCACCATTGACCAATAGCCTCATGGGCCACCATAGCTATCAACCACATCTAAAACAAAACCCAGCAGCCACTTCCCCAAACACCCAGGTTGGGTGACTCAGTAACCTCATAGACACAGTCCACCAAGCCACCACCGTACATGGCCAAACCTAACCCCAATACCTAGTGACAAGCACCTTTCATCCCTCTCATCTTTCTCTCCCTCGTAGGGAAGTAAAATTTGAAACTCATCTCCCTCTAACAGTCTAAAAATAGCAAGTTCTTAACACAAGTTCTAAAGGCAACAAATCACTTTCAAGTTCTGAACTGTTTTAAAGCAACTAAGTTGAGAACAATTAAGATGTTATTAATGAAATCATTATACCAATGATGTGTATTGATCCATCATTATAGCCAAACTTTATGTTAGGAACAAAAGCACTTACTAACATATAGTATTTATCTCTCCTGAATGATCTACTACTTGATCTCTACGATATATATATATATATATTTAATTTGATGTTTTGTTATGCTTCAATGGAAAAGTTAGAATTTCATAGTTGCACTCATGTTTCAGGTTGGTTTCTTAGGAAACAAAAACATTTCAGCCATTTTGATGAAGAAAAAAAAAAGTTCCTTGGACGCAATAGGCCAGTATACTAAATTGGTGGTCAAGTTTGAATTTAGATGCTATGGCTACAAATTGACAATTTAGACCATGCTCAACTGAATCTACATTATCAATAACAAGAAACCTTAATAAAATTGAAAAAGTAGCATCATGCCATAATACAAAACAACCTACAAGGAAAAACATACAAAGAAAAAGAACTTGTAATAAATTGAAAGGCAATAAAGGTTATCTTATATCGAGATGAAGGGGAAATAGAGAAGGGAAATAGAAGCAGAAGTAGAAGCAGCAGAGAAGAAACGCAAAGAAGAACCAAAGAGAGAAGAAGAAGAAATGAAGAGTAAGTAGATAGAGTATAGAAAGGAGAAATGAGGGGAAAATAATGAAAAGAAACAGAGGAGGAGAGAGAACCTGCTACACAATGAGAGAAGTTATGCTATTTTTTTAACATTCAGTTATGCCAATACTAACTAAAGTTCATTACATTGCCATATATACATGTCTGTCCGAAAAACAAAATCGATAAGAATTTAGATATCTAAAATAAGTAAATAGAAAAAGGTCCTAAAGAAATTGAACTCCTTAACAAATCTAAACTTTGAGGTTGTGTTTGAATCATGGATTTAGCTAGGGATTTGGAAAGGAAAAGGGAAAAGGGAAAAGGAAAAAGTGAAGATGTAAATGAAATATCAGCTAATTTTTTTCTCCATTTCTTTTTCCCTTTCCAAATCCCTATCAAAAGCTATGATCCAAACACAACATTAGTAGACACCTCCTTTACAATCTCCAATAGTTATTACTTTCATATTATACTGATAATTCGAAGTGCACAATAGCAAACCATGTGTGTAACCTCTTAATTAGAAGAGTCACCACTCCATGCTTATTATAAGCATTATATCCAATCATTTTAATGTTTCCTAGTGAAGAACTTCAAAACCTTTCAGAAATACATGGAGTTCAAAGTTAGCAGATAATAGATGCGAAGGGAAAGAAAACCTGCACTTGACAACAGTGGAGGAACACATCTTAATTGTTTAAGATTTCTTGGGTTAGGCATATGATGATGTACATTAATTCGAGTAGACAACCATGAGTTGGGTTTCATTGCACGTATATGTCTAGCTACACAAGAATATGTACACACCTACACTTGATCAAATAAAAAAAAATTATGTTCTAATTGAGCTAGATAAAAAAGTTTGAATTTTGATATTCACCAACCTAATTGTCATGGATAATGAAAACAGGATCATGGACGGTAAAGCTGTTGTTCACTGAAAATTTAAATGCCATAGAAGAAGTCTTGGGCATATCTCTAGAACTATTTAAATATAAAATTTTCAATGTTATCACATACAACAAGACAAGAAAAACAGAGGAAACCTCCAAAATTCTCTTCATTCCACGCAAATTTACCTGAACTTATAGCAATACTTCCAAGGGGATCCTTCAAAGCTAGCGATTACAGCAGTTACTTGTTTGTCAAACTATCACCAAAAGCATGATATAAGACAATACTGCTAATTCATTCATGTCATAAAGTACAAAGGCAGTATAACATACCTCCTGGACAACCCTTTCATAAGCTTCCTTTGGGAGAAATGTAAATGATGTCCCGTTATCAACCAATGCTTCAAAGCTTGTCTTATCAAGACAAGAACTTCCAATATAGCATCCCTTGACCCCAACAATGTAGGTTATACTGGACCAAGAGTGGGCCAAAACAAGAGGTAATGACAAAATTACGAGAACATTTCAAAGTATGTGAGACTAAGGCTTAATAATAATTGGAGATTTAATAGAAATAATAGCGAAGAAAGTATCTAAAATCAAATAAATGATTTATACTATTTTCAGTCTGAAGGCAGGAATGGGGTAGATTGTTGGGCAGCTGGTCCCTAGTTCCCAAAAAATATTCTCCCAGAATCATCATTGTCCTCTATAAAAACAAACATGCATCAAAAAGCTTCCACATGTATACAAACCATAGAAATAATCTCCGCATTAAACATCAAGATTTAAAAATAAATAAAAAAAAATCCAACTTGAATAAAACATGCCAACAGACCCCACACCCTACAAGAGATTTTTATACCAGCAGAGCCCACACCCCGGGGATCATCATTGAATAATTCAAGAGGTTTTCAGCTACAACAAACAATAAAAGAAACAACACAAACACCATAAAACAATAAAAGAAGCAACATAGAATGTACTAACAACCAAGGCACTAACCTCTCCACCAAGTACAACTGGCAAAATCAATTTCATACAACTGAAATGTAGAAAATATTAGAGATGACATTTAGCACAACTGAAATGTAGAAAATATTAGAGACGAGTCACAACCAAATGACCTTGTCCAAACAAACAGCATATGATTTAATTCATAAGTTACCTGCTGATGTTTTGCTACAGAAATTTCCCAAAAGCACAAAATAAAGTATAAGAATTCATTATATTGAATTATAGAAAATATTAGAAAACTAACCATATTCCAAACTGGAGCATTAAAATGGGTTAAAATATTGAAAACATAGAACTTTAAAAGAAATTACACAAATAAATTAAAAATTACTCTCTATTTGTAAGTCATGAGTTCTATACATTTTTCTGCACATTTTACCCTGTGTAGCTAAACCTTATGTAAATTTCAGAACTTGATTATATATATAGATGCCAACATACAGATTTCAACTAATCAAGTTCATAAAAGTCATTTAGAGCGATCCAATGGATATTGAACAAATTACAAATGATAAAAGCCATAACTCAATGTAGAACAAAACCCTACATGGAAAAAGATCAAAGGATATTGAAAAATCTCGAAGAAAAATTACAAATAAAGTGCGCAAAATAAGATTACCAAAATCAAAATCAAATGAGAAGTACTCGAGATTAAAGGAGACATATCAAAGAGCTAAAATCTAGTCTTCATTTGACCAAATTGAATGTGAACAGATACAGTACTATCTCTTAGTTGTTTAGGCAGGACTTTAGATCAACATATGAATAAATAAATAAAAAATAAATCAAGAAGCAGTTATACTACGCAAATACATACATACATATATATATGTGTGTGTGTGTGTGTATGTATGTGAGATATTTTATTAATTTCTAGCAACATCATAGCACCAACAATCTCATTAGTTTATGATGCAAATAGCAAAATATTCATGGATCCCTCTCTAATTGGTCTCAAGTATCTCTTCAAAAAAGAAAAGACAAGTACATGCAGATAGCCAACCATTGCTTTAGCAATTAATGGGCCTATTGAGCACATTTAAACAAAAACATGAAGATGGAAAACAACCTAAAATAACCTGAAATTCAAAGCCACATTTTAATGCTTTAACAACATTTGAAAATATATTGACAGGGTTTCCACAATCTAGTTGGAAAACAACCTAAAATAACCTGAAATTTAAAGCCAATAAGTTTAAATGCACATAAATATGCAAAACAATCTAGGAGTGCACTCATATAATCTTATCCCTAGCAAGACCAAGCTACACCAAAAAGAGAAAAAAAAAAAAAAAAAAAAAAGCATAACTAGATCTTTATAACCTCAAAAAGTTTACTCTAGGAACAAATAAATAAATAAAAACATAATAGCATGAATGGGCTGGGAATTCTAAGTTTGTGCAATAATTCATAGCCAATTAAAAAATTATGCATTGTTAAACCATAACAAACAAAAATGTAAACTTTTTGCAGCATGGTGATCAAATAAAGACATAAAGTAAAAGACTACTACTTTATTAAAATGTGTCAAGTGAAATTTGTGAACAATGTAATAGACTATTGTTTACAAAAATCAAAATGAATGGCCATCCTATAACTACTTTGCATTTATATATATGTGTGTGTTTTCCAAAAAAATTTCCCCAAGAATTCTCTTGTAGTTGTCCAGAACCAGAATAGACCGTTGATGAGTTTTCAGCCATGAATAGAAAGCCTGAACAACTCAAAACATATGCAAGCTATTAAAGCCAATTAAATTTCATAAGGTATCAATCCTGATAAACTAAAAATGGATAATAATGAGGAAACTGATCAAGAAGATCAGATCGATAAAGTGTTCATTTACTTGTTGATGAGCACATCAGTAGAGAGGATCATAGCACCACACTTCAAGCCCCTAAACTAGTGTTCTGTGATACCGAGGCTGTTGGATGCAACTCTCGATCAACAGCAACGTCTTTCGATCACCACCCTATTTCTTTCCATTTGCTGGTGATCAAGAACTCCATCCCAATGTGTGGACTATAAAGAGGAAGAGGACGAAAATTAGAAGAAAGACACAAAACACAAAAAGCAAAAGCAAAAAATGCTAGATATCAACCAAATCGAATAAAGAAGAAACTAAATTTACAAACATCAACATAAATACATTCCAGATCGTTAGTTTTAGCCATAAAACTACACAGATCTTCTATGAATTCAACAAATCCCTTACCTTGAGCCATGCCGCACCCAAACACGAAGAAGAAAGAGCCCTAGATCGATTTTAGATAACAAGGATTCGAACAATAAGATAAATGCTCAAATCAAATACAGAACTAGCTTTTCAAGATCAAAACAACGAAGAATCGATCTAGATCGAAGCACCAAGTGTCGATCCCCCTCTCTTTCTCTGATTGACTTGGATTTCCCACGACTCTTAAATGGAAAAAAAAAAAGAAATTTATAACCCAACGTTTCAAAAACGCTGCCCTATCATTTTTTGATGATCGGCGTGTAACAAACGAAATTGTGTCCTAGACTTCCCACACATTTTACAATGTTTTAAAAAATGCTACAAAATAAACGTTTGTTGTTCCTTTTTCTTGCAGTGTGTTTTGAGAGAGAGAGAGAGAGAGAGAGAGAGAGAGAGAGAGCTGATAAACAGAAAATGGGAAAAATATACCCCATTTTGAGAGTCAGTGAGAGAGAGAGATGATAAACAGAAGAGTAGAAAAAAAAAAAGTTAATACCCTATTTGTTTTTTCATTGCCGCTCAATACATTAAAATTTTCCCACTAAAATTGATGACAACATTATTTCCTCATCAAAAGAACTCAAAAATATTAAAAATCATTGGTGACGAAAATATATTATTCATAAATAATTTTATAGTTAGTGACAAACTTTTTTCTCACCAAAAGTCCCAGAATTTTGGCGCCACCCAAAAAAACAAACGGGAAAACTTTCGGTAAAAGAAGTATTTATTGACGAAAATAAATTTTGTCACCTATTATTTTTATTTTTTTTATTATATGTGACAAAAGGTATAATTCCTCACAAATTATTCTTATTTAGTGACAAAATTTATTTTCTTCACTAGTTTTCGTCACCATAGGTTACTTTTGTTGTGATGAATCTGTTTTTCAGGCCCGACTTTAAATGGGCATATCTCCTTCATCCGGACTCTTTTGCAGGTCACTCTTAAGTCTAAATTGAAGCCCCAGAAGTCTACTTCCCAATGGTGGGAGCCTCACATTAAAATTCCAAGTGTGTAAAAAGATATGCCTATTTAGGAAGACTGCTCAGTTTTGGTCCAAACCAGATTGATGCCTAACTTTTCCTCAACTAGTTTTCTTCCCTCCCTTCCTATTTTCTTCAACTCCAAACCTCTAAATAAGGTGTTTTGAAATATTTTTCAAAGAGTTCACCTCTCTTTTATTTATTTCCACTTTGTCCTTGCTCGGTTTACCGAAAAGTGTAACATTTAACGAAATGCGACCTTCGGAAATCGTAGAAACTTTTTTCAAAAATATTTTGAAAGAGAGGGTTTTAAGGTCTAAAATAATTTTGTCAAAATAGTTTTGTTCCAAAATGGGGTGTAAGGTTGGGATTTGAAGCTCCTCTTGCCGAATAAATCAAACCTTTGCACAATATAGCCTTCATTCTCGAGCAATCAACCTAAGGCCCCCAAGTCTTTAGGTGGTCAAAAATAGGGTGTTTACATGTTCCATGAAGAAAAAAAATAGACAATAGCAGTGTGTGTAAGTGGTGGCATTGGGATATAGTAGCAAGATAACGAATGAAAAGTTACTAGTTAGTATATTGAAGTTTGTTTTGCAGAAAAATATATATATATATATAATATATATAACAATTAAGACTATATAACTTGAAGGAATTAAATTCATATCAACATACAACAAGAGAACTTCATGGAAACGAAGGAACTTACTTGAAATAGTGGACCTGTCAATTCCTAGCTTATCCATAGTCCTAACAATGCATAAGATCAAATATAAATGCAAATTTTCATCATTCAAATAAGAGGGGGGATGAGGGGGAACATGAAAGCAAAAAAAATTTCCGAACTGAGGTGTAATTTTTTTGACAAAATTGAACTCATCAACATCAGAGACATTGGAAACACCGTAAGTGACAGCCTTTTCTCCAGCTTGGTACACAAAAGACCAATTTCAGTTGACACCTTATTCAGAAGATGGAAAAAAATTGAAGACTACATAACAAAATATGACACACAATAGGAATCAAGTATACCAGTTAAAGCTTGTTACTATGCTTTGCTGTGATTCTAGGCGACTCACTTTCTTGTTGTGTTGATTCTTATTATAGCTCACTACCACTCCAAGCACGTTATCATAATCAAATGTTCTAAATAACAAGCACACTAAATTTATAAACATGACAGATCTATCTAGAGAAAAAGGTACTTACTATGATGGTAAATCAGAAGTAAAACCTCCCCGACTAATCTGTTGCAGCACCAAATCAATCTTGGCATTGACCACCACGCTATTAGACTCCAAGTTGTGCACTCTTGCATTCAATTCCCCATTGATTCTTTGTTGATTCAGTTCCTCATTAACCTGTCAATGTGTTGATATAACCTTCTATTATGAAATTGCATCCAACTCCTATCCATCCCGAAATCCCTATTACAAAGTACACAAAGACATTATTCTTAAATTACAATATCTTGTTACTTTCTATATGTGCTCTTAAAGGAGAAACACAACTAAATTCTTGAAGAAGTTTACTAATATGTATATCTACTTTTGACTATGTGATTCATATCTATCTTTTGACAAACAGAAATTCAGGGATGTATTGCCAAGGCACACCACATAAAACAAAAGCGAAACATTAGGACACATAACAACATTGATAACAATCACATCCCCACTTTTAAAAAATAAATAAATAAATAATGGCAATGTTAAGTCAAATAAGGTCATAAATCAAATAAGGTCAAACCCTATAAAGAGAAGAAAGGTTTGGCAATGTTAAGTCCAAGTGTAATGGCTATAGCATACCAAATTCCCTATCAATTACCTTAGTAAGATCAAAGGAAAGGTAATGCAACAAAACTTCACATGAGGCAACAATTGAAACAAGTAGTCATGTTGTAGATCATATATGATTGTAAGCACGTACATGCTAGAATTTAGAAATTTCTAAATCATCAAATCCAAAATAATGGCCCATTTGAACCAGTAAATATAGCTTAAATCTTTGTGAGTGTGTTCATTTGTAGGTGTGGGTGCACATGTGCACAATTGCACAATTGCAATTGCAACTGCAACATGTGCGTTAACTTTTTTGGTCCCTAAAAGCCTCCAAATCTAACTAGTCCCTAAATATTAGTCTCTAAAAGACTAATTTCTTGTAGTGTCCATAATATATGCCATATACCTAGGACATAACAAATAAATGTGATCAAAAGGCCCAATTAAATAAAATAAGAGACCATCCATGTCATAATCATTAGATATTCAAATGCTAGAAACAACATATTCTGAATAATGATCATCATCCGTCTAGAAAAATATGTTGGAAATAATGGTTTTATAGGCTTATTTTGGGCCAACTTTGAGCCCAAATTTGAGTGGGTCCCAAACGTATTTTGGGGTGGTCCAAAGAGGTGATGTGTTCCTTGCCACATGGCAAGTCACACGATGCAAACGTTCGTCCAAACCATTTATGAGTGAATGGGAAGTTGACATCGTTTTTGAGTTCGTGGAATGGACAATTAAAGAATAAAATATGGTTTCTTTGTAATGGTAGTTCTACATTGGAAACTTCAGAGAACTTATGTGTGTATATAAGTTCTAAGTAACAACACTTGGGTTGGGCCCCAGGGGGCACCCCAAGTTTGTAGAAGGGAGGAGTTATGGAAAAAAAAGAACCTTGGCTTAAACTACCATACGTGCGCGTGCGCGTGCCGCCGTCGAGCCATGTCGAGCTGGGTCGGGTCGATTCGATTCTAATATTAATTTTTGAACAAAATTTATTTGAATTTTTTCCAGAAATTCTTGAGGAAAATTTATTTTTTCTGAACGAAATTAATTCAAAATTTGTACCAAAATTTAAATGCAAATTTTTCTTGTCCATTCAATGCTTTTCCGGTCCAATTCCAATAAATTCAATCTGTTTGTAACAGTCATAAAACTGCCAGTAGCAGTTTGGACAGGTTCAAAACTGCCAACAGATCTGTTCATTTGAATTCTGCACCTGTTGACTTCTATATGCACCTATTCGGCCTGTCCAAATAGTCACCAATATGCCTACAAAAAGCAGACTTGTTCTAGCAAATTGGGACATTTTGAAAAAGTCTGAAATTCTCTTGCTTTCTTTTTGGTTTTGCTCTTTTGTAAATTCTCATCATATTAGTTTTAGGAAAATTCTGAAAGTTTAGAACACAACTTTGGTTCACCGTATAAATTGTTTGGAGTACTACTACAATTTGTTTAAAGATCATTATATCCTGGGAGATAGACGCCATTCATCTGTAAACATCGAAGCAGGGCAAATCTGTCTTAAGGACAGAGTGTCACACACTCGACTAGATCTTTTTTTTGAAATTATACATTTCGGTAAATAAATTCTATAAGTAATTTATTTTATTTGGTTTCAAGTTATTTATTTTACACAGAAGATTGTTCCAACAATCTTAAGACAGATTCGAATTATTCTGTTTAAACAGAATTTTTTGCTTGTTTCCTTTCTTCTTTTCTTCTTCTTATAGAAATTATTTTCTATGGTTTTATTTGGTTTTCAGAAATAATTTCTGAGTTTTCATTAATTAAAATTTTGTTTTTAGTATTTTAATTTTTGAAGTGTTAGAAATATTTTTCTGTATGGAATTAATTTGTTTAAATAAAATTTTATTTATTTCAAATTAATTGAAAATAAAAGTTTACAATTTTTGTTTCTTTTATTTTTATAGAATTAAATTATGTGGTTTTGATTTAATTTTTTGTGTAGTATAAAATTCTAATTATAATTTTGTTTTATAATTTAGAATTCATGGCTATTGAAACTGGTTAATGCTCAAACAAGTACTGGTATGGTGGCTGTAGTTGCTCCAACCCCCTCTTCTGTTGTGACTGTGCCAGTCAATCACGGTGAAAAGTCAGAGAAGTTCTTAAGAACTGATTTTAAAAGATAGCAACAGAAAATGCTGTTCTATCTTACTACTCTTAACTTGGCACGTTTCCTCTGTGAAAATGCTCCTACTCTAAAAGAGGATGAAACCGACCGACAAGTAATTGTTGTTGTCGATACATGGAAACATGCTGATTTCCTTTGCCAGAATTACATCTTGAACGGACTTGAGAACACATTATACAACGTCTATAGTCTTATCAAGACGACAAAGGAACTTTGGGAGTCTTTGGAGAAAAAGTACAAAACAGAAGATGCTGGCTCGAAGAAATTCATGGTAAGCAAATTTCTGGACTTTATAATGGTTGATTCTAAGACTGTGATCAGCCAAGTTCAAGATCTCCAACTCATTCTGCATGACATTCATGCAGAAGGCATGTCTCTCAGTGAATCCTTCCAAGTTGCTGCCTTAATTGAAAAATTACCATAAGACTAGAAGGAATTCAAGAACTATCTCAAAACACAAGCACAAATAAATGACTTTGGAAGAATTGATTGTGCGTTTGAGGATTGAGGAGGACAACCTCAACTCTAAAAAGTGGCTGGTAAGCATCCTATGGAGTCTAAGGCAAATGTGGTGGAACATGCTCCAAAAGCAAAGAAACGGAAGTATTCTGGAGAAAGTTCCGTCCAAGGCTCCAAAGGAGAGGAAACTAAGAAGTATAAGTTCAATGGAAAATGTTACATCTATGACAAAGAGGGACATCGGGCCAAAGATTGCCGAAGCAAACACAAAGGCAAAGGAAGATCAAGCAAGAAGCCTACCTAAGCCAATATGACTAAAGTGGACAAAATCTCCAATGGTGTCGATGACATAAATCTTTCTGCAATTGTTTCTGAGGCAAACCTTGTTGGAAATCCTAAAGAATGGTGGGTGGACACTGGTGCTACTCGCCACATTAGTGCCAACAAAAAGATGTTCACATCTTATTCTATAGTGGACAACAGTGAACAACTTTTTATGGGCAACTCCTCGACTTCTAAAGTTGAAGGATAAGGAAAAATTATTCTGAAGATAACATCTGGAAAGGAACTTACTCTCAACAATGTGCTGCATGTACCGGACATTCGAAAGAATCTAGTCTCCGGATCTCTGTTGAGTGAAAATGTGTTTAGGCTAGTGTTTGAGAGTGATAAGTTTGTACTTACTAAGAATGGATGTATGTAGGAAAAGTTACATGTTTGATGGCCTTTTCAAAATGAATGTAATGACATGGATGTGATGTAGTGTTTCCTAACTTCTTTCACTTCCCCCAGTGCCAGGATTCTATTTCTTCTCTTCCTTCCTGTATTGCTTGTCTTGTTCTCCTAGTTACTTTCTCTCACTTAACTCCGCTATCAACTAGGGATATTTGAACCAAGCCGAATCTGTGGACTGAGTCGCTACTGCACTCTGTCTTGTCTTGAAAGAGGAACTCTCAATTACAAATCCACATATATACCTATTCCACTTTCCTGCAATAAAGACTATGAATCTGATAGTATATGGGGCTTTGCTTTGACCATAGTAGCTACTCTCTCATAACTCCCTCTAACACAGGGAAGTAATCCAATCCCGAAAATGAAACTATAGTTGCTAACTTCACAAGACACTTGTTAGACGGTTTACAAAGCACCATGCTTTCTTGAAAGATTAATTCATGCAAGCAAGTTCCTGAACCGAGCTCACTGCCTTCTTCGCTTAGGAGTGCCTTATTGCTCTTTAGTATCGAATCTGTTCCTTCCCTACCTCCCTTTGCTTGGCTATTCGTGTTTAGCGCGCTCTTGTTTACCTTGCCCGAGCTTAAGCGAAGCGATCTGTCTTTCCGTTTAAGATAGATTTTCCCACTGAATTAAAGTAATGAAATTCCCCAGTTAAATAGCATTAGAAGCAGTTTCCCTCTTAACGAGGGATGGTTACACTGTCCTTCCCGACTCTTTGAGTCGATGACTAGTAACGAAACTCCTAACTTTGGACAGAGAGTGATTGACGACTTTAGGTGTTGATACTGACTTTGTTGACTTCACTCTTGACAGCTTGTTCTCTTTTGAGAGTCATTCACACTCGCAACTCTTATTGAACACTGCTAGCTATGAGGCGAGAGAGTGACTAGGTCGAAAAGGTGGAGCAAGGGAGTACCTATGAACTAAGAATTGGTAACTAACCTCTTGACTAACGGCTTGCCTTTGTTAGAAGGAAAGAAAGCTTATCCGCGCAATCAACGTGTATCGTTTACTTTGCTTTAATGAATGCTTAAATCCCTACTTCCACAACTTTAATGGGTGATTCTCCGTTCCTCATTAGAGTTCAGAAATAGCCCAGAATCCTTGCATTCATTATAATAAGTTGAGCTCTTCATAATGCTTAGTCTATGATTCAATTACCAGTCCTGAACTCAATTATCAATCGTTCAGTCCTTTACCTCAGACTAGCTGGTAGTTAGAAGTCCACTCAACTACCTTTGATAGAGCTTTCCTCACTCGTTACTCACTCCTCACATAAGGGGAACTCCTAACATTCCCTCTGAAACAAGAGGGAAGGTAGATTGTGACTAAGCCGAAGCTTCGATACCGTAGACTGACAACGTAACTTGAATGCCTTTCATTGCCTATTTTTCTTGTCAACTACAGACTTTCAATCTGTCTTAATGAATGCAGTGATGCTCTTAGCGCGCAACGGCTTAACTTAAGCTAGCTAGCTTCGAAAGCGTAACCATGTGTTTTTTCTCTTTCTATTCACTCTATTATCAATCCTGAACTCACTTTATTGCATTGATTTGCTGTTTGAAATCGATATTCTTTCGGTGTTTAGTTTAGTCAATGGTACCGTACCAACAAGATCGACTTCCTCCCTTTGTTCGTTAAGTTGGGATTCAATAATCACATAAATGAATCGAAGCTGTGCTCTATGCCTCTTTAACTTATTTTTTCAACCTTCACACGCCCTTGCCTGCTTTGATTCTTGTGCTTGCTTGTGCCCCCTTTTTTGGCGCTTGCCTGGATCGCTATCTTACTAGCAGTAGTGCTGTTTTCTATTGGAGCTTCCCCTATTCCTTTTATCGAGCATAATGATTCGAATCGGGCTTTGTTGTATAATTCTTTGCCGAAAGAGGTCTCCGCCGACCCAACGACTTTCCGATGTGATTGACAAGCATGGAACGGAGTTTAATTCATCGCGACAGGAGTTCACCAAGTCTAAGAATGGGCCGGTCATCCAACGAAAACGGGGACGGTCACCCAGCTAAGGCCCACTTTTACCTTAAAGATCAAGGTCTGTGAATGAAATGTCCTCTACTCGGTAGTAGTAGGAACAAGATGTAACTGATTCATCCGTGCCAACGAGAAGAGAAGGGGGGCTTCACCTGTTTGAATCCGCTGATCAGGAAGAGAGAAAGGAATAGGTTTTCTCTTTAGATAAAGCGGAAGCTCGTTCCTGGCCTCTTTGGCAGTAGCAAATCTGAATTCATAACCCGCCAATCTATCTTTGGACAAGAGTCGTCAGATCTTGCCCAGGCAAAGGAGCGATCGACACTCGCTCGCAAGTTTTAAGCGCAAGGACAAGTTGATTCAGAAAGGGGAACATGAGTCGCCCAGCCTGGTTCTTCTTTGTTTTCCTAAGCGATATGGTACAGCACGTAGGAAATAACAAGAAGAGAGAAGTAACGAGACGAGAGATCGCAGGAAATAATGAAGTACAAGCGTGAATTCTCTATCTATCTCTTTCCTTAGCTGAGAGAGAGAGGGAGCGAACTATCGACATGTAAGCATACCGAGTATGTTTGAAAACCCTAACACAAGACAATTAAAGGGAGGACTTACGTGTTCTTGGGCGAGTGCGGATGCAATCTCGGTTAGTATACAAGATCATCAATGTGTACAGTAATAGGATGCGATTACAGAGCCCTTTTCTTAGTTACCTTTCGGAGTGGTTCTATCTCTATTTTTGTAAAAAAGTAGTCCATAGCAACTAAGATAAGGGGGATTTGGTCATAGCCCCCTCACTATCTAATTTTTCTTTTAAAAGGACAAGAATTATATAAGTACTTTCAAAACCCCATGATATTTTAAAACTTGTTTTTTTTACTATATTACCCTCATATCTATCAGCTCTCCTAATAAGCCATCTTCACTATGTATTTCAGAGTAAAATTTTACTCTGTATGAAAGCAAAATTTTACTCTGTATGAAAGTAAAATTTTACACTCTGAAACTAAAGTAAAATTTTACTTTGTATAAAAGTAAAATTTTACTCTGAATGAGAGTAAAATTTTACTCTGTATAAAAGTAAAATTTGACTCTTAAAAATAAGTAAACTATGAGACTCTGAAGCTAAAAGTAAAATTTTACTCTGGTTCTGTCAAATGAAAAAAACAGAGCGATAGAACCAGAGTAAAATAAATCGATGGAACTTTGAGCTTTGAGCTTTGAATCAGGCCTATAATCCTTGAATCAATCGATGTTTACTCTGAAAAACATTGAATCAGGCCTATAATCCTTGAATCAGACCTATAATCTGAAAATTTCAGAGAAATCTCAATTTTTCGTACCCTGGTTCTTCAGATTTTTCAAATTTTACAGATTTTTCAGATTTTCGAAACTTTGAGCTTTCAAAAATCTTGAGATTTTTCATACACACAGATTTTTCAGATTTTACTTTAAATCTTTGAGCTTTTGAGTTCGAATCAAATGATCGCCGAGACCGATCTATGCAATCATTCAAATATCCGATCTTAAAGACTCAAAACACACATATATATAGATATATATATATATATAGATTAGAGATCGGAATATGTAGATATATATATATTCGAATTCAAATCTCAAAACACACAAACACACACATATATATATATATATATATATGTATCAGTGCGATTTGCAAGTTCTCTACAACTCCAGCCATGGAGGAAGCTAGGGTTAGAAGAGAGAGACGAGAGAGAAGATGAACAGTTGAAGGAGAGTTGAACGAGGAGAGTTGAGAAGATGCGGAGAGAGATCATCGGAGCTTAGGAATGACGACCGGCGGTGACGGACGCATCGGAAGAAAAGTTCTCCATAGCTCCGGCTATGGAGGAAGCTAGGGTTAGAAGAGAGAGACGAGAGAGAAGATGAACAGTTGAAGGAGATCTGTGAGGGTATAATAGTCTGATAAAATATTTAAATAATAAATTTTGTCTTCTATGCAAGACTTTATAATTATGAGGGGGGTTTAGAAAGTATAATTTTTTTCTTAGTCCTTCTAACAATGAAAAGAAGGTAAAGAGGGTTTATAGCCAAATTTCCCCTAAGATAAAGGCATGGCTGCAAGAGAGAACAAATGCAAATGAATTTGATTCCATGGGTGGAGGGTGGTAAGAAGCAATAAAGCACAGTGCAACGAGATGAATTCCTTTTTTTGTTGAAGGAGGGACAACTGCCGCTAAAAAGAAGGATGGTGGTTGGGTCGAGGCTTCGTGTACATGGCGTACACCCGACTATCGTGCCGGTTCCGGTAATGGTCTAAGCGCGCCAGGACTTGATATCCCGTGCCAACTGAAAGACGATCGACGATCTCTTAGGAAAATGAAAGATCGGTTTGATTTAAGGCTTCATTTCAGATACAGATTTAGGAAGGAGAAAAGAAAGCGGTCGAAAGCAAGCGAGGAAATGCTTTCTGAGTTCCTTCGATCTGGCACTTCTTTGAACTTATTGAAGCTTGAGAAAGAAGTCCTGCTCTGCTGCCCTGTGTTAAGCAAAGTGAGTTGACTTCGTCATGTAGTTGACCGAAGGTCTATCCATGAGAGTGAGCCGAGCC
This sequence comes from Camellia japonica, assembly GCA_030407325.1. Taxonomy (NCBI): domain Eukaryota; kingdom Viridiplantae; phylum Streptophyta; class Magnoliopsida; order Ericales; family Theaceae; genus Camellia; species Camellia japonica. Next base: position 84,439,441 of record JAPPVO010000002.1, read on the forward strand.
GAATGGCGTATCCCAAAAGAGGAGCACGGGGGCTCACTCCCTCAATGAGTCTATCCTGCTTCAGGCCATGTTGTTCAGTCTCCTGGAACTAAACTCTTAGATTCAGCCGCCTCCATCCATCGGCAATCCGCTCCCGTACGGACGTTGACATGCTTAGCGAAGGTCTCCTTTTTTACGACGAAATTTAGATCAGGTTGCACGAAAGGAAGGGGGAAACCCTATCTAGAAGTCGTTTTTGATGAGGAGAGGGAAAACCCCTCCCTAACGCTGGGCAAGATCAATAAATAAGAAGCTTCGGCTTAGGGCGACCAAACCAAGCTCGATTCGCTCCAAATTCCCACTGTGCCTTCCTTGGGAAAGGTGACCCGTATCTTCAGGTCGCTCCAGGCTCTACCGGAACCGAGCGTACCTTGGGACACGCGCTACAAAAGGCTTAGGAAGCGGGCCTGTCTGATGAGGGGACTTCGTAAACTATCTAACTTTGAAGCTATTACACCCAAAAGAAAAGGGTGAAACCACAGAAGCAGGTAACCCTGACTTCAAGACACATGGTGAAGAGCACCGGTCAAGCTCACAAGAGGGAAGGAACGAAAGATTGATTGATCTGCTGCTAGATCGGAGATATAAGGGAAGCGCTGGTAACCGAACTCTTTCGCGAAAGGGATTCCACCGCCGAGTCTGTGTCTGTTATGAGAGCAGTGGCTAATAGAACTGATGCGCCTCAGAAAGCAGCGTCCTTCTCAATCAATGCCTGGGCATCCCATACATAACCACCGAACTGACATTCTCCGTACTGAGTTCTCTCAGGTTCCAACTCTTGTTTTTCCGTAATAATATAATATAAAAAGGTTCATGACCATCGATCGGTCGGAAGGTTAAGAGTGAGAGATTTATGTTCAAAGTCAGGCGCTTCCTTGTATCCCGCTTGGCGGTACATAAGGGGAAAGACGAGAATAGACCTCAAGGTCGGAACCAGCTGTTTTGGTTTTCTTTCTTTGGCTATGGTTGCCTTGACCAGAGGGTGCCAAACCATTTAGAATGAGCCGTATCCAAAGATCCATTTACCCAGACGGTGTGCGAAACGAGGAAATTGGCCGTAGTAGGCCGAGTTTGACTCTATCGCCCGACACACAGCCCTCTATGTAGCGCTACCACAAGACCTTTCGGTGCCATCACAAGAACGAAGGAGACCCGCAAAGAGCGTTTGTTTGCACAAGGAGTGGAGCGATCCCTGAAATCATAGGTCCGATGAACAACTAAACCGAATGATCGAGAGACAATAACATAAGGGCACCTCTATAGACGCGAAAACCGAGTTACAGACCCCGGTGTGATGAATGTGAGAAGCATCGGCCCCGGAGAAGGCTGGATCGTAGGAAGCGAGTTATACGTCTATGAATCCTTCCTGTTAGCTCAACGAGTACCCAATATTCCCAGTAGGAGTCGGCATATCGTGCATAATGGATCCTGATTAAGTATGGGTCATCGGGGCGAAGAGGGGGGATCCCCTGTTGCTTTCGGGCCAGGCTCTAACCCGCTCACCTGTACCGCCTCCTCACCCAGCTCTATGAAGAGGCCTCTCCTTTCACTAAACGAGTGGTTCTTTGTGGAAATCCCCCCATTCTTTTTGGATGGAGAATGGAGTGCAACGAGCGACGGCGAACCGGCAGTTAGCTTCCAACCCTCACGGGCGAGGAAGGCACAAGGGCTCGACGGTTTGCCCGCGAAATCAAAAGCTGCCGTGTGGGATAACTATGAGACCGTGTTCCAACTCTTTTTCTTTAATTAAGATAAGAAGAAAAAGAGGTTCCTAAAAATAAACTTAGATCTTCAAGCTAAGATGCTAGAAGTGATAATTAAAGCGGAAAACTTGAAATAGAATGAATGATTCTTATTTGAAAGAATGAAGTCAAGCTAAGATTTCCAAGCAGAGGTAGGAAGAAGTGCCATCTGCTTAATCGGAATAATCCGCTGAAACAAACGCGGAGAAGGCCAATAGCGGGGCTTTTAAGCCACGTTGAGAAAGCAGTGAGGGGGACCCTATTCGACCGATCAAAGGCCTTTTTTAGTTAATAGACTATTTGATCTTGTTCAAACTCAAATCTTTGAGCTAGGGCTTAATTATATGGGTAAGGTCAGGTTGATAAGTCGCCTACTTCCTTAGCTTGCCTTTCTTGCTGTCCTTCATGGGGGAATAATAAGTTGGAGTGGATCCCTGCCGCCTGGTAGTGGGTGTGTGTGGGCGAAGTCAAGATTAAGATGAAAGGGACGACGATTAGAATATTCTCCTTTAGAAGACGATTCTCAAGAATGGATAAAGGATGGATGAGACAAATGATATGACCTTGAGCAATGGCATAGTGAACCAAAAAGTATCCAGGCCTTGTTGTTAGGAATAACAAATTTTGATTCTCATTAATAGCACTTAACGAACCAACCAGCTAACCATATACTTTACCCGCGTTGAATGCAGGATCATTCGCAGGGGATAAGAGTACATCAAACCCATGTAAGGCCTTACCGTGAACAGATTGTATCCACTGAGCAAATATAGATAGATAGTAGGTTCAATCAAGATTTGTTTTGATGAATTACCATTACCAGATGCGAGCATAACATCATTATGAAAATGAAGTCCTAGAGTGGGACGGCCTCGGAATAAACTAGCCTAACTCACTCAGATGAGAGATGTTAGCTTCCTAACATTCTTGCCATGCAAATGCATTATCCTTCTTTCGTTCCAGATTATAATCCCTGATAGAGAGTTATTAATTGTGTTATAAAGACCCATCTGCGAAGAGTGTTTATAGCAGTTCCTGCCCCTTGTGAGGTACCGAATAAGTGAAGTTACTACTTGAATCAAGCTTCTGAGCATACAGATTCCACTAACCTATAAAAAGAGGCTCTAAACTTTGGGCTGTAGGCATCGAATGCTGCTATTGAATGTGCTGTTGTTGGTGAGTGAATAACCGGTCTTGTCGTATCAGCTGTGATGTTATCAATTGAATCAGCTGCACATGAGCTAGTGGGATATCGATAATATGAATCTCACTTTATCAATTTCTTTTTCATGTCTCCGACAAGTATAATAATAGCAGAGGAATAGGCCCAGAATCAATTGCTGGTATAGAATCAGTTCTTTGTGTAGACACTCTTGGTCCAATTTAATTAGAATCCATTGTTGCGCTAGAATAAGCTCTGGAACTAGGGCAAATCCTAGTGGAAGGTTTTTAATCATTCTTTGGGATTAGCTCAGAGGAAGGCGGCTTGTTATGCGACATGTTCGCAGAATGAATCGAGACTCTATAGATGACTATTTCCCTCGTGGAAAGAGCCATTATTCAACACTGACAATACAAATAAGGCATATTAAAAGCAACAAAATCTTTCTTCTTCGGCAAGAGAATCACTACGACGTACCGGAATTGAATCAATATCGGTACAGCCAGAGGCATGGTCAAGTACTGAATCTCTGGCGGAGCCTTATTCAAAGATAGGATTGGGAACCCATAAAAGACCGATAGGGAGAACAAGCAGATTCCCTACTCAATTCCTTTATTAGATAGGGCAGCTAGCCATATATATAGAAAGGGTTGTGCAGTTGATAGAAGCAAGCCTACTGACCGAGCTAGTAGGGCACTTCTTATGGTAGGAGGCTCATTGCCAGCAAACCCAAAACTTTGAAAAATGGGGCCAATTGGGAAGTGGCCCGACTTAGCCAGCTGATAGAGATGCGGGGGTCTTCCTCCTTTTTTGATTGGTCTACAGGACTTCTGCAAACTAGCTGATAAGAAAGCAAAAAGGGATGCCTTTTTTAATTAGCCAACGTCAAGACCTGCAATAGAGTCCTACCACGTTAAGGGAGAGCACCCAACTTGCTTGTTGACACGTGAGGGGAAATAGGAGTCTGAGGTGGCAGGATTTACCACTAGAGCCCTATGGTAGTGATGGTTGGTCCCACTACTCCTTCGAGTGCCTTTTGTACTTAGCGTCGGAAAGAGGTGCTTCTACAACGAAGGTGCTAAAACCTAAAACTAGGCGAACTTACTTCGGAAACTTAAACGAATCAATTCATTTAATGTAGACATAGTTCTTTCCTTTATAAAGACTTACCCCCGGCCTTGTCAGCTCATCTATAAGGGGCGAGCGATCGGTCCTTTGTCTAATGGTAATGCGAATCTCTTGCAATTGGTCTATGGCAAAGGGTCATCTGTCTAATAATCAGTCGGAATCAGCCCACGAATGACTTTCTTTTTTTAAATAGATGGCCTTTTCGCTTTTCTTTCTACTGTCAGTCGTTCCAACAGTCCTTTACTAGTAAGCCTTTATAGGCCTCTATCTCGAATTTCTCACTTTAATCAATCGCAACTCTTGCATTTGGAAACTGGAAATGTTCTCTTGCTTGTTGACTTGCGGTCTGCCCATTCCAGTGGTTCAGGACTCAGGCTATAAGGCCTCTTTTCGATAGTAAAAAGGCCTGTTCAATCTATCTGATGTAGGAGGAGTTCATCTCTTCGATCTCTTTCTTTCCTTCTGGGGTGAAGGAGCTAACTAAACCAGTTCTAGAGTTCATGAGTGAATCTCAATCAAATCAATATAAGCAGAACATCACCCCCGAGAACATTGAAGGGCAAGTAAGAAAAGGCTGCAAACAGAAGTTGGGCTTGATATTGTTCAAATATAGTAGGGAGAGATGGAGGGCTATAGGAGGGAAGAAACTAGTCCTCAAAAAGAGTAAGTCTCAGTTCTTCCATCCAGTGAGGGTTTTGCAGAAGAGAGGTGCAAGAGCTTCCATCTCGAAAGAAGGAGGGAACTGGGGGTTGCTAACGCAGTCAAGCCAGTCAGAAGAGCAAAGTTTGCCTTCTGGGCTAAGAACGATGGACTATACCCTTGTGCCTCTTCTGGACGACGAGTGGCTTGTACTATCTTCGTAGGCATGGAGGATGTGTACCATGCTACAAGTAAATTATCTTCCAAACAGTGTCGGCGGTTGATGGGTACATATGGGTAAACCACTGAGCTCCGAGCAAAGGGAGGAAAAGTTAGAAGATCAACAAATTCGACAAAGTGATGATTGATTTTCTCTCTTAACTTGGACTCTTCAGGTTTTGGCCAGTTTCTCCAACAAAAGCCTCGGAAGAAGAAGAAGCTGTAGCCTCATTCCACGCAGAAGGCTGTGGGTCAGAAGAAGAGCTTCCAATATCCATGTTTGAAAAATTTTGGTTTAAAGAATTATGGACAATAGGTTTGTAATCCAAAGGTCGATAGTTTGCAAAAGCTTCCATGACTTGAATATAGGAAGGTAGATAAAGGTGGCTAATCAATGCATGAAGGTTCTTTTGAGGACGAACAACATTATCAAACAACTCTTCATATGCTTGATCAAGGTAAGAAAAGGTTTTCTTGGCCATGAAAGCTGTACCAATCTTTTCAAATACTGAGATAGTGGGAATGTTCAAAGGATAGAAGAGAATTTAATGCAAATGTTTCATTGATAAATGACGGTTACATTTCTGAAAAAGTGCAAAGCCCATGCACGTTCTAAGATGTGGATAAAATGCCTTGATCCACTAATATCACCAAGTATTGGGTATATTAGTGCGTGGGGTAATGTTGGCTACATATTTTGTACAAGCCAATCATAGTTCAACACGTGGCAGGATGAGGGCAATACGGGAAAACAATTTAAATATTCAATCGTAATCACACACGTGACAGTTAGTATTGGTTATTGTGGATCTGCATAACACTGGATCAGCAAAGACATGCAAGATGACGTGGCTTTAACGGTTACTCATATATTTAAATTCAAAATCATGAGGGAAACCTAATTGCAGACATGGCGTAGTGGAACTAACTGTGAGGAAACATGATCAGCAATCATGGAGGGATGATTCGAAGGTTAGAAGCTCATTTTGACGATTATCATTGAAAAGTATAAATAGCAGAGAAGGCCCCAGAAAGAAGCCCCCGAATTCAGATCCAGAAACCAGTTTTATCTACTTTATTTTCCTTCCAGTTTTTACATTTTTTGTTCTTTACATTTTTGTACTTTAAATTCCTGCACTGCACTTCATTCATAAGAGTAGTTTCAAGTAGCTTGTTGCTGTAAACTTCTACGAGGCTGAATTAGATCATTGTAAGTCTTTTATTTTTACTTAATGAAATGCTACAATTGTTCTTCATTTAATTATTGTTTGCTAAATTCTCCTAAACAAAGCCACCAATAAAAGTCCTCTTCATTGAGGCTGAAAGAACTGAAACACAATCGTCTGATAATTGGTTGGCAATTAATCTTCTGTAAGGACTGATTGATCCTTGCTGGCACGCTTAAAATTACAATACTAACCTTCGAAAGCCAAAAAAGTCAACATATATTTTTGGCACGCCCGGTGGGACTAATTGAAATGGCTAGACGTAGGAGACAAGGAGAAAATGAACGCTTGGAAGAAGGTGTGGAAGGAGAGGTAGAAATACCTAATCCAGAGGATAATGTGATAACACATCCTGTGGAAGTACCTGTCTTATCAGAACCTATGGTCGAACAGACCAGCACTTCGGAGCAAGTACCACATGTTCAAAATATTGGACGAGGCCATGGAGTTGGACCATCCACTGTTCCATCTACTCAGCCAATGAATCCATGGGGAGGCCTAGTAGATGCCATGGGACAGCAGTTAATGAACACAATGGAAAGATGGGCAATATCCTTTATGGATCGAATGAATACCCATCAACCAACTAACGCAAGGCACATAGAGGAAATTCAAATGTCCCTCAGCAAAGATTGGCTAGAGATAAACAGCCTATGCAAAGTAATGGACATACTAATGGTCAAACTAGTAATCAAAACTATGAAAGACCATCACCTCAGTCTTGGTATGAGCCTCTTTCGAGGCCTGTGACAAATCAAAATGCCTCATTACTTAACAATGAAACCATGCAAATTGGTAGATCTGGCCAACACAAGAAAATAGCGTAAGAATGTTTCCAAATCCCATGTTTGAAGCCATACCTAGCACAAGGGGGTTCACTAATCCTTTGCTCGAATTTGTACCCGGGGGGTTGAAGGGTTTCCTGCGACTGGAAGAGACACAACACCTGTTCCAACACCTTTCGCAGGTCCTTTCGCAAGACAGGCTCAGAGGGGTCACCCATACCCTCAACAGCAGCCAGCACCACAGGGACAACCAGTCCCAAATATACCTCCCTATGGACCAAGAGGACCTCAGGCACAAGGTTGTCCACCAAATCCTGTGTTTGTTCCTCCAGTGGTGGTTCAACAAGCACAAAATATGGTTCCTAGGGACCAAATTGCTGATATTGTTAGAGAAATGTGTGGGCCTATGGCTCGGGGGTTCAAACTCCTGTGTATAGGAAACCATATCCAGAATGGGTGGATAGGATACATGAATACCTGAGAGGGTTTAGAATGCCAGACTTTGCTCTTTTTGTGGGAATGGAAACCAGTCAACGATAGAAGATATTACTAGGTTCGCTGCCCAATGTGGTGAATTTACCAATAATGATTACATGAAGTTAAGACTGTTCCCAAATTCTCTAACTGGGGCAGCTTTTGTATGGTATATTAACCTTACACCTGGCTCTATCCAAACTTGGCAACAAACGTAGGAGGCGTTTCATGCCCAATTCTTCCAAACGGAGCTAGAAGTTTCCATAGCAGACTTGGCAAGGTTGAGTCAAAGGCCTGATGAGAAGGCTGCTCAATTTATTGCCAGATTCAAAAGAGCACGAAACAAATGTAGGATCATTCTACTAGAGCCTGAATTCGTGAGATTGGCTCAAAATAGTTTAGAGTTTAGGCTTCGAAAGAAGTTTGACTCAACTGAGTTTAGAGACTTACTGGAATTAACCTATAAGGTATCTAGGTATGAATCATTACTAGAGGAAGAACAAGATCGAAGTAATGCATCATACAAGATGTATTATAGAGATCCTAATTATGAGATTGATGAAGCAGAGATTGTAGGGAAAGAGCCTGTGATCTGTGAGGCATTAATTCATAAAGACACTATAATAGACTAGCAGTTTAAAAAGAAAGACCTTCATAGGAAATATTCTTTCGATTTAACAAAGGCAGATGACATTTTTGATCATTTGCTTGCGGCAAACTTTTTAAAGTTAGCAAAAGGAGTCAAAATTCCTTTTCCAAAAGAACTTAAAGGAAATGTGTATTGTAAATGGCATAATTCTTAGTCTCACTCAACTAAAAACTGTATTGTTTTTCAAGACAGATCCAAGAACAAATTCGAAAGAGGAGTTTAAAATTCCCAGCTAAAGCAGAAAAAGCTATGGGAATTGACACTAATCCATTCCTAGAAATTGGAGAAGTTGTAGCCATTGTTATTGTGCCAGACTTCCAAAACCTATCCTTGAAGGAATTGGAAGAGGTTAATGTGCAAATGCATGTTGCCAGCCAGACTACTATCAAGAAAAATGCTAAAAGTTAACCAGCTGATGGACAGGGCTTTGCAGTCTAAAGGGAAGACTCTGATGAGGAAGCACTGGATAATGACTTTAGAGGCAGTTGTCATGCAAAGAATGTGTCCCAGATGCAGGTTAAGCTACAAGTGGTTGAAAGGGCTCCCGATTGATGGGAAGCAGTATTACAATGATGTGTAGAGGCATCCTAAACCAACCAGTGCCTATAACAAAAGGCCATATCCAACTGGCCCTAGACAGCAGCCATTCCTAGCTGGGCCAACAGCCACTAGAGTGCACTCCAAGGGTAAGAGACCTTTACATGAGTTCAAACCACCTAACTATTACAAAATGGAGGGAAATCATCCTGAGAGGAGACTTGAAGTGGGTTCAAGTTATGGGATCAAAGCCAGAGATTGGCCCCCTAGACCAGCCTCACACAAGATGGAAAGTGGCCACCTTCATGGAAGGCCTGAATTAGGCCCAAAATAGGGAGTCAGGGCCAAGCAGTGGCCTTCACAAGCAGCTTCGAAACTGGTTTCGAAGGAAGAAAGAGACAGTTTGACAACTGAGCTAGTGGGTTCATGGGTACCTGGGGTTCCAGATTGGTTTGTCATGCAGAACAAACCTAAGGAAATACCTACCCAAAGAAGTGTTGTTGGAGACCAGGGTAGGATGGTTAAACCTCTCTTGGTGGCTCCAAATAATTGGGTGTTACTAAAGCATCCAAAAACAAAGGAACCAAATATGGTCCCAATGATTTCTAGATCTCAAAAGAGGAAGATCCAACGAATGTACACTCAGTACCAGAAGGATTTGAAAGAAAGTGGGAAAAGCTCTTCATTAGTCCAACCAAAGGGCCAGACAGAGGGAAGAAAAAGTCCAAAGTTATATCATAGTCCAAAATCGACTCCTCAAGACAAAAGGAGTTGCGACAAAGAGCAATTGGCCAAAGTTCACTCCGAACTGAAAGCCAAAGAAAGATCCAGTTTAGCAGGATTGGAAAGGGCTTTGATGGAAAGCGATAGTAAGACAGAGGGAGAAGTTGGCCTAGGCCAAAGAAAGGAGATGGTTAAGGAGGAAATGTTTGAAGCCTTCATGGCTGACTAGACATTTTTTGGTCAAAAAACCAGCAAAAACAGACCATTCGAAGGAAGTCACTAGTACTGAAGTGCTAGAACGCAGCATGGAAGATGTTTCTGAAGTAATTGAACAAGTTGGCCTAGAAAAGAAGCAGGTACAACCAGTGGTCCAATTTGGCTCGTTTCCTCCAGTGTCAGTGAATATGGTGCATATACTACCACAGGAGTTCCAGGCTGAAGATGAAAACCAAGAAGGTCAGGAGATTGACCCAATTCTAGTTTCTAGTGAAGATTCACAGGTTAGCATGGTGCAAGATGAATCCGAAGTGGCCACACCAATGAAGCTAGAGACAAGAGTGAGGAAGAGGTAAGTATTAACCTCATACCCTTTTGAGTATCCTACGACATCCATGACAACATGTCAAACCCTTGTATATCAAGGCCTTCTTCGATGGGATACAAATGAACCAGGTATTGGTGGATAATGAGGCAGCAGTAAACCTACTTCCGAAATCTTCTTTGAAGAAACTAGGAAAAAGGAACCCTAGATTAATCCCAAGTAGCACAACCATTGCTGGTTGCGCTAGAGACAAACAGATGGCTCAGGTATTTTGCCCATCAACCTGAGTATGGGAACCAGGGATTGCATGACGGCATTCTTCGTTATCAACAGCAATGCTAAGTATAATGCTCTACTTGGTAAGGATTGGATTCACACCAATAAATGTGTGCCTTCCTCTCTACATCAGAAGATAATGATGGCCTTGTGTAATGGAGAAACAGAGGAGATCAATGCAGACCCTCAACTCTTCATAGCTTGTGCAGACTTTGCAAAAGCCAAATTGTATACTGAAGAAGTGACACCACTCAGTATACTGAGAAAACCTGATGGATCAGCTGAAGTGACGACTGATGAGGAATTAGCACACCTGAGGCATTTAGTCCAAGAAAGTGCTGATGAAGAACTTGTTGCCAAGGATGACAATGATGCCTGGTTATAGGCAAAAAGACGGAACCCAGGAGGCCAGATCTTTGGCTTTAATTAAGTTCTCAGTATTGGACATAAAATCAATAGTCCAGAAGGTGCAAGTAAGAGAAAGAAGCCACAGTAGTTGGCTGTAAGCAGGAGCAGCAACAGGTCAGGTTTTTGGCCTTTGATAAATATTGTGCGTTGGACATCGAAACAAAATTCCAGGAGATACAGGAGAAGAAGCCTCATGGATAGACTTTGTCTATGAGGAGGAGGGCAAAGATGTTGAATCAAAGGAACTGGGAGCAGAACAAAGCAAAGAAATTGCTTCGAAGACAGAAGAAATTAAAAAAGAAGCATTAGTGAGTCCTCAGATACAAGACCCTTTGGAAGAAGTTAACTTACGGGAAGGTTCTACACAACAACCCATCTATATAAGTGCTTGGTTAAATGCTCTCAACAGGGACCAGTTGTTGATGGTTTTAAAGAGATATAAAGATTCTTTTGCATGGTCTTATAATGAACTACCAGGATTGGATAGGTCATTAGTAGAACATAGGCTCCCTATGAGGCCTAATTTCAAGCCATACAAGCAAAAGCCAAGAATGATGAGTCTTGAAGTGATTCAGAAGGTCAAGGAGGAAATTCTTAGGCTTCTTAAGGCAGGCTTTATTAGGACAGCTAGGTATGTTGAATGGCTATCCAATATTGTGCCTGTAGTTAAGAAGAATGGTAAAATGAGGGTATGCATCGATTTCAGAAACCTAAATTTAGCGACTCCAAAAGATGAGGACCCCATGCCCATAGTAGATTTATTGGTGGCTAGTTCAGCAAGGCACAAGATTTTATCAATGATGGATGGGCACTCTGGTTATAACCAAATCTGCATTGCAGAAGAGGATATCCACAAGACAACATTCAGATGTCCTGGGAACATTGGTACCTTCGAATGGGTTAAAATGCCATTTGGCCTGAAGAATGCTGGGGCTATATATCAAAGGGCTATGAACACTATCTTTCATGATCTCATTGGAGGATATTTAGAGTGTTACATTGATGACATTATAGTGAAGTCCCAATCCATGGAGGAACATTTGTTTCACTTGGAAGCAATTTTTGAAAGAATGAAAAAGTTCAAGTTGAAACTTAATCCTCTCAAATGTGCTTTTGGCGTATCAGCTAGAAACTTCTTGGGCTATGTAGTACACAAGAAGGGAATGCAGATTGATCAGAATAAAGCCAAAGCTATCATTGAAGCCAGACCTCCATCAAGTAAGAAAGAAGAACAAAAATTCCTTGGACAGGTTAATTTTCTTTGAAGATTTATTTCTAATACTGCAGGGAAAACTAAAGTATTTTCTTCCTTATTAAGGTTGAAAGATGAAGAGGAGTTTGTGTGGATAGCAGAGCATCAAACTGTTTTTGAAGGAATCAAAGCCTATTTGGCCAAGCCTCCAGTGCTGATGCCACCAAAGGATGATAAGCCCTTGAAGTTGTATATTGCTGTAGCAAAAGATTCATTGGGAGTTTTCTTGGCCCAGGACAATGAAGAAGGCAAAGAGCAAGCAGTTTATTACCTTAGTAGGTTTCTAAATTCTTGTGAATGTAAATATTCAACTGTAGAAAAGTTGTACCTTGCATTGTATTTTGCTGCAATGAAACTAAGATACTATCTTTTGCCTACAACTGTCTTGGTAATTGTAACCACAGATTTGGTTAAATATATGTTGTCTAGACCTATGTTGAGAGGAAGAATTGGCAAATGGATACTAGCTTTATCAGAATTTCATCTAGAATATGTCCCCTAAAAAGTAGTAAAAGGACAAGTTTTAGCTAATTTCTTGGCAGATCATCCATGTCACACAGAAAGCCAAGAGATAATGGAGCTTGGTATGGTTAGTGTTAAACCATGGCAAATGTGGTTCGATGGATCAAAAGCCAACGGTCTAACTGGAATTGTACCCTCTGTTATTAATAATAATACATCTTCTTTTGACTTGATTGAGTCTTCAAATTTGTGGCATGGTAGAATAGGACATGTTAATTATGGATCTTTGCGTAGATTAATTAATATGGAATGTTTACCTAAATTTGACATTGATTTAAATCATAGATGTGAAATTTGCGTTGAGACAAAATTAACTAAAACTCCTTTTTATTCAATTGAACGAAGTACGAAGCCACTTGAATTAATTCATAGTGACATTTGTGATTTTAAATCAATTCAAACTAGAGGTAAGAAAAAATATTTTATCACTTTCATAGATGATTATACTAGATATAATTATGTTTATTTAATTCAAACCAAGGATGAAGCTTTTTAAACTTTCATTCAATAGAAGAATGAAGTTGAAAATCAACTTGGTAAGAAAATTTAAAAACTTAGAAGTGATAGAGATGGTGAATATAAATCACCTTTTGGTGAGTTTTGTAAAGAATATGAAATAATTCATCAAAACCACCGCTCCTTACTCACCTCAGCAAAATGGAATTGCTGAAAGAAAAATAAGACTTTAAAAGAAATAATGAATGCCATGTTAATCAGTTCTGGATTACCTCAGAACTTGTGAGGGGAAGCAGTACTTTCTGCTAATTATATTCTGAATAAAGTACCCCAAAAGAAAGTGAATCAAACTCCTTATAAATGTGGCATAGGAGAGTATCATCCTACAAATACTCAAAAGTGTGGGAGTGTTTGGCTAAAGTAGCTATTCCTAGTCCTAAAAAAACTAAGATAGGTCATAAAACTGTTGATTGCATTTTCATTGGTTATGCCAAGAATAGTTGTGCATATCGGTTTTTGATTCATAAGTCAGAACATTCCGAAATGCATGTAAATACTATTATTGAATCTCAGAATATTCTTTGAACATATATTTCCAAACAAGACTGGACAATAGACTAGTACTAATAAAAGATCTTATGATGCTATTACTAGTCATGATCAAGAACAAGATCAGGAATAAGAGCAAGAGATAGATCAAAATAAGGAAGGAACCTAGGCCTAGTAAACGTGCTAGAATCTCAAAATCTTTTGGTCGAGATTTTCTAACATTTTTGTTAGAAAATGAGCCTTTAACTTTTAAAGAAGCTATGTCCAGTCCTGAGGCTCCTTTATGGAAAGAAGCTGTAAACAACAAAGTTGAATCCATCTTGTAAAATCACACTTGGGAATTGGTGGATTTTGCCACTAGGTTGCAAACCTCTTGGATACAAGTGGATTTTCAAAAGAAAAATGAAAGTAGGGGATCAATTGACAAAAACAAGGCCAGGCTTGTGGTTAAAGGATATAGACAAAAAGAAGGTCTTGACTACTTTAATATATACTCACCAGTTACTAGAATAACATCCATTAGAATGCTAATTGCCATTGCATTTTTGTACAATCTTGAAATTCATCAAATGGATGTGAAAACCACTTTCTTAAATGGTGAGTTAGATGAAGAAATTTATATGGAACAACCAAAAGGATTTTATGTTCTAGGAAAATAAAATAAAGTGTGTAAACTGGTTAAATCATTATATGGTTTAAAACAAGCGCCAAAGTAATGGCATGAGAAATTTGACAAGGCAATGATGTCAAATGGATTCAAAATTAATGAATGTGACAAATGTGTTTATATTAAAAACACGAGAAGGGGATATGTTATAATATGTCTTTATGTGGATGATATGCTCATCATAGGTAGTAATATTGACATGATTAAAACTACCAAGAAAATGTTAAATAAAAATTGCCATGAAGAACATGGGGATTGCTGATGTAATACTTGGTATGAAAATTACCAAAACATCAAAGGTTATGCTTTGTCACAATCTCATTACATTGAGAAAATACTTGACAAATTTAGCAAAGATGATGATCATCTTGCTAGAATACCTATGGATATTAATTTGTTTCTCTAAAAATATACAAGAAAGTATTTCTCAATTAGAGTATACCCAAATTATTAGAAGATTAATGTACTTGATGAACTGCATTCGCCCAGATATAGCTTATGCAGTAAGTAAATTAAGTAGATGTACGAGCAATCTAAGAGTAGAACACTAGAAAGCAATTATAACGGTTCTCAGATATCTCCGATTTACTCGTAACATTGGGCTAAATTATACGAGATATCCAGCAGTACTTGAAGGATACTGTGATGCAAATTGGATATCGGATACTAAAACTCAAAATCTACTAGTGGGTATGTCTTTACTCTTGGTGGGGCGGCTGTATCTTGGAAATCTTCCAAACAAACTTGCATTGCTAGGTCTACTATGGAATCAGAGTTTATAGCTTTAGATAAAGCTGGGAAAGAAGCAGAATGGCTTCGCCACTTCCTTGAGGATATTCTAATGTGGCTAAAACCAGTGTCTGTTATATGCATACATTATGATAGTCAATCAGTAATAGGTAGAGCACAGAGCCATATGTATAACGGTAAGTCACGACACATTCGTCGTCGACATAACACCATGAGACAACTACTCTCTAATGGAATTATTTCCATTGAATATGTAAAGTCTAAAGACAACATAGCGGATCCACTAACCAAAGGGTTAGCAAGAGAGTTAGTTTAGAATTCATCGAGGGGAATGGGATTTAAGCTTATTAAATAAGAGTTACCACAACGGCAACCCTACCTAGTTGACTGGAGATCCTAAGATCTAGGTTCAAAGGGATAACCAAGTTGTGTATGACTCATAAGAATCACTGGGGAGTCAAATTCCTACCCATTTCTATGGTGAAATAGTGATGTCTGCGGCGTTTTAGGTTAAGTAAAACTTTTAATGATTCTTATATCTAGGAATACCTACTGGAGTATGACAGGATACTCTTTATAAGAATCACCTATATGAGTGTGTGAACTGGGCCGGTTCTATGAGATTTGTGAAGGGCTACAATTCTCTAGAGCACTCATGAAAAACCAGGTTGTTCAGGGCCAAAATGAATACAATAGTGAGAACTAGATTGTGTTTGGTAATATACTGTGTGAGTTCTATTGGCTTGGTTTACACAAATGGTTGAATAGTTCAAGACATCATGTTTACTGGTTAGCTAGTAAATCCGATAGTATCTCACAATGGAAGGTTCAAAGCCAAAAGCTACCTATCCTTTGCAGAATATTTCTAATTTTTGTACTCTCTATAATTAGATCATGTTGTTGCATTTTCTTTCCATCAAATTCCATTCATGTGAGGGATTGTTGGAAATAATGGTTTTATAGGCTTATTTTGGGCCAACTTTGAGCCCAAACTTGAGTGGGTCCCAAACGTCATTTGGGTGGGTTCAAAGAGATGATGTGTTCTTTACCACATGGAAAGTCACACGATGCAAACGGTTCGTCAAAACCATTTATGAGTGAATGAGAAGTTGACGTTGTTTTTGGGTTCGTGGAATGGACAATTAAAGAATAAAATATGGGTTTCTTTGTAATGGTAGTCTCACATTGGAAACTTAAGAGAACTTACGTGTGTATATAAGTTCTAGGTGACAACACTTGGGTTAGGCCCCAAGGGGAACCCCAAGTTTGTAGAAGGGAGGGTTATGGACAAAGTGAACCTTGGCTCAAACTACCATACACGCCACCGTAGCCGCCGCTGCCGCCGCCGTCCGTCCGGCCGAGCCAAGCCGTGCCGGGCTGGGTTGTGGGTCGGGTCGGTTCTAATATTAATTTTAAAAAAAATTTATTTGAATTTTTTCCAGAAATTCTTGTGGGAAATTTATTTTTTTTTGAAGGAAATTAATTCAAATTTTGCGCCAAAATTTGAATACAAATTTTTCTTGTCCATACAATGCTTTTCTGATCCAATTCCAGTAAATTCAAACTGTTTGTAACAATTATAAAACTGCCAGCAGCAGTTATAAAACTACTAGCAGTTTGGATAGGTTCAAAACTGCAAACAAATCTGTTCATTTGAATTCTACACCTGTTGACTTCCATATGCACCTGTTCGACCTGTCCAAACAACCACCAATATGCCTATAAAAGCAGATTTGTTCTAGCAGATTGGGACATCCTAAAAAGTTTGAAATTCTCTTGTTTTCCTTATGGTTTCGCTCTCTTGCACAAATTCTCTTCATTTTAGTTTGAGGAAAATTCTGAGAGTTTAGAACACAGGTTTGGTTCGCCATACAAATTGTTTGGAGTGCCACTACAATTTGTGTAAAGATTATTGTATCTTGGGAGATAGACACCATTCATCTGTAAGCACCGAAGCAGGGCGAATCTGTCTTAATGACAAAGTGTCACACACTCAACTTGATCTTTTTTTTGTACTTATACATTTTGGTAAATAAATTCTGTAAGTAATTTATTTTATTTTTTTGATTTGGTTTCAAGTTATTTATTTTACACAGAAGATTATTCCAACAAAATACAAATAAAGTCAATTAAAAAATAAGATGAAAGCTGTGATATCCAACGTTGATGAAAATTCTCAAACAAGACTAAGTTCTATACTCTATAAAAAGAAGCCCCGTAATTTATTCATCATTCTGAACAAATAGGATTTCGGAGTTAGTTAACTAAATCTCACATACTTACTTGGGGAAGGTAACAAATAAAAAAATTGGGAATAAACATCATGGAGTAGAACTAGACAAAACCCCTTATACATAACAGCAAATGTTAACAGAGCCGTGAATGATATGTATAATTCTAAAATTATTAAAAATTATAGGGATGGCTAAGAAGAACTTGACATAAACCAAGGAAAATGAGGCAATAACGAGACATGTGGGCCGCAATGGATCCTCACTAAAATCAATGGAGCAGACACTTTTTGTGCTAACATTGAGGAAATTAATGGATTGCACTGAAACAAGGGGATTTATATTACGAATTGTTGAAGGTCACAAAGAACATTGACTGCAAACTTGAGAGTGACTAGAAACATTGGCTCGCTCACCCTTTTCTTTAGTAGCTTCATCTTTAGAAAGCTTCTCGATCTAAACAATGACCCAAGTAAAACATAAGCAAAAGGAAAGAAAGAAAGAAATAAAGGAGCAGATTCTCTCCTCATTCCTTCAATGTGTCATTGTCTAACATACCGCCATTAGAAACAAATAAAACAGACAAACTTTGAAACCAAGTGCTACCACAATCAATATCTGAAACAAAGAGAAGAACACAAGATATTAAATCAAAAGCAACAAGAGAACTTCACAGGATATTAAGTTTGTGGAAGTTAGGAATTTGGAGATTTATTAGTTTAATTTGCTATATGTTGCTGGCACATGTGAAGATTGCAAGTTTATTCAAGAAGTTTTCTATCAGTTAAAGCATTAAAATAAATAAATAAATAAATTTAACTCCTTTTACTTTAGTCTCGTTTCCTATCTTTTTTTTATTTCATTTTGCTTTCCCTCAATAAATCTAAGATCCAAACATGGCCTACAGTTACTTTAAGGATTCTATAAACTATAAAAATGCAAAGCACAATAAAGAAAATTCACAACCTTGAAATGTCAGTCAAAGCACAGCAGAACATTTGCAAACTTAAATTATATAAATATTTGAACAATGAAAAAAGATGCAAATTCAAGATGAACCTTAGGTAAAAGTACTTGTTTTTGAAGATTCAATAAAGTCAATATTTCTTTTCTCAACTCAAGATGCTCTGCACATACAGCTTTGGTTAGAACCTTTGGTTTTAAATTAACCTTTGGAGCAATAAGGAAACACAAAAAGGAGAAGTATCTGAAGCTGTGCACCTCAAGCAAGCCAACTTGAGCAACTCAAGTTATAACTCTCACTATAGTATAATACATGTAACACCAACAATTAAAGTAACTATGTGATTCATATCTATGGAATTCACTCATTATTTTCATAGTATCATCATGGGGCATATTGTCAAACACATGATGAGTAAAATATAAAATTATAAAATTTTAGTAGTTCAATCAAACACCAACAAGATAGAAATCCATCAAGAAAAAAGAAAGTAACATATATAGATATTATGAAGTTTCTGATATCAATTAGTCAATGAATGGGAGGTTTAAAAAAAAAAAATCATTCATCAAATCCATCAGTATAGCGATTCCAATTTTAACCTGACCCTTTTGCATCCTGGACTCGGGTTTCTTGGTTCCACGTTGTTGTTTATATCTTACTTCCCTTGTATCTCTTTAAATTTGGCTTTAGGACCAAAATTCTACTCATTCGCTTGAGTGGCACTTCTTGCGCTTGAGCGGGCTTTGTGAACTCTCAATATTTTGCAGGTCTGCAAAACTACTAGGAGAGTGTATTCTACACTCGAGTGGGCTCAGCTCGAGCGGCCTTTCTTGCGCTCGAGTGTTGGTCTGTTGTCTGTAAAACTACTGAGAGTGTGCATTTATGCTTGAGTCGTTTCTTGCGCTCGAGCAGAACAACTTATTGTGTCTGATGCTCGAGCGTCACTTCTTGTGCTCGAGCGGACTGTGCGTATATCAGTCTGAGAAGATCACTTTTTACATCACTTTTTCATAACTTTCTCTCTCAAAACCATAAATCTAGTGCTCCTCTCTCTAAAATTCACTCTCTATTTCTCTTATTTTTCACCTAGATTTAGTGGTTTCTCCACCCTACTCTTTTGTTAAAAAGGTAGAGTGTCTCAAAGCTCCATTTTGGTCCGAACAAGATTTGGTTTCAGCGTCTTCAAAGTTCCTCCATTGTTGCTTTGGTCTTCTAAGCTTGAGGTAGGGACTTTCTACACTCTCCTATGATTTTTAACTTAGTTATTTGTTGTTGTGTAAGAAATGTCAGAATTTGGAAGATTTTAGACAAACCTAAGGTTTTGGTTTAAAATCAAAAGAGGGGTTTTTAAATGAAGGGATTGCAAATGGTTATGGGTATGGATATAAAGATGTGTTATGTGAAATATGCTGATTTTGACTCATGGGTTGGATTTGGGAGAAAATGGAGTTTTGCCCTAAAATGTTTAAAATAATTATTTTGTATAAATAATGAAATTGGTATTAGAAATATGAAATTGGTTGAATGTTTATATAAATTGTGGAGTTAGATGTGTATTGTCTTTCATCTATGGAAATTTGGATAGTTTATCTGTCTTGGAGATTGTATATCTGTTTAGAAGTATCTATCTTGGGCTATCAGTGGAGGATAGCTATGATTGTTGTAGAAATTGCATGAGGATTAGGTGAATTGAAACAAATCTCTTATTGGTTGTCATTGAACATGACTGTGTTTTAATACATTGTATATATATGATGTTTGGGAGGAGAAACGGGATGTACACCATGTTTGAGAGAAGAAAGTGATGGACTCTAGTGAATTAAGTTGGCTTATGTGTTGTAGACACCCTATTTTTGACCAACCTTAAGACTCAGACGTCATCGATTGAGCGCTCGGTGATTATGCATGTTGTGCTCGTTTCGAGGTTTCGGAGTTTTAGTTGAGAGCCTTGCCTCCGGGCCTCTGAACTCTTTGCGCTTTGGCTCGGTTTGCGGATCGAACCTTGTTTCTCTTCCCTGGAGGGAGGGAGTGGTCTTGTAGACCACTTTTCCCGTTTGGAGACCAGTTTCCAGTTTTCGGAGCCTTCGGTCACGCGCCTTGACTCGGGACCGCTTAACGTTCTCCGTTTGGCGTGGTTTTTGAACCACACCTTGTTGCCTCTGCCTAGAGGGACACTATGGTCCGGGAGACCACTTTTGTGGTCGTAAACCACTTTTGGTGCTCGTAGACTAGTTTTCGAGGCTTTCAGCTCTGCACTTTGCCTTCCGAACTTTCGTTTTGCATCCATTTTGGTTTTTTTTTTTGGTACAAACCTTGTTTTCCTTGTTTGGAAGGTGGTACAAGGGTGGGAGACCAGTTCTTCCCCTTGGAGACCACTTTTCCTCCGCCAGCCAGTTTTCTAGTCTGACAACTGGTTTTCTTGGTCTTTGGGCCACTTTTTCAGGTCGGCCACCACACCCCTGCATTGTTTTCATGCTCTAGACCATCTCCTACCATGGCCGACCAGTTGTTGTCTTGGGAGACCACTTGTGGTGGTCGGCCGACCACCTCAAGTAGTTGGCCGACCACTTCAAGTGGTCGGCTACGTTTTGTCACCTTTTTGGAGATATTTTCTTCCAACTGGCGCAGCTGGAAGACACTAAAGCCATCCTCCATACACGTGTATGGAGGGATGGCTTTGAGGCCAAAGCTTGTCCAACAAGCTTGTTCTTTGTTCTCTATAAGAGAGAACCACCTCCTCCCTCCTCTAGGTTCAGAAATTTGAGGCTTGAGAGTTATACATACATACTTGTATCTATCTTGCTCTTGTTCTTGATTTTGTGCTTCAAAAGTGTCATTTTACCACACTTTAACACACAAACACACACTCAAACACCATCCTTTTGTTGCTGAGGTGCTTAGGAGCTGGTTTTGGTGTTGTTGGATTGGTTTGAGCTTGGAAAAGCTGCTGGAGTTGTGGTTTTGAAGAGGTTCTACAAGGGTGAGCCTTTAACCCCTTAAACCCCTTGTTTTGCTTAAGCTTTTAGACCTATCTGCATACTGATTTAAGCTTAACTTCCTACTGCAAAAAGTTCTATTTTTCAGTCCTTAAAATGTTTGTTTAAGGTCACTTTTGTGTTGGGGGTAGTATACCCCCTCTTAGGCCTTGTTTGGTCATGTTCTTGTGCCTTCTTTTTAAGCTATTGGGATCACCTTTGCATGACCTTTCTACCACTAAAATCCAAAGGATTTTTAGTGGTGTAGAGGAGGTTTTGAGGTCCCAAATAGGAGAGGGTCATCCCCTCTCCTTGTATTTTGAATACTTGCTTCATATGCCTCATGTTTGAGCATGTTTATTAAGCTTGTGCTGGCTTGTTCTTAGCATGTATTTGGGGTTATTTTAGCATGCCTCAGATCTGTTTTGACTTGGTTTGGTCATTCCATGCATGCCTTATACACTTGTAGTGTAAATCTTACAAACTAGCTATGTGTGCCTCATGTTTGAGCATGTCTTTCTAGCTTGTTTTGGGGCCATCTCAGTAGGTTTTTGGTATTGTTTTAACATGCCTTAGATCTATTTTGGGTTGGTTTGGTTGGCTCTTGCATGCCTTATACACTTGTAGTGTAAATTTCATAAACTAGTCTTGTATGCTTCATGAAGTAGCATGCCTTTCTAGCTTATGTTGACTCCATTTCAGCATGTTTTTTGGTGATGCTTTGCCATGTCATACCTCTGTTAAGGTTTGGTTTGGTTGGTCCTTGCATGCTCCATGCACTTGCAGTGCATTTCCATGAACTAGCCTAATGTGTGTCATGCTTTAATATGTCATTCTAACATGCTTTTGGCTTAACTCTAAGAAGCTTTTGTCCATGTTTTAGCATGCTTAAGCTCTGATTTGTGTTGTTTTGTTCATGCATGCCATGCTTTGTATAGCTATAGTGCATTCTAGCTTGTTAGCATTGTGTATCAAGTCCACTAGCATGCATTGCTTGGCCTATTTCTATGATTTGGCATCATTTGGAATGTGATTTCAGTCCATATTTCATGGTCTTACTCTTGCATCTTTCATTTCTTCCATGCTTTGAGGAGTTGGTGTTTTATGCCCTTAACATGAATCATTGTGTATGCCTTCATGCCTAAGCTTGCGAGCTATCATTTCAATGTGTTTTTAGGGTTATTTTGCCATGATATAACTGTGATTTTTGTTGGTTAAGCCATCTCATGCTTGGTCTTGATAGGTGTAGTACAATCCACCTTATTTGCCTTGCATATTCCATTCTTTATGCCCTTCATGCTAGCATATTTTGGCTTCCTTCCATACATGTTTTAGACTCATTTTGACATGTTCTAGGACTGTTTTGGGTTGCCTTGACCATATCCTTCATGTTTTGCATAGCTATAGTGTAAGTGCCTATGCTAGTTTCAAGCTTTGAGCTTCATAGCATGCTTCATTTGTGTTGTGTACATGATTTGGCATCCTTTAACATGAGATTTCAGAGCATATAGGACTGTCATGTTCCTATTTCTTTCATGCTTTCAGTGCCTTTGAGTGTTATGCATTGTTGCCTAGTTTGTGGCCTAGCATGTATGCCATCTTGCCTAGGCATTTGAGCCCCCATCTCAGCATGTTTTGGTCTTTGCTTAGACTTAATTAAGCTCTATCCATGGTTGGTTCATGCATTTGTGCCATGTTTTTCATGCCTCCTATGCGTTGCTCTTTGCTAGCCTTCATGCTTTAAGGACCCTTGCATGCTATGCTTGTATTGTTTAAGTGATTTGGCATCATTTCATACTTTATTTCAGTGCACATAGTGTTGTTACACTCCCATGTTAATCACTTGTTGAGCACTCTTGAGAGTTGTGCTCTTAGGCCTAGTTGATAGGCCAATGCATTGAGCATGCATTGTCTTGATTTTCATGCCTTTGTTTTGGTGTTATGGCCACTGATTTGGGCATGACTGAGGTCTGTCCATTTTGGTTTAAGTCCATCGAGCATGTTATGTGAATGTTGTTGCATTACACCATGTTGTTGCATGCTTATGTTACCTCGCATTGTGTATGCCATATTACATCGCATCGAGCATGTTTGTTTACATGTTCTTAGCATTGAGTATGCCATCCTCTTCATAACATTGTGCATGCCATGTTGTTTCCATTGTGCATGCCATGTTATTTGTTGCATTTTGTTTGGATTAGGTGTTAGTCCAAACACGAGAAACGAGGGACGTTTCATACTTGAAGTGATGAAACGTGCCTCAATTCTTGGTCGCCGACGCTCTTGATCATACATGATAGAGCTCTAGGCATTTATGTGTTTATGTGTGCATTCATTTTACATTGAATTGTGCAACTTCGCCTCTCGGCCATCATGCATCGAGATGTGTGATTGGTGGCCCGAGGGTCGAGAACCACACTCCCTTGAGCTTATGAAATGATAGGGAGGGTGGTTGTGCACACATACTTTGCAAATACATTGCCATGCCCTTTCTTGCCCTCTGTTGCAGCAAAATGGAGTCTGGCAGCAACAACTGGTCCGCCGACCAGTAAACCTGGCTGGGCGACCACTTTTTCTGGTTTTCAATAAAGAAAAGTGGTCGGCAGGTGGTCTCCCTCCTCAACAACTGGTCGGCCACCCTCCCACAGGTTCCCATGGTGGAGTTTAAGCTTTCTGGAGCTTGGTGTAAGGTTCTGAGAACAGTTGCAAACAGAGGCAAGTTGGAGCATCGCGACGGATTTCCGAACGAGGCGACTGAGCGTGCATGCATTCTTCTCCCTCTGAGGCTCCTGATTTATCGCTTTACTTAGCTAATTTGCTTAGCTAGTTTATGCTTTGGTTATGTACTTAAGTAGTTAATGCGTTTAGCTGCTTATTTGATTTGTAATAGTTTAATTAATTAGCTTGTTAGTTAATTAGTTTTGTGATGTAACAATTAGTTTAATTAGCTTAGATTAGCTAGTTAGCTTCTTATTCGGACCCTCCGTCGAGAGGGCCAATTATTGTAATAAGTGTGCGTGTGTGTGATGCATGTCTTCCAACCCCCATTTCTTTCTCCCTTTTACTTAACCGCTTACGATGGTTAGTTTTAGGGCATATTCGATTAGCATACCTTATGCTTGTATGCGCGCATCCATTCATCTGTATTGCATGCACCGGGCTCGGCGCATCATACTAACTGCATTGTATTTTAATACATTTACTTGAATACGTGTTCAACAGCATGTTATCAAGTTGCATTTCACATGACATCTTAGAATAGCCGAGCCTATCTGAGTTGCATTTTCGCATGTGTTGCATTAGCCATCTTAACATGAACTAGGATCATGCATGATTTCTAACTAGTTCTTTGTTTTGGCTCGGAGTACACTGTGAGTGTTTATGCTTTAGCATACTGCATGTGTGTTATTTGATTGCCATGAAAGCATGCTTTCCATGAGGCTAACTGCTTATTTGATATAACTGCCTAAATGCCTGTGGGTGAAGGTTGGATTGCTTGAATTAGAACAATTCATCAAAATCCGCGATTTAGCCTACTTGCGAGTAGCAAACTTCAAATCATTTTCACAAACAAACATGCAATGTTTTGTTCCAAATTAGGCAATCTAGTTTATACTAGTTTGCCGTGCACATCACGTAGTAAGATTAGCTAATTAATCGAAATAAGAACACATGTGTTTTCAAAAACAAGATATCATGCTTAGTACAGGCCGATCTTTGATCGGGCGAGTGGGGGTTCTCATTGCATGACCTTCCCCTCTCGTACCCAAGTTCCCGAGCTGAGGCAACTTTGGTGATGACGGACACGTGGCCTTAGGCACGAGTCAGGGTTTCCTAAATTTCCCCAAAATAAAATATTTAGGTGGCGACTCTGTATCTGGCAAAGCAGTCCATGTTTGGCACTTATTTATTAAAATCAGTTTTCCAAAACGATTTGCTGGATTTGGACTCTTTGGTGATTTATCAATCTTACATTGCATTTTGTGAGATCAGATTAAGAACTGTGACATTGAGTCCGAACTGTAGTAGCTAGAGAACAAAACGGAATTCCTGCCCTCACAGGCGCAGAGCCCGGGGAGTTCTCGCGGGGCGCGTCTACAGTGTCTGGCGACTCTGCCGGGGATTTAGAGAACTTGACTCGAACTCGTGATATCATGTTTTAATTACACTTATGTGTCTCTTTGTATTGCATTTGCATTGGTGCGCCTAGGACACCGTGTTTTCGTATGCTATTCCTGAACGGTTTGCTGGAGGCTTGCTTGGAGAAGCGTGCCATAAGGCTGACCGGTTGCGAGCTCTGCCACGACATGAACACAAACCCCGATTTTTACCGGGGCGCCCTTTTTGACCATTCGACCTAGTGCATATCGGAATCCATAGTGACTATTCCAAGCTAGTTCAGGTTGCTTACCCGATTATAGGTTGTTTGAACCGCTGTGTGCGTAGTGAAACCCTAGCTCCTGACAAAATAGGACAGGGAAACCCTACCCCAACATAGGGGTGTTTTGGCTCTCATTTGCTTGATATTTGCTGTCAGGGAAGTATGTCTCTACAGGGTTGTGCATATCAATTCGCAAGTCTGGGTATCAGGCTTGCGGGAGTCAGTATTTGAAGAATCAGTTTTACCTGAGGGTATCAGTTTTGGGGCAGCAATTTGGGCACAGTAAACAGTGTTTGAGAACGGTGTATTCAGCTTACAAGTGCCAACTGTGTGTTGTCTTTATTTAAGCCGTTATGTTGTCCGTTTTTCCGGTTGTTTGTTTCCTTATTATGCTTTATTTATCTTTTTGAAAGGTAGTTTAGCACAATTGCATCTGACTAGGCAGATATTCCCTGAGCACTCTGGGTTAGAGGTCGAAGACTTAATCGATCCCAGGATCTGATAGATGGACAAGTAGTGTTCCTTTCTTTACCCCCGGTTACTAGACGGAGATCAGTAAGGCGTAGTGTATCAGTACGACGGTCGCCAGATCAGTGGTCCTTGAGTAGTCAGGTTGAGATTTCTGAGTCTACTGCAGAGACAGATATACCAGTTATTCAGACAGATCAGTACAGTATGGCAGGCATGGAAGAGATGATGCGTCAGCTCCAGGAGACTATGCAAAACATGCAGCGGGATGCTGCCCGTCAAACAGAAGTAGTGGCCCAACAGGCAGAGCTAATCGCCAGGCTACAGCAGCAAACCGGAGCGTCTGCTTCACACCCAGCTCCTCCCTACCAGGAGTTCCAACACCCGGGGAGACAGCCAACGTCCAGGAAAATACGAACGTTCCAACAGGGCCACCTCCGCCCCAATCCTACCCCAGCTATCCAAAGCGCCCACCAATCTAGTGGATTCACCATTTGAATTTGAGGTGGATCCAACAGCGCTAAAAGTGAGCAAGCTAGAAAAGCTGTTCAAGAAGTCTCAAGGCGTGAAATCCATTCCGGATATAGAGGATGGATATACTGACTCGGCCGTGACTCTACCGGATCGGTTTAAAATGCCGCACATAGACCGCTTTGATGGGTCTGGGGATCCTATGGTGCACTTGCGGCTGTTTTCAGATATCCTAAGGCCGATGGGCCTCTCCAGATTACAGAAGCTTTCCCTATTTGGCTGGACCCTGTCGGGTGTAGTGACTATTTGGTATGCAAAACTGGAGGACTCTGTCAAGAGAAACTGGGAGGAGATGGCTGAGGCCTTTATAGCGCAATACTCTTACAACACTCAGATCGAGGTCACAACTCGTGATCTCGAGACAACTAGGCAGGAGCCGAAGGAGAGCTTCTCCGATTTTGTAACCCGCTGGAGGGCTAAAGCCTCGATGATGACCATCAGGCCCGTTGACAAAGATCAGATACGGATGGTTATGCGCAACCTCCAGCCTAAGCTCATGTAAAAGATGATCGTCCTCCCCTTACCTACCATTGCAGATTTACATGAGATCGAGGTGCAGATTGAGGACGCCATGAAATAAGGTCTGATTGACCATGAGAGAGAGCAGCCCAAGAAGGCATTCAACCGCAGTACGAATGCAGGCACAAGCAGTGCTGCAGCTGCCAGATTTTCAGATGTAGGAATGGTCACCACCACTACTCCAAAAACCCTTGCAGCTACACCCTTTACCGGTGTATCCGGAAGTAGTTCGCAAACAGCTAGGTATGCCCCCCGAGGCCAAAGAACCTTCACCCCACTATACATGCCTTTGTCCAAAGCTTTGGAGGTTTTGATCAAGAAAGGGCACTTGAAGCCCCTAGAGCCGCGGCCCTTACCAGAAAAGCTTCCTCCCTCCCATAACCCCGCGAAGTATTGTTCCTATCACCAACAGCATGGTCACAAAACCGATCAGTGCTTTCGATTGCGTCATGAGATTCAGGATCTCATCGACAACAGGGTGATTATGCCTTCGGAAAGCCGAACGTCACAACCAACCCTCTCCCACCACATAACCAAGCTCTACCTCCCAAATGTATTAACCTGATCCAAACTGGGGTTGTGTCATATGACCCTAGCATATATATCACCCCTTCTCACCTACCCAAGCCGGAGGTGTTCATTCCTGACAGCACTAACTTGTGCATGTTGGACATCTCCCAAACCCAACCAGAACTGGTGGTGGTGACTACTGAAGGTAGAGCAGAGATCACTTTAGGAGCAGAGAGGAATGAGGATTCAGGGCCTGAGGGGTCTGCGAGTTTTGAGTACAACCCGAGCGGTTATATCACACCAACGGATCAGCCTAAGCCAAGGGTGGAATTTCCAGTGGGGTAGAAATCTTTGTAGTTCGAGAGGATGCACCTAATCAGGGGCTAGATGACCTAGCGTAACTGGAGGAGGATATAGCCAACCTTCAATTCTTCAATGAACAGGATCCGGGAGACGTGACTATCAACTGGTTTGATCTGGAAGGGTCAGCAGAAGCTACTGGGTGGCTCAGTGACGAGCCGGATGTTATTGAGCAGCCTCAGCCAGAGTAGGGTCCGTCAGAGACGGGAACTTCAACAGTGGCCGGGATGGCCAAGGAACAGAATGGACCGCCGGAGAGCACTGGTGTTAAGAATTTTGCTCGGGATCGGAGCATTTTGAGTATAGAAGACGCTGAACAGCAGACTACACTGAAGCAGTTTGAGCGGGAAAAGACCGAAGATCTAGAAAGGGCTAGAAAGGCCAAAGCCCCTGAGGGGACGGAAGGTGATGTGCGCACAGAAACAGTGGTAACAGAACCAGATAGTTGCTTGTCGATGGCCGATGGTATGTGGTGGGAAGATGACGACCTATGTCTTGCCCACACCGATGAAGATTGGGAACAAAACCAACCGGATGATACCTGGTATGTAGGAGAGGTGGACCACATGACTAGAAGTGGGCGGTATTTCAAGCCCCTACATTTAGATCAACCAGAGGCGTCCAGGAAGGACAAGGAGGCGGAGAGACAGAAAGAAAAGTTACTCGAGGAAGAGGCTGTGCTGAAACAGCTCAAGAAGATACAGGTAGACATCTCCATCTGGGGACTGCTCATGGCCTCAAGAGTTCATAGACAGGCCGTCCTTTCTGCCATGGACAGGGCCAAACTTTCAATTGACACCACGCCTGAGCAGCTGGTGGGATTGGTTTTTCCGGGAGGAGCTTCCCCGACATTGACCTTCACTGACAAGGAACTGCCGCCTAAGGGCACAGATCACAACAAACCTCTCTATATCTCCGTGGAATGTAGAGAAAAATGGATACCAGTAGTTCTTGTTGACACAAGATCTGCCATCAACGTGTGTCCGTCGAAGACGGCATATGCAATTGGGTTGAAGCCCGCAGACTCTTTGCCTACTGCCCAGGTGATTCGGGCATACGACAATACCAGCAGAGAAGTGATGGGGACTGTGCAGATTCGGACTCAGGTCGGTCCAGGACATCAGGATATTGACTTTCATGTCTTGGACGTTCCCGCGACCTTCAATCTACTCCTAGGGCGGCTGTGGCTGCACCAGGTGAAGACAGTCTCTTCTACCCTGCACCAAATGTTGAAATACCCCCACGGGAAAGGAGTAGCCATTGTTTTCGGGAATTCTTCAATCCATCCGCCGCCAGAGGTGTCTACACTGGTTCTAGAAATCGAGCATGGCGCAGAGGATGTGTTCCTGTCAGGATGCATCCTAGCCGAGGCCTGGGTTGTACAGAACATTCTGGCTATTGATGAGGGGTTATATGTTAGTGCACAGTCTGTGTACCTCATGAACAAGCTCCAGCATATCCCCGAGATGAGATTAGGAAGAAGTGGCCGGAAAGGCATTGCGGCATCGGCCGAAGTGCCACACAACCCATATGCCTTTGGTTTAGGTTATCTGCCTACTAAGGAGGACTGGGTGAGGAAAGGCAAAGAGATGGCCGGAAGGGCCAGAGCTAAGCAGACCGGGAAGCGTTATGAGTTGATGCATCGGCCTATCCGGGGTACCCTAAACGGACGCTTCGTCCGGGAGGGAGAGACTTTCCATTCTGCGGCTTCCCAGAGCCATGGCTAAATTTAGAGAGGCGGTTGCCGAGGTTCGAGATTTTCTTTGACTTGCAATTGTTGGGGATGATGTTGCTGAGGAGCAAACAGGCCCACCAGCTGAGGTTGAACAGTGCAGGGAGGAGGATTTGAGAGTGTAGAGATTGAAATGGGGGTAGCGCTGGCTTGTCTACTTTCAGATCCTCCGATCGTACATGAGTGCTTGGGGGATAACTTCTCGGTGTCCATGATCGGGAATGAAACGGCTGCAAGCCCATTTTCAAACATTCTGGATGCATCCATCGCACCCTCCCTCGTCTGGCAATACGAGGAGGGATTCTTATCGAGCAGCACCGGGTCAGGTAGTGAGCCGGAATCTGATTCCGCTGAGTCTATGGAGTCGGAATCAGGTTCCAGCTCGTCTGAGTCTGAGTCCGGTATTCTTGGGGGTGACAATTCGGATGCCACAGTCCTGTCTAGGTCGTCTTTTTCTTTTTCCTTTGAGTCTGTTGTAACAGAGGAATCAAGCGACTTGGAAGTGATTAATGAGAATGGAATAGCTGTGGCTTCTGAGTACTTTTCTGTACCCTTAATTTATTGTATTAATCAGGACTTTCAAAATTTCAATGAAAACGACGAGGAAGAAATTCCTCCGGTTTTGAAATTTTTGCTTGATCAAGAGCAGGAGAGGTTTGTAAAACCCTTGGTTGATGAAATCACCCAAATTAATGTTGGTACTGAGAAGGACCCGCGGCTGGTCTAGATCGGGTCCACGTTGTCTTCGGAGGAGCGCGAGCACTTAGTCGCTTTGTTAAAAGATTTCAAAGACGTTTTCGCGTGGTCCTACGAAGACATGCCTGGAATCGATCCTGAGATTGTACAGCACTGGATCCCTCTTGACCCAGAGGCCCGACCTGTTAAGCAGAAGCTCAGAAGGATCCGCCTGGACTGGGCTCTTAAGATCAAAGAAGAGGTCACCAACCAAATTGACAGGGTTCCTGCTGGTATCAGAATACCCAACTTGGTTGGCCAATATAGTTCTAGTGC
Organism: Camellia japonica; assembly: GCA_030407325.1. Lineage (NCBI taxonomy): Eukaryota > Viridiplantae > Streptophyta > Magnoliopsida > Ericales > Theaceae > Camellia > Camellia japonica. The sequence continues at coordinate 84,469,870 of JAPPVO010000002.1, forward strand.
CGAAGAAGGACGGCAGAATTCGAGTATGTGTGGACTTCAGGGATTTGAACAAAGCCAGTCCGAAGGACGATTTTCCTCTGCTGCATATCGACGAATTAGTGGACTTCACTGCTGGGCATGCGTTGCTCTCATTCATGGATAGGTTTTTCAGGCTACAATCAGATATTGATGGCACCCGAAGATCGGGAGAAGACTACTTTCACCACCCCGTGGGGAACCTATTGTTATAGGGTGATGCCGTTTGGGCTGAAGAACGTTGGGGCTACATATCAACGGGCCGCGACCACAATATTGCATGACATGATCCATAAAGAGGTTGAGGTGTACGTGGATGACATGATTGTCAAGTCCAAGGAAAGAGAGGGCCATTACACCGCCTTGCAAAAATTCTTCCAATGGATCAGGGAGTATCAGTTGCGGCTGAATCCTCAGAAGTGTACGTTTGGTGTTACGGCAAGGAAAATGCTGGGGTTCTTGATCACACAAAGAGGTATCGAAGTTGATCCTTCCAAAATCAAGGCCATCTTAGAAATGCCACTACCAAGGACTGAAAAGGAGGTGCGAGGCTTTCTGGGTAAAGTGCAATTCATAAGACGGTTTATTGCAAAATTAACCTTGACTTGTGAACCACTCTTTGGTCTCCTAAAGAAAGGAACGAAGTTCCAATGGGACGGTCGATGCCAAGCTACTTTTGAACAGATCAAGCAATATTTACAGAACCTACCTGTGTTGTCACCGCCTGAGCCGGGGAAACCGTTGATTCTGTACCTTTCAGTGACTGAAACTACAATGGACTGCATGCTAGCATAGGAGTCTGAGGACAAAGTGGAGAGAGCTATCTACTACCTGAGCAAGAAAATCCTGGAGTACAAGACCCGCTGCACTCCACTGGAGAAGGCTTGTCTGGCCTTGGTATGGGCTACCAGGAAGTTGCGGCACTACCTGTTAGCTCACTCGTAATACTGGTTTCGAGATTAGATCCTATCAAATATCTCTTCGAGAAACCAGCACTTACGGGTAGGCTAGCCTGTTGGTTGCTTCTGCTTTCCGAATTCGATCTGAAGTACGTGACGCGCAAGTCAGTTAAAGGGAGAGCGGTAGTGGAGTTCCTAGCCGATCACCCAGTTGAAGGAGATGAAGCAGTTGAGTATTTGTTCCCAGACGAGGCCATTATGCACGTCGAAGAAGAGACTTGGACGATGTACTTTGACGGAGCGTTAAACCAATACGGGTATGGATAGGGGTCTTGCTGATAGCGCCCGACAATTCCCGCATACCCTTAGCATTCAAACTCTGGTTCAAAGTATCAAACAATGAGGCAGAATATGAGGCATATATTGCTGGTTTAGAAGCCGCCCTAGAACTAGGGGCAAAACAGTTGGATGTCATCGGGGACTCGAACCTTGTTGTATCTCAAGCTAAAGGAGATTGGAAAGTTAAAGAAGAAAAGATGAGAATCTATCACCAGACCGACTTGCTAATTCCTCGGTTTGAGAAGCTGAACTTCGCTCATCTGTTAAAGAGAACACAAGTTCGCTGATTCATTAGCAACTCTATCTTCTATGATAGACATCCCTTTCAGAGTCCGGATGCGTCCGATCATCATCGAACAGAAATTTGTGCCAGCCTACAAACTGATTGCTGCCATAGATGAGGTACAAGATGAGAATCCCTGGTATTACGATGTCTGGAACTTCTTAAAAAAAGAGGCGTATCCACCAGGGGCAAATGCCAAAGATAAGAGGGCAATTCGAAGAATGGCTGCTCAGTTCATTGTCTGCGGGTGTAGACGCGCCCCGTGTGAGGGCCTCAGTGCTACAGTTCGGACTCAAATTGTCACGGTTCTTAATCTGAACCAAAGAGTCCAAATCCGGCAAATTGTTTTGAGAAAACAGATTTTTGTAAATAAGTGCCAACCATGGACTGATTTGCCAAATATAGAGTCGCCACCTAAATATTTTTTAATGGGGGAATTTAGGAAACCCTGACTCGTTTGCCTAAGGCCACGTGTCCGTCATCACCAAAGTTGCCTCGGCTCGGGAACTTGGGTACGATTGGGGAAGGTCAGCTATGAGCACCCCCTCTCGCCCGATTCGAAGATCGGCCTCTACTAACCATGATATCTCGTTTTTGAAAACACATGTGTTCTTATTCCGATTAATTAGCTAGAATTACTATGTGATGCGCACAACACAAAAGTATAGACTAGATCGCCTAATTTGGAACGAAGCATTGCATATCCGTTTTGTTTGAAAAAAAGTGATTTGAAATTTGCTACTCACAAGTATGCTAAAATACGGATTTCAATGAGTTGTTCCAACTCAAACAATCCAACCTTCACCCACAGGCATTCAGGCAGTTAATCAAATAAGCATTTAGCCACATGGTAAGCATGCTGTCATGTTAACATTCACACTCATGCGAGATGCTAAAACATAAAACACTTACAATGTACTCCAAGCCAAAACAATAAACTAGTTAGTAATCATGCATGATCCAAGTCCATGTTAAGTGGCTAATGTAACGCATACAGAATGTCACTAGAATAGGCTCGGCTAATCCTAGGATGGCATGTGGGATGCAACAAGCAGCACGTATTCAAGTTAGATTTGGAATACTATGCTGTTAGCATGATGCGCCGAGCCCGGTGCATGCAATACTGATGAATGATGCACGCATGCATAGCATAAGGATGCTAAATTAAACATGTCCTAATACTAACCATCAAAAGCAAGGTAAGTAAAAGGGAGAAAGAAGTGGGGGTTGGAGGACATGCACACACGCACCCACACTTATTACAAATTTGCCCTCGCTCGGAGGGACCGAAAGAATAATACAGATTCAACTAACCTACAAGCTAATTAAATATTATAGACCAATTAAACTAGTTAAGCAAATTAACTAATCTAATAAACCTCGGGAAGAGGGCCCAATGCAATGCGTGCTCGGCTCCGCTCCGAAGTCCACTGCCATGCACAAGTTGCCTCTGTCCACACTGTTTTCCTTCTCTGATCATTGCAAAATTCCCAAGGTGCACTCTATGAATCCTGTGGGATACCACCAGCCGAGGGAAATGGTCACCAGCCAAAGGAAATGATCACCGGCCACTGGTTAAGCTATCGGCCACCAATTGTTGGTCAGTCGGCACTAAAGATGGCCGGCCGGCCAAATCTTCCTGCAGAATCCTGTTTTGACAGCAGCAGAGGGCAAAACAAGGCATGGCAATGCATTCCAAGCAAATGTGTGCACCAACACATCCCTTATCATGTTTATGACTCAAAGAGACATGGTTCTCGGTTCTCAGACCACCAATCGCGCATTTCGATGCGTGATGGCCCAAGAAACCAAGTTATGCACTTTGACTTCAAATGAAATGCACATAAACAAACAAGGAGCTCAACCTCTATCATACTCAATTCAAGAGGCTAAGCATGCATGTCATGCAATGCAACCTAGACATATGAGCTAGTATGCAACATGAGCAATGCAAACAAGCATACAAGGCATGTGACAATCATGCTAACCAATAAGTATGCCAAATACAATGGGGATGTTCAAGCATGCAAGCAAGCATGTGACTTCATTCAATCATGCCACAACACATGGAGCAAACATGTTAAACAACCTAAACATGTAACAACACACAAGTATGCAACAACACACAAGGTGAGCATGCAACAACATTCGAACTATGGACTTAAACTAATTTGGGCCGCTCTATACTAAGCCCAAAACAGTGGCCAACATGCTCAAGAATGAAGGTAAAATGACATGCAAACATGCATGCACACAAGGACCAACACTTAGGCATATAGAAACAACTCTCAAGCACACTTAAGAGGATGCAAACATGGACAAATGGCATGCATTATAAGCTCTGAAATCATGTTAGAGAATGTGCCAAACCAATCTACAATGCAAGCTAGGCATGCCACCAAGCCCAAGGACTTAAACCATGGCCATATGACATATGAAGCAAATGACCAAAATGAACTAAAACAGTCCTAAATCATGCAAAGTAAGCCCCAAAAACCACTTAGATGGCATCTAAATGATCTAATCCTAGAGGCATACACAATGCACAAACATGGAGCAAGAAACACCAACCTTTTAAAGCATGAAAGGGGCATCAAATGCAAGCATACGAGCATATCATGAGGACTGAAATGACATGACAAGTGGTTCCAAACCACTGAAATGATGCAAGGATGGCATGCTAGAGGGGTCAATGCTTAAGGCATACAAGAGAGGTTACATGGTAGCTATACAAAGCAAAGCATGGACAACCCAAATGACCAAAAACAGACCTTTAGCATGCTAAAACAAGCATAAAAGCTTCACAAAGCTAAGCCAAAAACATGCTAGAAACAAGGCTCAAAGCACAAGGCATGTTAAGGCAATTCATGGCATTACAAGACATGTATGCTAAGCAAGCATGGTGTACCTAAACCAACTCACAACAATGCTATATCATGGCAAGATAAGCATAAAAAATAGTTAAGGCATGGCCAACATACACTTAAACAAGGTGCTCACTAATGAGGCTTAAATGGCCATTATTGAAGACAACAAGGAGAGGGGGTGGCCCTCTCCTTCTTAGGACCTTAAGGCACCATCCTCACCACTGAAATCCCTCAAGATTTCAATGGTGAGGAGGCCCAAACAAGGTGGTCCCAGAGCTCACCAAAATAGCACAAAAATAGGGCCTAACAAGGCCTATGAGGGGTCAAACAACCCCAAAGCTCAAAGGAACCTTAAAAAACTATTTTAAGCAAGTAAAAATAAGACTTTTATATGTTATATACTACGCTCAAAAATAGGTGCAAGGTAGGCAAAAAAGCTAAGCAAGAATGGGGAACAAAAGGAGTAAGTTCTTACCCTTGTTGACCCTCTTCAAGAATGATGCTCCAGCAGCTTCTTCAAGCTCAAAACCACCCAAAAACACCAAGAATAGCCTTCTGGTCTCTCAGCAACCAAGAAAAGGTGTAGGACTAGGTGTTTGTGTGCAATAGTAAGACTAAACACACACACAAGGCAAAAAGAGAGAGAGATATAGAGATGGAATAGATACAAACTCAAAACCTAATCTCAGAGCTCCTTTCAAAATTTTTGTAACCCTAAGGGAGGGAGAAGAGGCCTCCTCTTATAGAGATCACTCTTGCAAAGCTTCCAAAGTAAGCTAGTCAAGAAGAGATCCCTTCATACACGTGTATGGAGGGGAGCAAAGGTGTATGCCAGCTAGCATAGCTGGCATAAAAATATCTGCAAAAGCAGATGCATAGTGGTCGGCCGGCCAAAAATGCAATTTGACCAAAATAGATGGCCGGTCGACTACAAAGAGTGCCGGTTGGCCAAACATTTGGCCGATGGCAACAAACCAGTGGCCAGTGGCCTCAAGCCATGGCCGGTGATGTGTGGGGATGGTTAACAAGCCATTCCCTGCCCCTCAAAGGCAAAGCACAAGTGTTTGGAGCAAAACCAGACACAAAACAGTCGAGCCGAGAGATCCTGAGGCAAGGCGCGTCGCCAAGACCTCCGGGAACTCAAGACAAACACAAATAAGGATGATCACCGAGTGTTCAAGCAGTGACGTCCAAGTCATGAGGACGGTAAAAAATGGGGTGTCTACAGCGGGGGTAAACTGTACAAGAGAGGTCATCTCGGGATGCATAAACTGTGTGTTGATGCTGAAGAATCGAAGCGCCTGATGGAGGCCATCCATGGAGGAGAGTGCGGAGCGCACATGAACGGGGTGATGCTAGCCCGGAAGATCCTTAGACAGGGTTATTACTGGTCCACCATGGAGGAGGATTGTATTGGCTTTGTTCGGTGATGTCACAAATGCCAGATCCATGCAAACCGCATGAACATTTCGCCGTCGAAGCTGTACAACATGACTTCGCCATGGCCGTTTTCAGTCTGGGGGATTGATGTGATCGGGGCTGTCACTCCGAAGGGGTCCAACGGGCATGAGTACATTCTGGTAGCGATAGACTACTTCACGAAGTGGGTCGAGGCCCAATCTTACACGGTGGTGAAGGCGTCGCATGTTGCGAAGTTCATTAGGAACAACATCATCTGTCACTACGGGGTTCCGAATGAGATCATTTCGGATAATGGCTCTCACTTCAAGAAGGAGGTGATTGATTTGTTAGAGAAGTACAACGTGGCTTTTCATAAGTCATCTACATATAGGCCGCAAACCAACGGAGCAGTTGAGGCCGCCAACAAGAACACCAAGCATATACTGCAGAAGATGGTGGAAACCTACCGGGATTGGCCAGATAAGTTGCCATTTGCTCTGTGGGGCTACCGAACTTCGATTCAAACTTCTACTGGGGCGACTCTGTATTCCTTGGTCTATGGGATGGAGGCTATTCTGCCTATCAAGTTGAGGTTCCGTCATTACGGATACTGGCTGAATGTCAGATAGCTGAGGCAGATTGGCAACAGAGCAGGTTCGAAGAACTCATGCTGTTTGACGAGACAAGGCTGAAAGCACTGTATCATGTTCAAGGTTATCAATGGAGAATTTCCAGGGCTTTCAACAAGAAAGTTAAGTCCAGGAATTTGAAAGAAGGGGATCTTGTGCTCAAAGATAACCGAGCTCCCATCCACGACCCTAGGGGCAAGTTCAGACCTAATTGGACTGGCCCTTACATCATCAAGTCTATCTGGTCGGGTGGAGCTATCATTTTGATGGACCTACATGGCCTAGAGTTCTCCCAGTGATCAACATGGACAAGTTGAAGAAATACTACCCCTGAGTGGCTCGCTAGGCCGAAAACCCGAAAGGGCGACCTAGGCAAAAGTTAGAGCATGAAAAATTTGAAATAATAAAAACTGAGCTCGCAAGGTTGAAAACCCAGAAAGGGCGGCTTAGCAAAAGTTAGAGCGCAAGAGGAGAGTGTTAATACACGAGTGAACCTGAGCCGAACTACGTAAGGCTTGATTCCCATCTTTGGGATACATAGGCAACTTCATTCTGAAGTCCAGCCATAAACACTTCCCTGATCACCTTTGTCCATGTGATCATGTTTGGTCATCTTCGTCTATTCTGCTTTCAAGAGCTCGGTTGTGATCTCCAGATGCAGTGCTATTCAGACTAGGGGCAATTTTCCAGTTGCTATCCGGGGTGGTACATCTCAGTGATAGATCTTGGGCGTGTCCAGTTGTGATCCATATCGAAAATGGTTTTGAAAAGTTTGAATAAAAGTTGATTTTGCTCAAATTAATCTTTTTACAACTTAGACCATTTTTGGACCAAACGAAAAATTTTCAGTACCCACAACCTTCAATTACATTGATTTCAATACAGAGTTCTCCTACTCTTGAATACAAATTGAAGTTGCTTTTTATTACATTCATAAAGAAAACTTGAAAGTACTGATTAAAGCAAATAAATTCGAGGCATAGTCAAGTCAGGTGTTCCTACGCCCCCTTCCAGAGCTGGTCGAAGCCTCTGATGCCAAAGTAGGACCAACCTGTGTCTCTTTATCAAGCCAAGCTATGCACTCATCAGAGAGGGTGCAACTGAAAGTGGGAGCGGGGGCCAGAAGCTCTCTCGTCCTCCATGTTGTGGTATGCCGAGCTAGCTGTGCGCCTCGGATTGGAAATGCAGCAGGGTACTTTATCCCCTTCTCTGGACACGTCTGATCATGTCCGAACTGGCATCGGAGTCGAAATGGGAAGTAAAGTACACAGTGTGTCAGCTCGATCAATTGAATCCCGGGCTGGCGAGTCATGTTCTAGCTCATCGCCGGTAGATTAAGCCAGGGGCAGTGCCAAGCAATGTCGAGAGCAGTCAAACTGCGCATCCATTCGTGCCACCATCCCTCGTCAGGGGCATCGACTAGACGTCGCCGGAAGAAATAGCCGCGAGCTGAATATGCTGGGCATGAGTCCACAATCTTCAACTTATCCATCAACCATATCTGGGAGGGATGAAAAATGAGACATTAAAGAATAGAGAGGTGTACGTTGAGAGAAAAGTGAGAAAAGGGTTTTGAGAGAAAAATCGAGCCGAGTGATGTGAGAAATATATGTGAGATAGGGTGGGAAACATTACTTGCAATAGTAGTGGACTCCCCGCGAGTCTAGTCGTCTCTCGGTGATGGAAAGCGTCCAAACCCATCAATGTCTCAGCTAGTGTCATGGCGATACAGCTCTTGCCCTCTTTCAAGCCCTCGGCAACCTCAATCAAACGAGCGCTAAACCCTCCAGAGCCTGGGGCAAGCAAGAAATGTGACAGCATGCACAAGCAAAGTGCATGTCGCCGAAAATCTTGCCAATGATAGTCGTCGCGGTCACCAGCATCGGAAAACCAACGAATCAAGCTCGAAATGTCCAGCACTCCGTCACAAATCAATGACCGAGCGTCATGCAAAGTAAGCCCACACATCCATCCTAAGGCTTGGACGTGGCCGAAGCGGAACTGGGGCACGATTTCTTCATTATGCTCAGATTCCATCAAAACTTGGAAATCTTAGAAGGTGGGACATATCTCTTGTCCACCAAAGCTAAAGACGTGTGTTACCGGATTCCAAAACCTTGCCGCAGCATGAAGGAACGGAAAACGCAGCGGGGTGCGACTCAACGTGAATAGTGCATTTATGTCGAAGCCCCAGAAATTCAACTTTTTCGAGCCATCCAAGGCAGCAATCCAATTTGTGAGATTTTGGACAAGAAATGCCTCCATTTTGGTGCAAAACTGAGTTAAAATGAGGGAACTACGAAGCTGGAACCTTTATGAAGGATAAGGCACTGTTTGGAGGACAAGTGTCAGAAAACTGGAGGTCCCCAGGCCAAGTGGTCGGCCGACCACTTTTTCTGGTCGGCCAGCCAGTTTAACTGGTCGGCCAGCTACCCTTTTTGGTTTACAGACCAAAAAACTGGTCGGCAGGCTCCTATGGTGGTCGGCCATGAGTAAAAATATGGTCTGCAGCTTTTTCTTATCTCCAAAAGACAGTCCCTAGCCTTCCTGTGTGCTGAGAGTGCTCCAGGTCTGAGTTTACCTCTGTTTCGGATGCGTTCCGTTGCCTTGATTGTCCAAAATGCATTTGCTTATGAGTTGTTAAGTTTTACTTATCGAGTTGTTAAGTTTTTGCTTATCGAGTCGTTGCTCTTTGATTATCGAGTTGTTGTGATTTGTTTATCGAGTTGTTGCTCGTTGCTTATCGAGTTGTAAACTTGCTAAGGTTTTGTCGTTTCTTAGTATGTTAAGTTGTTTAGTTTGTTGCGTTGGTTCACTACCTGACTTGGTAATACACGGTGTTCAATTTCCATTCTATCTCATTTTTTGTGCAAAATGGTGCGATGCGATGCTAAGAATGTAAAATATAACACTTTTTGAACAAAAAGCTGTTTCATTCCATCATAGCTTCTTTTTACAACATTTTACAACAGGGTACAAGTTTTGAAAAAAATAAAAACTGCCTAAGCTGTACAATGTGCTACAACTACACGTAAAAAGAAAAATAAAGCAGGAACATCTGCATCAGTGCTATCAAGCTCAAGACCGAGAGGCCCTCTTCACCCTCTTCGGCTGAGCAACCTCTGCACCACCACCGCCAGCACCCCTATCTGAATCGGAGTCACCATCCTCGGAATCCTCCTCGGCACCACCTCCGTCCTCAGAACCAGAACCGGAGTCATCATCCCTGCCGGCAGATGTCTCTGACTGTGGATGGGCTGACTCTCCTCCTTGCTGGACTCCTCGTCATATCTGACAGGTGCTCTACGTCTACCTCGGCTGCGAGTCGAGTCCCCTCTCCTAGCTGCTCGAGAAGGCCTGGATGGCCCGGGCCGTGACAGTGGAACCTGAAAAGGACAGTTTGAATACATCATCCAAAGTATGTATATCAGATATTAGATGCAAGTATGATGCATGGAGTGTGTGCATGCAGATATAGTATGTGGATGTGATGTGTCAGATGTGCTCTACACATGCAGTGAATCAATATGGTGAAATGTTCAGTTTCAGTATGTCATCAGAAGTATGATAAATACAAGGAAATTGAAAGGTACCGGAATGCCGGCGGCGTACAGCATCGTCTCCCTCCGCAAGACCATGCTCTCGAGTGAGGCTACCACCCCGAGCAACCCATCAGTATACTCTCTGGGAGGCTGCAGGTGCAAATTCAAGTCATCAGTGAATGAATGACTGACTAAATATCTGAGTGATAAATGAAAACTGTGGAGCATACCAATGGTGAGTCAGGATCACTGACGTATCGATGATCCGGCAGTGGAGGCTCCAGTGAAATTGGGTAAGATGTCCCGTACTGCCAGCCCGTCAGCTCGGTCGGAAGATCTGGCCACCCTGCATACTAGCAAGTCGAGTGCATCCCTCTGGCCCCACCCCTCGATGTACCGGCCCTGCTAGTTGAAGGGATGTCTGCAGCTCAAGCGTGACTCGATGATGGCATATTAGCAGCCCTCCTCGTAGGAGTACGGACGCCTGTCAGTGGAGGCATCAAGTATGTATGGCGGTATGTCGCATACTCCCCCTCCTCCAGGAACAGAACTGCGTCAACACCCAACATAAGGTCGTCGACCTCTCGGGGAGTAAGGCGCTCCGTGGACCGCATGTCCAGTGGGGGCGGTGAGGGGATATCCTGAGTGGCATTGCCCATCGTCTGACTCATGAAGCGATCCCCGAGAAACCAGGCCCTGCCGGCTGTCCCTCAAACAAAACCCTGTAACGGGAAGCGCCCCATGCCCTAGGGAACTGGAATCGAGCATATCCGGGCATCTCCAGCCAAGGCTGCCAAGTGATCTGCGGATAACAAGTGCGTAAACTGATTAGATGTCATAAATATGCAAGATGAATCAAAGTTGAAAATATGAAGAACTGAGAGTTCTGGTTTACCTCGGTCGCTTGCATCGTGTCAAAGTACTGCCGAAGATACGGCAGAGTCTCCCGGGGCCTGGACCGGCACCTACCCTCATATCTGCGTGAATAAGGGATCTCGAGAGGTGTCTCAACCTCGAGCTCTAGGGCGAGTGTCGGGAAGTAGGCATAAACCCACATCTGTGAAAAGCAAGATAGTGGCTGTCGGAATACAGAATGTACAGAAAATGCAGAATGCTGAGGGCAGAATGCAGAGTACAGAATGTAATATGTGCAATGTGTGCCGTGTGCAGTGTACAGATAATGAAAAGCAGAAATGAAAATCAAGAGGGCAGAATGTACCTCCCAGGCACGCCAGTAGCCACCTACTATGGTCTCCCGCTCGCTGGAGGTCGCGCTCATGTAGCAATAAAGGGTAGCGAGGCCAGCGCCACCCCAATCAAAGTGCTGGACCTGTGATAGGTCTACCAGAGCACTGAGCAGATAAAGCCCAACTGTGTTCCCCTTGTCGGAGAACAGAGTGGTCCCGAGCAGGAACATTAAAAATCCCCTGGCATACTGCTGTATGGCCACAAAAGTCTCGGGCGTAGATCCCCTGTACTGCTCAGAGAACCACGTGTACCTGACCTTGCCTGATGATCTGTCGATCGGCGGACGGGCTCCGAGCAGATAAACCCAAGCTGCCTCCCACTCGCCCATATCTGCATCGTATGGGATCGGTCGGCCCGCCACGTCGAGGCCCATCAGTATGGAGAAATCATACGGGGTCATCGTCATGTCCCCGGCGGCAGAAAAATGGAAGGAGTTGGTGGTGTCCCACCATCTCTCTACAAGTGCGCCTAGAAGGGTCCTGCTCGCCGGATGACGCGACAACCCCGCGCAAAACGGGCCGAACCCCGCTTCATCCACAATCTGGCGAACTGCATCCGGGAGCTCCATATACCACTCCCTCGCAATAATCGACCCATAACCCCGTGTGAAACGGGAAGATACCTGCGGGTAAAATGAACAGATGTAATCAGTCTCAAATTAGACAGAATGCTATGTTATGAACTGCGTGTTCAGATTGAGCAGTGTTGTGAGCCGTGTGCAAATTGAAAAGAATGCTGTGTTATGAACTGCGTGTTCAAATTGAGCAGTGTTATGAGCCGTGTGCAAATTGAAAAGAATGCTGCGTTATGAACTACGTGTTCAGATTGAGCAGTGTTATGAGCTGTGTGCAAATTGAAAAGAATGCCGTGTTATGAACTGTGTGTTCAGATTGAGCAGTGTTGTGAGCCATGTGCAAATTGAAAAGAATGTTGTGTTATGAACTGCGTGTTCAGATTGAGCAGTGTTGTTAGCCGTGTGCAAATTGAAAAGAATGCTGTGTTATGGACTATGTGTTCAGATTGAGCAGTGTTGTGAGCCATGTGCAAATTGACAAGAACCCTGCGCTATGAACTGTGTGTTCAGATTGTGCAAAAAATTGCGTTATGAAATGCGCGTTCAGATTAAGCAAACCCTGCGCTATGAACTGTGTGTTCAGATTGAGCAAACTGCGTTATGAACTGTGTGCTCAGATTGAGCAAAAACCTGCGTTATGAACTGTGTGTTCAGATTGAGCAACCCTGCGTTATGAACTGTGTGTTCAGATTGAGCAAAAACTGTGTTATGAACTGTGTGTTCAGATTGAGCAACAAACTGCGTTATGAACTGCGTGTTCAGATTGAGCAAACCCTGCGCTATAAACTGTGTGTTCAGATTGAGTACACTACGTTATGAACTGTGTGTTCAGATTGAGCAGAATACTGTATTATGAGCTGTGTGCCCAAAATGTGTTATGTGCCAAATGAACAAAGTGTCACGTTGAGAGCTATATGCCCGTATGAACTGGATGCTGTGTACAAGTTATGTTCAGAACATGCAGAAGTACTGTGTATGTGAATGTGTTCAGAACGAGCAGATAGAATACATAGTGAAAGCATGAAATGTGCAAGAAATGCAAAATACTTCGCAGAGAATGCAAAAGTGAAGTATGTACCTCTCGCGTATGATGAGATAGATGATACTCTAGCTCCCGTAGTAGTAAGTCTGCGGGCGCCCGTCGCGTGAAGTCGGTAAAATGATGAAAGGTGCAAGGAGGGAGGATATGCTCCTGCGGGTGGTACCTCTCAGGGTCGAATAGCCGTATCCTCGGTGGCAACGGTATGATGCCGGGCTCATCCTCTACTCTCGGCGAGCCTCCGCCATATGGAATATTGTCAGCCATCTGAAGAAATCTGCAAAAATGAGCAAAATGGGCCAAATTTACAAAAAGCCAACAAAAGTCAACTCTCGGGAAGAGAAAAAGTCAACAAACGTCAACACCCGAGAAAAGGTGCTAAACTTTGAGACAAACATACCTCAAGTGGTGAAAATGGAGAAAGAAGCTCCGAAAACAAATTCTAATTGGTTCAAAGCGAAGAGAATCGAAAGTTTTCGCGAAACAACTTCGCGTGGGGCGTTGGAAAACGCGTATAAAGTGCAGATCTGAGAGAGAAAATGGTCTAGGGAGGAAGAGAAGTTGATTTCGGCCTTAGAGGTGTGAGCAAAAGTGATTTAGAGTTGTGTACTTAAAGATCCGGCCTTGAAATGACAAATATGTCCCTGTTTCCTTAAACTGGTCCGCCAGCCAGTTTTTCTAGTCGGCCGACCACTTTGGTGATCAACAACTGGTCGGCCATTGTTCTAGGTGGTCGGCCACCCTCCTGGATGGTCTCCAAGGCTCCATTGTTCTCCCAGTGTGTTTTGGTGATTGTAGACACCTCATTTTTGACCGTCCTCAAGACTTGGACGTTATTGTGTGAACACTCGATGATCATCCATGCTCATGTTCGTTTTGAGTTGTCGGAGGTCTCGGCTATGCGCCTTGCCTCAAGATCTCTCAACTTGTCTGTTTTGTGTTTGGTTGTGGACCAAACACTTGTTTTTTTTGCTTCTAAGGGAAGAGGGTGACTTGTTGGCCATCCCTACACCCACCGGCCATGGCATGAGGCCATCGGCCCCTTTTTCTTGCCATCGGCCAAGAGTGTTGGCCGATCGGCACTATATTTGGTCGACCGGCACTTATGTTGGTCGATCGGCCATTTTTGGTGGCCAAACCCTGTTCATCTGCTTTATGCAGATATTTTATGCCAGCTGGTGCAGCTGGCATCCACAATTCACCCCCTCCATACACGTGTATGGAGGGATTTGCTCTTTGCTTGGCTTCTCTTGGAAGCCTTAGAATTTGAACCTCTATAAAGAGGGAGCCCCTCCTCCCTCCTTCAAGGTTCAGAAAAATTAAGTTGAGAGGGTGAGATATAGTTTTGTATCTATACTCCCTTGTTTGATCCTATTTTGTGTCTAGTGTTGTTTTGTCTTACTATTGTACACAAACACACACTAGAACACCATCCTCTTGGAGCTGAGGTCCCTTGAGGTTGATTTCAGAGTTATTGGACTGGTTTTGGTCAGAGGAACCTGCTGGAGCCTTGTTCTTGAAGAAGTTCTACAAGGGTGAGCAAACTTCCTTTAGATACCTCTTTCTTGTTTAAGCTTTTAACCCTTCTTACTTATTGTTTTGAGCTTAGTTTATAACTGATAAAAGTTATGTTTTTTCTTTCTTTAGAACTTTGTTTAAGGTCTCTTTGAGGTTTGGGGTTGTTTCCCCCCTCTTAGGCCTTGTTTTAGGCCATCCCTTTTGGCCATTGTTCTTGTCTTTGTATGACCTCTCTACCACTGAAATCCAAAGGATTTTCAGTGGTGGAGAGGTGGTTTTGGTGTCTTAAATAGGAGAGGGTCATCCCCTCTCCATGTTGTCTTCAATGCTTGCATAAATGGCTTATGTTTGTGGCTTGTATGCCTAGCTTGTTTTAGCTCCATTTCAGTATATATTAGGCTTTGTTTTTCCATGATATAGCACTGTTTTGACTTGGTTTAGACATGCCAGGCATGCTTTGTATACTTGTCTTGTAATCCTATGATTTGCCTTAACATGCACCATGTTGTAACATGTCTTTTTCGCATGATTTTGGCTTAACTTCATGAAGCTTCTAACCTTGTTTTAACATGCTTAAGCTCTATTTTTCATTGTTTTGGTCATGCTTGCATTGTTTTGTATAGCTACCATACAATCTAGCTTGTTAGCTTTGGGTGCTTAAATCATGAGCATGCTTTACTTGGCCATTTCAGTGATTTGGAATCATTTGTAATGTTATTTCAGTCCATATTCCATGCTCATATGCTTGCACTTATGACTTCTTTAATGTCTTAAAGAGTTTGTGTTTCATGCTCCATAAATGTGTCATTGCGTATGCCATCATGCTTAGGCATTTGGAATGCCACCTCGTGGGTTTTTTGGGCTTATTTTGACATGCATAACTTTGATTTTGGTTGTTTAAATCATACTATGTTTGGTTGTATTAGGTGTTGTGTAACACCTCTTTCATAGCCTTGCTTGCCTCTTGTTTTGGCATTGTGTCCTAGCATGTTTTGGCCTCATTCCTTGCATGTTTTAGACTCACTTTGACCTACCTTGGGACGGTTTTGAATGCCCTTGGCCCTTTGGGGCTTGCTTCATGTAGCCTTGGTTTGAGTCCCTTGGCTAGTTTCAAGTTTTAGGCCTTATTGCATGCCTTAATTGCATGGTTTGGTTGATTTGGCATCATCCCTTACATGATTCCAGGACTTAACATGTTCGCCTAATATCCATGTTTGTCTCCCTTTAAGTGTTCTTAAAAGTTGCACTCTTATACTTAGGTGTTGGACCATTCGCATGCATGTTTGTATGTGTATTCCATGCCTTTGTCGCATCATTTTTGCTGCAGATTTGGACTTATTCGAGAGCTGTCCATCTCGGTTTAAGACCATTCCCGCATGTTGTTGCATGCTTGCCTTGTATGTTGTCACATACTTGTTGCATGTTTGGTAAATTGCATGTTGTAGCATGCTAGTTCAATTGTGCCTTGTTGTGTACTTGGTCCATGACAGGTTGTTACATACTTAAGTTGTAATGCATTTGGCATGCATTCTCTTCTTTTAGTTGCTTAACATGTTGTTACATGTTTGCCTCACATGTTGTTAAATGCTTGAATGCTGTTACATGCCTTGCATATTTGCATGCTTAAGTCGCATTTTGCATGCTTGTCAGCTTGCATTTTGTCATGTGCTTGATATGTTGTCACATATTCTTGCGTGTTTGAATGCACGTTAGGTAACATTGCATTGCTTGTTTGTATGCTCATGTTGCATTAGCTTGCTTACATGCCTAGTTTGCATAGCATTAAGCATGCATCCCTTGCCTCTTGATAAACCATGATAGCGGTTGGGGTCCTTCATGTGTTTTGTGTGCATTTCATTTGACATTAATTTGCACACTTGGCACCTTTGGCCATCATGCATCAAATGCGTGATTGGTGGCCCGAGGGTCAGAGCCATACTCCCTTGAGTTCATAGCATGATAGGGAGGGTGGTCGTGCACACATTGTCTTGTAAATTCCATGCCATGCACTGTCTGTCCTCTGCTGCAGCAAAAACAGGATTCTGCAGGAAAAGATGGTCGGTCGGCCATCTTCAGTGCCGGCCGGCTATTCATTGTTGGCCGATATCCCTACAAATGGTCGATGACCAGTTCCTCTTGGCCGGTGGCCTCATCTCTTGGCCGATGGTCTCTCACAGCACCCAGAAGGTGATTCAGAAGTATCCTTGAGACTTGTGCAGTTTTCAAGGTGCAAAGCAGTGTAAACAGAGGCAACATGACATGGCGATGGATTTCCGAGCAAAGCGGAGCATGCATGCATTTGTCCCTCTTCCCGAGGCTGCTTTACGGCTTTCAGTAGCTTAATTAATTTGTTTAATTAGTTAAGTGTTGTGTAATAATTAATTAGCTTGTTAGTTAGTTAATTATGTAATTTGTATTATTCCTTCGGTCCCTCCATCGAGAGGGCACAATTGTGTAATAAGTGTGCGTGTGTGTGTGATGCATGTCTTCCAACCTCACGTCTTTCTCCCTTTTACTTACCTGCTTATGATGGTTAGTTTTAGGACACGTTTCAATTAGCATCCTTATGCTATGCATGTTTGCATCCATCCATTTGTATTGCATGCACCGGGCTCGGCGCATCATACTAACTGCATTGTATCTCAATTCTAAGTTGAATACATGTATCGAATTGTCGCATCTCGCATACCATTTTAGACTAGCCAAGCCTATTCTAGTTGCATTTTGTATGCGATGCATTAGCCATCTTAACATGGACTTGGATCATACATTTGATTACTAACATGTTCTTTGTTTTGGCTCGGAGTACACTGTGAGTGTTTATGCTTTAGCATCTTGCATGTATGTGAGTGTTAACATGACAGCATGCTTGCCATGAGGCTAATTACTTATGTGATATAACTGCCTGAATGCCTGTGGGTGAAGGTTGGGTTGCTTGAATTGGGATAATTCATTGAAATCCGTGATTTAGCCTACTCGCGAGTAGCAAAACTTCAAACCATTTCCAAACAAACGGATATGCAATGCTTCGTTCCAAATTAGGCGATCTAGTCTATACTTGTGTGTTGTGCGCATCACATAGTAAATTCTAGCTAATAACTGGAATAAGAACGCATGTGTTTTCAAAAATAAGATATCATGTTTACTACAGGCCGATCTTTGATTGGGCGAGTGGGGGTGCTCATAGATGACCTTCCCCAATCGTACCCAAGTTCCCGAGCCGAGGCAACTTTGGTGATGACGGACACGTGGCCTTAGGCACGAGTCAGGGTTTCCTAAATTCCCCCAAAATAAAATATTTAGGTGGCGACTCTGTATCTGGCAAAGCCGTCCATGTTTGGCATTTCTTTACAAAAATCAGTTTTCCAAAAACGATTTGCCGGATTTGGACTCTTTGGTGATTTATCGGTCTCGCATTGCACTTTGCGGGATTAGATTCAGAACCGTGACATTCGAGTCTGAACTGTAGCATGAGGCCCTCGGGGTGCGTCTACAGTTTCTGGCGACTCTGCTGGGGAGTTTAGAGAGCTTGACTCGAACTCATGATATCTTGTTTTGATTACACTTATGCGTTTCTTTGCATTGCATTTGCATTGGTGCGCCTAGGACACCGTGTTTGCCGTATGCTATTCTTGAACGGTTTGCCGGAGGCTGCTTTGAGAAGCGTGCCATAAGGCTGACCGGTTGCGGGCTCTGCCACGAGGGGAACACAAACCCCGGTTTTTACCGGGGCACCCTTTTTGACCATTCGACCTAGTGCATATTCTGAATCCATAATGACTATTCCAAACTAGGACATGTTGCTTACCCGATTGTAGGTTGTTTGAAACCGCTACGTGCGTAGTGAAACCCTAGCTCCTGACAAAATAGGACATGTAAACCCTACCCCAACATAGGGGTGTCTTGGCTCTCGTGTGCTTGCTATGTGCTTTTAGAGTTGACCTCTACAGGGTATGCACGTATCAGTCTGCAAGTTTAGGTATCAGGCCTGCGGGCATCAGTATTTTGAGAATCAGTTATATCTGCGGGTATCAGATTCAGTTTTGGGGCAGTGAATTTGGGAACAGTGATCAGTGGTCGAATACAGTTATTCAGCTATGCTTATGTCTGTTCGGGTGAAATTGGGCTGAAATGCTGCCTGTTTTCTCTTTCAGTTTAGAGATTTAGTTCAGAATAGCCAGTGTTCTCCTTCATTGAAGCAAGGCAGACATCTGATCCGTCAGTCACCAGGTCACATCACCTCCGTTCAGTTCAGCGGATTTGTGATGGCACAAAATTGAGAGGAAATTGTGGTTATTGCAACCGCATTAAACCAAAGAATCATCTTATAGAGTGAGACCGACGTTGAAGTATCACACCCACCCAGGTCACCTGCCGCGCCCGATCTGGGAACCCCAGTTGTTTCAAGCTCATGAACCCACCACATTTGAGCTGATGGGAATGATTGGCGACCTTCAAAGATCTGTGGCTGATCTAGCCTATGGAATGTCGGCTCCGCCACCAACCACACCGTATGCTGAGAACTTCATGTCAGAGGAGCCCCCGCTACTAGGGCGAATTGTAATTGAGCTCAGTCAACCTGAAGCTGTCTCAAGCTACGGCAATGATATGTCGGCGACAACGGGGTTTTGTACTGAAGTAGCAACCCAAACCGCCCACCAAGCTGAGGCTAGTGGAAAGAACAAGATAAAGGCAGACGCAGATCCCTATGAACAACTCCAACAAGCTGTTGAGGCTCTGAAAGCCGGGGGGTGAATATGCAACAAGTACTCGTAGTTGTGGCTAAGACTGCGGATGACATTTTCCCTGCTCAGACCGAGAGCAGTTCAAGCCAAAGGGAAAATCGGGATTGGGACCGTTGTACCAGAACAGTTCCTTTCAATCCTAACCCTGCACCTTGAAAAGAACAGAGAGCCAAGGCAGCACGTGCTGATCCTTTTGCTAGTGCGTCCAGCAAAGGTCCACAGGCTTTGAAGTATCTACCCCGAGGGCGCAGGGTCTTTCATGCCCTCTACATGCCTTTGTCCAAGGCTCTTCAAATCCTCACTGAAAAGGGTCATCTCAAACCTCTTGAGCCTCGGCCTCTCCCGAGTAATCTCCCTCTCTCACATGATACTACCCAGTACTGTGCGTACCATCAACAAGCTGGTCACGCCACCGACAATTGCTTTCGTCTTCGCCACGAAGTGCAAGATTTGATCGATGATGAGGTCATCCTCCCACCTAGCTCAGCAAAGTCTGTCACCACTGAGTTCGTGGACTTTGAAGATAATACAAGTATATGATCAGGGGTTGGTCCACCTGTGGGCGGCGCTCGGTTTATTTCAGACGTGGCGTTTAGCCGCACTATTCTAGGCGTTTGCGAATGCTAATTTTTATACTTTCTGATTCGGGTGTTAAGTTACTTCTGTGATTTTGTTTTGAGTCTATCTCATTGTTTTGAGTCAGTCTTTTTGATTAAGGTTTGTCTTGTTGTATCGAGTCAGTCCTGTTGTACAGAAGTCGGGTGATTTTAGGGTGTTACCTCGGACATCACTTGCTTGTTTTGGTGTTTGTCTTTTACACTCTTTTGAGTCTGTTTCTGCCGTGGAGCTAGTTACACCAGAAGATCTGAATGAAACAGCAGTAAATTTTCACACTCTTGTGTTTGCTTCTACTTTGAGCCTGCTGTGCCAGCAAATTTAGAATGAAACGGCAGTGTATCTCACTTGCTCTTCTGTGCCTTTAAATCATTGCATTGACCTTAGTTTTTCAAAACTTTTCGAGTAATGTATTGAAAACGAAGAGGAAGGAATTCCTCAGGTTTTGCAAAATTTGATCAATTGAGAGAAAAAGAAGGCGTGCTAAGCCCTTAATGATTGAGATCATGCTTGTTAATGTGAGTACTGAGAAGGATCCTGGCTTGATCCACATTGGTTCTACACTGTCTTCAGCGCGAGTGATTTGTCGCTTTCTAAAAAGATTTCAAAAATGTTTTGCGCCGTCTTGCGAAGACCTATGTGGAATCGCTCCTAAGATTGTGCAGCTTAGGATCGCTCTCAGCCTCAAGACTCAACCCTCCTTACTTTCAAACAATTGAACTTGGATTTAGAATGTTCAACGGTCAACCACAATGTGAGGCTTGTATGGTCGGATCAGAAGCACCCCTCGAACAAGGGCCAAAAGATGTCAGATAATGCACTCGAAGAGTCAAAGATGAAGATTCGGCAAGAATGCCGAATCCCAGAAGGGAGGAAAGAAGAAAGTATTGCTGAAGGACAACCAAGTTCCTATCCACAATACCAGGGGCAAATTCAACCGTCATAGGATGGACTCCAACATCATCAGCGAACAACAACCACTCTCCTGGATTCAGATGGCATCGAGACCCTAAAACCATTTGGCATGGACAAAGCTACACTTTTACCCTTGAGAGGCTCGCTGGGCTGAAAACCTGGAAGGGCGACCCAGGCAAAAGTTAGATCAAGAACAAAAAAAAAAAAAATACAAAGAAAACAAAAGAAAAGACAAAAAAAGAAATGAAGAAGAGAGAAATGAAAAGAAATGAAAAAAGAAGAAGAACATAGCTCGCAGGGCCGAAAACCCGGAAGGGCGGCCTTGGCAAAAGTTAGAGCGTAAAAGGTGAGGGTTAATACACGAGTGTACCTTAACCCGAACTACGTAAGGCTTGATTCCCATGTTTGGGATACGTAGGCAACTTCATTCTGAAGTCTAGCCATAAACACTTCCAAATCGATTGTGTCCATGTAATGGTTTTGATCATCTTTGCCTTCTCTGAATCTAAGAGTTCGGTTGTGATCGTCACTTTGAGGACTGGGAACAGTGCGCTGCGGTGCTATTCAAACAAGGGGCAACTTTCCATTGCCATGCAGTGTCCTTCAGATAAGGGGTAGTTTTCCATTATTATGAATCCAAGGTTGCGCATCTCAAGAGTAGGTTCCGTGCTCGTTGAGCAGTGGACGTTTGCAAAAATAATTTTTGAGAATTTTTACTGAGGTTGACTAATTTTCTCGAAAATTATTCCATTTTTCAAAACTGGATCATTTTCTTGGACCCTAAAAGGAAAATTTTCAGTGCTCACGATCTAACTCGCATGATTTTGAATCAGAAAAGTTGAACAAGAATGTTAATCAAACTCTTATATTGATCAAAATTGTTTTAGTAGAAAGCCAAAACAAAAAAAAAATGGTCAAAATGATGAACTAGGGGCACAGTTGAGTCAGGTGTTTTGTCTTTTCCCCCATTGTCAACATATTCGCCAAAAAGGGCACGACTGAAGCTAACAACAAAGGGCTAAAAGCTCTCTCATCCTCCAAGCAGCGAGGTATCAAGCCAAGTGCGAAGCATGAATTGGAATGGATCAAGATACTCCACTCCCTTATCCGTGGCACCGACTAGACGTCACCGGAAGAAATACCCACGAGCTGGTAATGTTGGACATGAACCCACAATTTCCTATTTATCCATCAACCTCCCAGGGGAGGGATAAAAATTAGAGAGATTGAAGAATAGAGAGATGCGCGTTGAGAGAAAAAGTGCGAAAGGGGCTTTTTCAGAAAAAACAGAGCCTGAGGGCCGAGTGATGTGAGAATCACAAATGAGAAAGGGTGGAAAAATACCCGAAGAAACTGGCTCCTCGTGCACTGAGAGGTCTCTCGCCTTTGTAACGCGTCTCAGTGTCGTGTTGGTTTTGTTGTTTGTCTCGATTCCTGTTTAGAGTCGTTTCGAGTGTTACTTGATGTGTTTAGGTTGTTTACCTTTTGTTTGTCTTTGTTGAGTCGTTTTGACTGTGGTCAACTGTAGGCTCAACACCCGGTTGAGAACCTTTTTCTCATTGCAATTTCAAAAATGAATCATTTTGTGCTCAGAGTGCTGTGCCATTCTCCATATTTGTGCAAAACAAGGATTCATTCTTTCATGAAACCGCAGGGTTTAACCCAGGTCATGTGAGAACGGGAGAACCAAGACCTATCTGAAGCTATAGGTTCCAGACTGCGATGCAAAATAAAAAAGGAAGAATTCGGAGCATCTGAGCTTGTTTCGACTTCTGCAAATTTCGTCTTTGCATCCCGTGTGTTCAAACTAAATAGAATGCTGTGTTATGCGCTGTGTGTTCAGAATCAGCAGTGCCCTGCATGAGCTGTGTGCCGAATGAATAGAATGTTGTGTTAAGGGCTGTGAGTTCAGAATGTGCAGCGTTCGGAATGGGCCGTGTGTTCAGAATCAGCAGTGTCCTGCATGGGCCATATGTTCAAAATAAACGGAGTACTGTGTTACGAGCTGTGTGTTCAGAATGAGCAGTCTATGTGTTGAACATGTTGGGAACTTGTGATTGGTTCCACTGCCAGGGCATTCCGGTGTTGACTTGGCGAAGTCACGCCTGTGTTACTTCAATTTGCTTATCGAGTTGTTACTCATTTATCTATCAAGTTGTTGCTCATTCGCTTATCGAGTTGTTGCTCATTTGTCTATCGAGTTGTTGCTCATTCGTTTATTGAGTTGTTGCTCATTTGTTTATCGAGTTATCGCAATTTTGTTTATCGAGTTGCTGCTCTTTGCTTATCAAGTTGTAAACCTGTCAAGGTCTTATTGTTGCTTATTGAGCTAATTTGTTTGTTATGTTGGCTCGCTACCTGACCTGGTAGCTCATGCATGTTCAATTTCCATTTGATTACATTGTTATGTACTGCGATGCGATGCAATGCGATGCATAAAATGTACAAATGTAACACTTTTTCAGCAAAAAGCTTGTTTCATTCCATCATCTTTTCAAAGTACATAGTTTTGAGAAAGTAAAACCTGCCTGAGGCAATACAATGTGCTCAAACTACCAGTCAAAAGAAAAGTAAAGCGAAAGGGAGAAAGGCAACAAAATGTCTGAACAAAGTAAAGTAAAAGAGAAAAGCAATAAAGCAAAGAAAAGAAAAAGCAGCAGAAAGTCTGGATCAATATCAGTCATCTCAAGTGCGGGAGTCGGCCCTGGTCCTCTTCCTGGACGAGGGTCCAGGGTCACCACCATCGTCTCCAAAGTCAGAATCTGAACTGTCTCTGGCCTCGCCCTGCGACGACGCCGCCTCCTCGTCAGAATCATCGGAGAGGGCTCTCGGGAACTACTCTTGGCACGGGTGCACCTATGTCTGCCCCAGCTATGGATAGTCATCCTCCGCCTGACTCCCCCTCCTCGTCGAACAGGAACAGATGGTCCAGCTGGAGCACCTCCCGCGGCCGGAATCTGGAATGGGGCCTGAAAAGGACAAATGGCAAATGCATCAGTTATAGAATGCAAAGCAAAATACCAGTACAGAATGCCGTGTGAGTACAGTGTATGAATGTTGTGAACAGTATATCATTACAGAATGCGATGTGTGAGTACAGTGTGCGAAAGCCGTGAGCAATGCTGTGAACATTATGCAGATTACAGTGTTAGTACCATGGTGGCTGTGTTTCAAGTGCCGTGTTGATAGTGTGATGCATCAGATTATGTATGAAACAGATTAGGCGGAGTTTGAAACTGCAGTTGAAAGAACTTACCGGGATATTGTAGATGGTCAACAAGTCGATGCACCGCTGCAACATCCCTACCGCTGAGGCTGTCAACTCCAGGGACTGGCGAGTGTACTTGATGGAAGCCTGCAAAAGTGTTGAAGTCATTAGTATTCTGCGGGATATCAAATTGAAATGACTGTACAAAATGCAAAGTTTAGTAGTGCATACCAGGGTCGAGCCATAGACTCCGACGAGCTCAGAATCAGCCGGAGGAGGAGTGAAGGGAATCTGATAAGTCTCCCACCCTGTCCTTGGCATGTCATCGTTGTAGGCAGCTCTGGCCATCCAGCTCCCCGTCCCCTCCGGAACCCACTCCTGCCTCGGGCCAAAGGTTCCCTCGGTGCCCCTGCTCCTGCTGCTGGTGCCGCTGGCCTCTCTCACCCAGCTCGGTGAGCACCACTCAGAGGCCGCATGATATATGCCTGAATGTACTCGGCGTAGTCACCCTCGTCCCTGAAAGGCTCAGCGTCCCAGCCAATCGTATAGTCTATCATCTCCTCCAGGGTGTACCTCTCAGTGTGCCTCGTGTGGGTAGAAGGAGGTGCTGGAATTGTCTGCTCGGGCACGCCCAAGGTCTGCCGCAGGAAGCGCTCCCCAAAGTACCAAACACGGCAAACCGGTCCCTTTAACAAGACCCTGAACCGGGCAGTCTCTCGAGCACCGGCATACCGCTCCCGAACTGCGTCAGGCAACGGGGCCCAAGGCTGCCAGGTGATCTGCAAGTAAAACACAGTTTGTTATCTACTGATATTGAGAGTACAATGTGAAGCGAAGCTTAAATGAACTATAATGTTTGACATACCTTGGCTGCAGTGATGGTGTCGAAGTAGCAGCGGAAGAACATGAAGGACTCCCGTGGCCTCCGCTCGCATCTCACGTCAAAGCGGTGAGAGAACGGAATGCCAAGGGGGACCTTCTCATCTGGCATTGGGGCAAGCCTCGGGAAGTAGACATATACCCACAATTGCAAAGTATAACAGAGCAAACACCAGTATGCTTATTAGATGAAGCAGAATGCAGAATAAAGCAGATTATGTGTGTACCGTGTGTGTAGTGTGCAAACCGGTGTAAAGCAGATTGCATATGTACAGTGTGTGTGGCATACAGATAATGTAAAGTAAAAATGTAAAACAAAAAGAGAAGGTGTACCTCCCAAGCTCGCCAGTAGCCTCCGAGCAACTGTCCACTGCAACGAGAGGATGAGCTCATGTACCCGTAAAGTGTGGCCAAGCCCGCGCCACCCCAGTCATAGCGGCAGATCTGTGTCACGTCCACTAATGCGCTCAGCAGATAGAGGGCGATGGTGTTCGCCCGGTCGGCGAAGAGCGTGGTCCCCAGCAGGAACATAATAAAGCCACGAGCATACTGCTCCTCCTCCTCCCGAGTGGTAGGCGCCTGGATCCGGAAGTGATCCTCGAACCACGAGTACCTCACAAACCCTGTCCGGGCGAGAGGTGGCTGAGTGCCGAGCAAGTATAGCTGAGCGGCATCCCACTCGTCCATATCTGTATCAAAGGGGATCGGATCACCCCTCACTCCGATGTCTATGAGCATGGAGAAGTCGAAGGGAGTCATCGTCATCTCCCCGGTAGCAGAAAGGTGGAAGGAGTCGGTGGTGTCCCACCACCTCTCCACCAAGGCAGCAAGAAGGGGCCTGCTCGAAGTGAGGCGTGAGAGTCCCATGCAGAAGGTCCCAAAATCAGCCTGGTCGACAATGCGACAAACCGCGTCAGGTAGCTCCATGTACCAACCTCGGGCGGCAGTGTTCCCATACCCCCGGAAGGCATGAGAATCTCCCTGTGATCAAAACAAACAGTTGCGAAGCAGTGTTACAAATACAATGTTGAATGCGCTCAGAATTGATGAAAATGCAGTGTGTGTGCATGCATCAGAGTCTACACAGATGTTGGGTACGGGTGTGTTCGCAGTGAACTACAACATATGATGTATCAGTATGTTAGAATGGTTCAGTTGAGAATACAACGTGTGTACACGTGTTCAATTCAAATAGATGTTGGATGCGGGTGTGCTCGCAGTGAACTACAGCATATGATGTATTAGTATGTTAGAATGGTTTAGTTGAGAATACAGCGTGTG
The DNA here is from genome assembly GCA_030407325.1 of Camellia japonica. Classification (NCBI taxonomy): domain Eukaryota; kingdom Viridiplantae; phylum Streptophyta; class Magnoliopsida; order Ericales; family Theaceae; genus Camellia; species Camellia japonica. The sequence continues at coordinate 84,495,867 of JAPPVO010000002.1, forward strand.
TACATGTGTTCAGATTCAAACAGATGTTGAGTGTGGGTGTGCTCACAGTGAACTACAGCATGTGATGTATCAGTGTGTCTGAGTTAAGCAGTTAAAGAATGGAATCGACTATTGTAATTATGTGTTCTACATTGCAGAAAATGAAACAGGCGAAGAGTGTACCTCAGAAGCGCCGTAGGACAGATGTGACTCTGGCTTGCACAACAAAAGTTCTAGTGGTGCGCCCCGCGCATAGCTCTTGAACTGGCGGATGCCGTCGGGAGGCAACACATGTATCGCCGGCCTGCAAGTCGCCGGATCAAACGGCCGGATGTGGAGAGGTAGGAGCTCGACCTCGGGATCCACATCCATCTCCGGGGAGTCCCACCATGTGGAATGTCGACCGCCATCTCAAAAAGAGTGCAAAAATGGCCGAGAATGTGAAAAATAGGCGAGAATACCAAAAGTCAACCCAAAAGTCAACCCCGAGAGGGTGAAAATGGGAGGAAAGGTCGGGGTGTTGAAAAGGCATGAAGATCGAGGTATGACTCAAGGAAAACAAACCCCGAACGGTGGAAGTCAAGAAAAGTGCACCGAAACCAAGATTTGTTCGGTTCAAAGTGTGCGAAACGGTGAGGGTTTCGCGAATCGAATGACGAAAAAGTGTCGAAAACAAGAGAAAAACGAGGATCGAAGGTTGGAAAATCACCTAGAGAGAGAGGGGAGGGTTTTTCGAGCTAGGAGGAAGTAAGAACATAGGGTTTGAGGCCCTATATTTAAAGACCCGTGGCTAAATGTCAAAACTGCCCCGACATTGCCATTTTTGGCCGGTCAGCCAAATTGTTAGCCGATCGGCTAAATAGTTGGCCGATGAGCTCCTTTTGTGGCCGATGGATGGCCGGTGGCCTCCCCTTGGGGTCGGTGAACCTCCCACACCCTTGGTTGGGTCAGTTATGTGGTTTGGAACCTTCATTACTCAAGACAGTGCAAGGAAGTGGACTTTTGAAGTTTAACCGGCTTCCGTATTGACCTCGAACCATGTCTTCGTATGCGATGCTCAGTACGCGCAAGGTGTATCCTTTTCATATCCTTTAGTATCTTGCAAGATTCAATAACCGCTTTAAATGCGTTTCATTACGTGTTTTGTCTTGTTTATGATAAACATACATAACTTGCATCGTTATGCACGTCTACACGCGTTGTAGCGCACACAACTTGCATTGTTATGCACTGTTCACTTGCATCGTTATGCACGTCTACACGCGTTGTAGCGCATACAACTTGCATTGTTATGCACTGTTCACTTGCATCGTTATGCACGTCTATATGTGTTGTAGCGCACGCCACGCTTGCATTGTCATGCACCTCCTTTGGGTTGCATTGTCTTGCACCCCCCCCCAATCCATGTTATTTCATGTGTTTCATTCGCATCATCATGCACCTTATCAACCACTTGCATCGTCATGCATATTCCATTTGCATTGTCCTGCATTCCAATAGTTTGCATTGTCATGCATTTAAATTACACGCATTGTCATGCATTTCAGTTCATGAATTGTCATGCGTGTCTCATTTGCATTGTCATGCATTCCAATAATTTGCATTGTCATGCTTTTCAATAAATCATGCATTGTCATGCATTCCAATAATTTGCATTGCCGTGCATTTCAATAATTTGCATTGTCATGCATTTCAGTTTATGCATTGTTATGCATTTCAGTCCATGCATTGTCATGCGTGTCTCATTTGCAATGTCGTGCATTCCAATAGTTTGCATTGTCATGCATTTCAACAATCATGCATTGTCATGCATTTCGGTTCACGCATTGTCATGCATGTCTCATTTGCATTGTTATGCATTCCAATAATTTGCATTGTTGTGCATTTCAATAATTTGCATTGTCATGCATTTCAGTTCATGCATTGTCATGCATTTCAGTCCATGCATTGCCATGTGTGTCTCATTTGCATTGTCATGCATTCCAACAACTTGCATTGTCATGCATTTTCCATTTGCATTATCATGCATGCCAATCTCTCGCATCGTTGCATATTTCATTCGCATTGTCTTGCACCCCTCTAATTTGCATTGTTTTGCACGCTCCTTCTCTGAAACACCGGGATATGTCCCTATGTTTCTTCTTTTTTTTTTCGAAATACCGGGATACGTCCCTATGTTTCTCCTTTTTTTTCTCCAAAACACCGGGATACGTCCCTATGTTTCTTCTCATTTTCCGAAACACCGGGATATGTCCCTATGTTTCTCTCTCTTATTCTGAAACACCGGGATATGTCCCTCTGTTTCCCTTTCTTTGGTTAAGAGCATTCGGAACATGTTCTAATGCTTAAACCCTTTCTCCACTCGCGTGCCGCGTGTGGACATAACCAACCCTTTCTCTCTTCTCACATTGTAACACACATTGCATGCGTTATCGCGTATGCTTTACTTACATGTGTTTATGCACCTCCTCGCATTGTTACACACATTGCACGTGTTATCGCGTATGCTTTACTTACATGTGTTTATGCACCTTCTCGCATTGTTACACACATTGCATGCGTTATCGCGTATGCTTTACTTACATGTGTTTATGCACCTTCTCGCATTGTTACACACATTGCATGCGTTATCGCGTATGCTTTACTTACATGTGTTTATGCACCTTCTCGCATTGTTACACACATTGCATGCGTTATCGCGCATGCTTTACTTACATGTGTTTATGCACCTTTTTACATTGTTACACACATTGTATGCGTTATCGCGTATGCTTTACTTACATGTATTTATGCACCTTCCCGCATTGTTACACACATTGTATGCGTTGTCGCGCATGCTTTACTTACATGTGTTTATTCACTACTTGGTTTGCATTGTTATGCACCACTCGGCTTGCGTTGTCGTGCGTGCCTTCCTTACATTGTTATGCTTGTTTCAAATCGCATTCTTATGCATCACACTTAGGTTGCATTGTCTCGCATCCATTCCGCATTGTTATGCGTCGCACTTAGGTTGCACTGTCTTGCACCCCCTCACTTGTGTTGTCACGCACTTTTCACTTGCATTGCTATGCATGTTTCTAACAATATTGTACCTATTAAGTTTTTTTTCTTTTTCAGGCACGATATTGTATGTACGGTTCATTTGAGACTGGCGCGACCAGACGAACCGGACGGTATTGTATTCTCCGCGTCAAACGTAGCGAGAATTGTATAATTCTCTTACATCCTTTCTGCATGTAATGTAGTTAGATTTGTACATGCTTGCTTAAAACTGTTGCATGATATGCTTCGTTATAGCTTTATTTGCATGATCATAAGTTATGTTCGGCATCGTGCATATCCCTTGCATCTTGCCCCTGCCTTCGGGCACATATCTTTGCTAGCTTGTATGCTTTGTCTAAGTCTTTGGCCTTGTCAAAAATGGGTCGTCTCTGGGTTTTGACATTCACTCCCGCCATTGTTATGACTTTCGAGTTCTATCAAAGAGGGGCAACTGTAGACATCCCATTTTCGACCGTCCTCAAGACTTGGATGTCGTCGTTTGAACACTCGATGATCATCCATGCTCGTGTTCATTTTGAGTTCTCGGAGGTCTCGGAGAAACTGTGGGCGCGCCCCGAACGCCCCGGGAGGATGACTTCCCCCGTTTGTTCGCTTGTGGGTCTACGCCTACTTTCCGAGACTTGCGCCCGTGCCAGACGTGGAGACCCCTCTCGTCGTTCCGTTCTCGCGCCGTTTTGACGTGAGGTGCGTGCGGAGGCCCCGGGAGACGTTTATCTTCTTCCGCCGCTACTTCGACACCATCACCCCCACAGAGGTATGTTCAACTTGCAGTTCCTTTAAGCTTCGCTTTACACTGTATTTTCAATAACAGTAGATAACAAACTGTATTTTATTTTTAGATCACCTGGCAGCCTTGGGCTCCATTGCCAGCTGAGATTCGGGCACGGTTTGTCGGTGCTGAGGAGACCGCACGGTTCAGGATCTTGCTGGAGGGCCCGGTCTGTCGGGCTTGGTACCTGGGTGAGCGTTTCCTACGCCAGACCCTAGGTTTACCGGAGCAGATAGTCCCGGTTTACCCTCCTGAGCATATGAGGGACACCGAGAGGTTCACTTCCGAGCAGATGGCCGACTACACGATCGACTGGGATGCGATCCGCTTCAGAGGTATAGGCGACTACTCAGAGTACGTCCGGACCTTCATTATGCGGCCTTGAGCGGTGGCCGTCGAGTTGAGAGAGCGAGGCAGGCCGCGCGGCTGGAACGGAGCAGGGCAGGGACATCGAGGACAGCTCGAGTCCGTGGCAGGAGTGGAGCTCGGAGGGGTCGGGGGGCTAGTTGGCCAGCACTGCCCACTTTGATGACATGCTAAGGACAGGGTGCGGCGACTTACCAGATTCCTATTGCTCTCCCTCCGGCTAATCATGAGTTAGTCGGGTTCTACGACTTGCCTCCGGTATGTACTACTTCATCTTGCATTCTGCACAGTCATTTCATTTTAATTTATTTGATATTCCACAGAATACTGATGCTTCTAACCCTTTTGCAGGCCTCTTCCGAGTACACTCGCCAGTCCCTGGAGCTGACTGCTTCTGTGATGGGGATGCTCCAGCAGAGCCTTGACCTTCTATCCATTTACAGTATTCCGGTATGTTCTTCTGACCACGGTCTCGAACCATACATAAACTGTTTCACACAATCTGACGCACAACTCAACACTTGATACACGGTCCTCGCGGCATCTGATACACTGTAGCCCACAGACTGTTCACAGCACTACTCACGGCATCCATACACTGTACTCATACACTGCATTCTGCACTGATACACTACTCACAGTATTCACACACTGCATTCTGCACTGATACACTACTCATAGTATACACACACTGTACTCATACACTGCATTTTGTACTGATAAACTGCTCACAGTATATTGATGCGTTTGCCTTTTGTACTTTTCAGCATCCTTTCCAGATCCCTACTGTAGGAGGTGCTCCAGCCGGACCTTCCGCTCCCACCGGAGGAGATGGCAGAGTATACCCCCACACCAAGGCGGGGCACACCCATGTTGGGAGTAGCTCACGGGCACCCGTCCCTGATGATGATGATGAGTCCGAGGCTGAGGCTGAGGCGGAGGCAGAGTCGTCCGAGGAGGAGACCGGAGACGGCTCGGGCTCAGACTCAGATGACGATGCTGATGACGATGCTCCTGGACCTTCGTCCAGGAAGAGGACGAGGACGGACCCCTAGACCTGAGGCCTTTTGACATTGATCCAGATTTTTGCCCTTTTTCTTCTTTTTTTTTTGTACTTTTTTTTTGCTGGTAGCTAGAGTACCTTGTATTGCCGCAGGCAGGTTTTTGTTTCCAAAGCTTTGTACTTGAAAAAGATGATGAAATGAAACAAACTTTTTGTCTGAAAAAGTGTTATATTTTGTACATTTCATATATTGCATCGCATTGCATCATATTACACCTCAATGTAAATGAGATTGATCTTTTGTCTGAAAATCAACCATTTGCACCGTAATAACCAAGTAATGAATCAGCCAACAGCGAAATAACCCATACAAACCACTGCTCAGTCTGAACACTCGGCCCATACTCTACTGGGGATTAATCTATACACAGGCCATTCTGTTTATTCTGCACACGGCGGATCCTGAACAAACAGTCCAATCTGTCAAGACGGACTACAAAGGTTGAATCTGCTGAATCTGAAACACACTCAGATGCCCCAAATTTTCCCCTTCTTCTTTTGCTTCGCATAAATGTGGAGAATGGCACAGCACTCTGAGCATAGACGATTGACTTTTGAAATTGAAAAAGGGTTTTTTTTTTTTTTCAAACCTGGGTATTGAGCCTATGACTGAACACAGTAAGAAAGACTCAAACAAAAGGTACACGACCTAATCACAACGAGACACGCTCGGAAAAGACTCAAAACAAAAGTTGAGGTAAACAAAACAAAAGACACGACACACGGACGTGTTTACAAAAATGAGAGACCTCAGATCTCGAGGAGCCAGTTCCTCTGGGTATGTTTCCCACCCTTTCTTATTTGTGATTCTCACATCACTCGGCCCTCAGGCTCGGTTTTTCTCTCAAAACCCTTTTCCTCACTTTTCTCTCGACTTACACCTCTCTATTCTTTATTCTCTCATTTTCCATCCCTCCCCAGGGTGATTGATAGATGAATAGGAAGTCGTGGGTTCACGCCCAACACTATTAGCTCGCGGCTATTTCTTCCGGCGACGTCTAGTCGATGTTCCGGATGGGGAATGGAGTATCTTGATTCATTCCGATTTGTGCTTCGCACTTGGCTTGATACCTCGTTGCTTGGAGGGTGAGGGAGCTTTCGGCCCTTTACTGATAGCTTCAGTGGTGTCTTCTTTTGGCGAATGAAGTGCTTCTGGCAAGTATTGATAATCGAGGGAAAGACAGGGAGCCCGACTCAACTGTGCCCCTAGTTCATCATTTTGACCATTTTTTTTTTTTGGTTTTCTACTAAAACAGTTTTGACCAAAATGAGAGTCGGATTAACATGCTTGTTCGATTTTTGATTTGAAAATCATGCGAGTTAGGCTGTGAGCACTGAAAATTTTCCTTTTTTAGTTCCAAGAAAATGGTCCAGTTTTGGAAAAGATAGAATAATTTTCGAGAAAATAGTCAACTTTAGTAAAAATTCTCAAAAACTATTTTTGCCAACGGTCAATGCTCAACGAGCATGGAACTTACTCTCGAGATGCGCAACCTCGGATCGGAGGCAATGGAAAATTGCCCCTTGCTTGAAAGAGCTGCACGGCAACGGAAAGTTGCCCCTGGTTTGAATGGCGACTCATGGCAACGGAAAGTTGCCCCTTGTTGGATGAACCGCAGCATTTTGTAAACAGTCCTCATTAGTGATGATCACGACCGAACTCTCGGATACGGAGACGACGAAGGTGGTCAGAACCAATATATGGACACAGTCACTTTGAAAGCGTTGGTGGCTGGACTTCAAGATGAAGTTGCCTACGTATCCCAAACATGGGAATCAAGCCTACATAGTTCACGGTGTCACAACCGCACTATCGGATTCAGAGAAGGCAAGGATGATCAAAAACCATTACATGGACAGATCGCTATGAAAGCGTTGGGGGCTGGACTTCGGAATGAAGTTGCCTACGTATCCCAAACATGGGAATCAAGCCTTACGTAGTTCCGGTTAAGGTACACTCGGGTATTTTAACCTTCACTTTTTAGGCTCTAACTTTTGCCAAGGCGCCCGTTGCGGGTTTTCAACCTTGCGAGCTTTGTTTTTCTTTTTCTTTTTTTTTTTTCTTTTTTTTTCTTTTTTTTTTTCTTTTTTTTCTTTTTTTTTTTCTTCTCTTTTTTCTTTTTTTTTTTTTTTTGCTCTAACTTTTGCCTGGGTCGCCCTTCCGGGTTTTCGGCCCAGCGAGCCTCTCAAAGGGTAAAAGTGTAACAAGTCCATGCCAAATGGTTTTAGGGTTTTGAAGCCATCCATATCCAGGAGAGCGGCTGTTGTTATTGATTTGCAGAAAGGCCCATCTTCGGCTCTTCAAGCATATCGGACATTTTTGCCCCTAGTTTGAGAGGTGCTTCTGTTCTAGCTTCGCGAACTTCTGTTGACGACGTCTGACCTCTTGATCTGACTTTGGTGCCTCTTGTTCGAGGGTTGCTTCAAATCTGGCTACACAGGCCTCTCTTGATGGTTGATCGTTGAATGTTCTGAATGGATTCAAAGTTTGGAAACAAATAGATTGAATCTTGAGGCTGAGAGCGATCCTAGGCTGTACAATCTCAAGAGCGATTCCACACAGGTCTTCACAGGACTGTGCAAAACATTTTGTTTTTGAAAGTTTTTACAAAAGCGACAAATCGCTCGCGCTGAAGATAGTGTGGAACCAATCTGGATGAAACCAGGGTCCTTCTCAGTACTCACGCTGACAAGCATGATTTCATTCATTAAAGGATTAGCACGCCTATCTTTCTCTCAAATTGATCAAAGTTTTGCAAAACCCAAGGAATTCCTTCCTCTTCGTTTTCATCACCACAGTGTTCAAAAAGGTTTTTTGAAAAACTTAGGCCATCACAATGATTTTCAGGGCACAAGAGAGCAGGTGGAATGTACTGCCGTTCCATTCAAATCCTCTGGCACAACTTAGCTCAAAAATAGCAATAAGCACAGAAACATGATAGCCGCAGCTGTTTCATTCAGATTTCCTGGTTGCAACTGGCTCCACAGCAGAGACAGACTCAAAAAGAAAACAAAAGGGTAATTACAAAACAAAACGGTGTTCGAGGCAACAACCCCGGAATCACCTGACATTCTATACAAGGGGACTGACTTGCTACAACAAGACGGACCCTTAAGCAAAAAGAACTGACTCAAGACGATGAGACAGACTCAAAACAAAACAAAAGACTGACTCGACACCCAAGCCAGAAGTTACAAAACTAGCATTCGCAGATGCTCAAAAATGCGTGCCAGACGCCACATCCGAAATACACCAAGCGCCGCCCGCGGGTGGTTCACTCCCCGATCACATACTCGCAATATCCTCAAAATCCAACAGCGGGTAGTAACAGACTTGGCTGAGGTGGGTGGGAGGATAACCTCATTGTCGATCAAATCTTGCACTCATGACGAAGGCGGAAACAATATCGGTAGCATGACCGTTTGCTGGTGTACGCGCAGTACAAAGTAGCATCATGTGTGAGAGGGAGATTCTTTGGGAGAGGCCGAGGCTCCAAGGGTTTAAGATGCCCTCTTTCGGCCAGGATCTGGAGTACCTTAGACAACGGTATGTAGAGTGCGTGGAAGACTCTGCGCCTCGGGGCAGATACTTTGAAGTCTGAGTATTCTTGCTAGACGCACTAGCAAAAGGGTCGGCAGGCACTGCCTTGACTTTTTTTATCTTTCCCAGGTGCAGGGCTGGGAGTGGAAGGAACTGTTCTGGCATGACGGGGCCTATCCTGGTTTTCTGACTGGCTTGTACTGCCTTCGGCTGGAGTGGGGAAGGCACCATCCACAACCTTGGTCACAACTGAGGATACTTGCTGTTTACTCATCCCCCCGGCTTTCAAAGCCTCGACTGCCCACAGCAGTTGTTCAACAGGATCGACATCTGTCTGTACTTTGTTCTTGCCTCTGGCCTTAGCCTGATCGAGGGCTTGGGTTGATGTTGACACATCATTGCTATAACTCGAGACAACCTCAGGTTGGCTGAGCTCGATCACAATCCGTCCCAATAGTGGGGGCTCCTGCGGTACAAAATTCCCGGCATATGGTGCAGCTGGTGGCGAAGCTGACATTCCGTAAGCGAGATCCGCCACGGACCTCTGGAGGTCACCTATCATCCCCATCAATTCGAACGTGGTGGGCTCCCGAGCCTGATATAACTGGGGGGTCCAGACCGGGTGCGCAACAAGCGACCTGGGTGGATGCGGTACATCAACATTGGTCTCACTTTGCAGAGTGATTCCTTGATCTAATGCGGCTGTCATAACCACAATCTCTTCCGAATTCTACGTCATCATAAGTCCGTTGTACTGAACGGTGATTGACGGATCAGATATCTGTCTTGCCTCAGCAAGGGGGAACACTGGCTATTCTGTATCAACTCTCTGAACTGAAAGGAAAAACAAGCAGCGTTTCAGCCCAAACGGATCAAACATAGGTGTAGCCGAACAACTGTACTCTACTACTGATTACTGCTCCTCGAAATCACTGCCCCAAAACACTGAATCAGATACCCACAGATATAACTGATTCTCAAAAATACTGATACCGGTGCCCTCAGGCCTGATACTCAAACTTGCAAACTGATATGCGCGTTCCTGTAGAGATACACTCTAAAAGCACATAGCAAGTAAAAGAGCCAAAACACCCCTATGTTGGGGTAAGGTTTCCCTGTCCTATTTTGTCAGGAGCTAGGGTTTCACTACGCACGTAGCGGTTTCAAACAACCTAACATCGGGTAGCAACTTGTCCTAGCTTGGAATGGTCACTATGGATTCCGAATATGCACTAGGTCGAATGGTCAAAAGGGTGCCCCAGTAAAACCGGGGTTTGTGTTCCCATACTGTCAGAGCCCATAACCGGTCAGCCTTATGGTCATGCCTTGACAAGACAAGCCTCCGGTCAAACCGTTCAGGAATGACAGATGGCAAACACGGTGTCCTAGGCGCACCAATGCACATGCAATGCAAAGAAACACATAAGTGTAGTCAAAATAGGATATCATGAGTTCGAGTCAAGCTCTCTAAATCCCCAGCAGAGTCGCCAGAAACTGTGGATGCGCCCCGAGGGCCTTATGCTACCACAGTTTGGACTCGAATCGTCACGGTTCTAAATCTGAACCAAAGAGTCCAAATCCGGCAAATCGTTTTGAGAAAACAAATTTTTTGAAAGAAGTGCCAAACATGGACTGCTTTGCCAGATACAGAGTCGCCACCTAAATATTTTTTATAGGGGAATTTAGGAAACCCTGACTCGTTTGCCTAAGGCCACGTGTCCGTCATCACCAAAGTTGCCTCGGCTCGGGAACTTGGGTACGATCGGGGAAGGTTAGCTATGAGCACCCCCTCTCGCCGGATCCGAAGATCGGCCTCTACTAACCATGATATCCGTTTTGAAAATCTTATGTGTTCTTATTCCGGTTAATTAGCTAGAATTACTATGTGATGCGCACAACACAAAAGTATAGACTAGATTGCCTAATTTGGAACGAGGCATTGCATATCCGTTTGTTTAAAAAATGATTTGAAACTTGCTACTCGCAAGTAGGCTAAAACACGGATTTCAGCGAGTTGTTCCAACTCAAACCATCCAACCTTCAGCCACAGGCATTCAGGCAGTTTAAATCACATAAGCATCTAGCCATATGGTAATCATGCTAACATTCACACTCATGCAAGATGCTAAAGCATAAATACTTACATCGTACTCCAAGCCAAAACAGAAACTAGTTAGTAATCATATGCATGACCCTAGTTCATGTTAAGATGGCTAATGCATCTTGCATGTATGTGAGTATTAACATGACAGCATGCTTGCCATGAGGCTAATTGCTTATGTGATATAACTGCCTAAATGCCTGTGGGTGAAGGTTAGGTTGCTTGAATTGGGATAATTCATTGAAATCCGTGATTTAGCCTACTCGCGAGTAGCAAAACTTCAAACAATTTCCAAACAAACGGATATGCAATGCTTCGTTCCAAATTAGGCGATCTAGTCTATACTTGTGTGTTGTGCACATCACATAGTAAATTCTAGCTAATAACTGGAATAAGAACGCATGTGTTTTCAAAAACAAGATATCATGTTTACTACAGGCCGATCTTTGAACGGGCGAGCGGGGGTGCTCATAGATGACCTTCCCTAATCGTACCCAAGTTCTCGAGCCGAGACAACTTTGGTGATGACGGACATGTGGCCTTAGGCACGAGTTAGGGTTTCCTAAATTCCCCCAAAATAAAATATTTAGGTGGCGACTCTGTATCCAGCAAAGCAGTCCATGTTTGGCACTTCTTTACAAAAATCAGTTTTCCAAAAACGATTTACCGGATTTGGACTCTTTGGTGATTTATCGGTCTCGCATTGCACTTTGCGGGATTAGATTCAGAACCGTGACATTTGAGTCCAAACTGTAGCATGAGGCCCTCGGAGCGCGTCTACAGTGATGATTGGAGTCCTCGGCTCTCGATAAAGTACAAGAAAAGTACACTTTTCGGTGCGAAATCGTCCCCGTGGGAACTTCAATTCAAGTCTTCGATGCGTGGCTCATCAATTACTCGTCAAGAGCAAGGTGTATCCTTTTGAGTACTTTGTGACCCCTCCGAGAGGTAACTCGGAGGTTCCGGTTGAATTGCTTGCGTTAAGACTTGTATCTCCTTTTTTTTTTCAGTGTTTTGTTTCAAACATGCTTTTGAAGTTGCACTAAAATGCATTGTTATGCTTATTTCTCTTGCATTGTAATGCACATCACTTCTTGCATTGTTACGCACACCACTCGTCGCATTGTTATGCACGTTTCTCTCGTATTGTCAGGCACACTTTGTTTGCGTTGTCACGCACATTTTGCTCGCATTGTTATGCGTCACACTTAGGTTGCATTGTCATGCACCCATTCCTATCGCATTGTTACGCATCACACTTAAGTTGCATTGTCATGCACCCATTCCTATCGCATTGTTACACGTCACACTTAGGTTGCATTGTCATGCACCCATTCCTATCGCATTATTACGCGTCACACTTAGGTTGCATTGTCATGCACCCCTCCATCGCATTGTTATGCGCATACTTAGGTTGCATTGTCATGCATCTCTTCACCCGCATTGTTGCGCATACTTAGGTTGCATTGTTATGCACACTATTCACTTGCGTTGTCACGCACGTTTCGTGCATTTTTATGCACTTTTCGCTTGCATTGCTATGCACATTTCCATCGGCATCATATGTGTCCGCGTTTGGTATAGCGTTGAACATGTGTTGCTAACTATATTGTACCTGTTGAGTTTCTTTCTTTTGCAGGCACGATATTGTATGTATGGTTCATTTGAAGCTGGCGCAACCAGACGAACCAGACAGTATTGTATGTACTCCGCGTCAGACATAGCGAGAATTGTATAATTCTCTTACATCCTTTCTGCATGTAATGTAGTTTGGTTCGTATTCATTTACTTAAACTATTGCATTTACCTTGTATAATTGCTTCATTACAGCTTTCTTTGCATGATCATAAGGTATGTTCGGCTTTGTGCATGTCATTTGCGTTTTGCCCCTGCCTGCGGGCACATCTCTTTATTATCTTGCATGTTTGTCTGAGTCTTCAGCCTTGTCAAAAATGGGTCGTCTCTGGGCTTTGACATTCACTCCCGTCACTTATTGACTTCCGAGTTCTGTCAAAGAGGGGCAACTTTAGACACCCCATTTTTGACCGACCTTAAGACTCAGACGTCATCGATTGAGCGCTCGATAATTGTGCATGTTATGCTCGTTTCTAGGTTTCGGAGTTTTGGCTGAGAGCCTTGCCTCCGAGCCTCTGAACTCTTTGCGCTTTGGCTCGGTTTGCGGACCGAACCTTGTTTCTCTTCCCTGGAGGGAGGGAGTGGTCTTGTAGACCACCTCTTTGTGGTCGTAGACCACTTTTCCCGTTTGGAGACCAGTTTCCAGTTTTCGGAGCCTTCGGCCGCACGCCTTGACTCAGGACCGCTTAACATTCTCCGTTTGGCATGGTTTTTGAACCACACCTTGTTGCCTTTGCGTAGAGGGACACTGTGGTCTGGGAGACCACTTTTGTGGTCGTAAACCACTTTTGGTGCTCGTAGACTAGTTTTCGAGGCTTTCGGCTGCACGCTTTGCCTCCCGAACTTTTGTTTTGCATCCGTTTTGGTTTGTTTTTGGTACAAACCTTGTTTTCCTTGTTTGGAAGGTGGTACAAGGGTGGGAGACCAGTTCTTCCCCTTAGAGACCACTTTTCCTCCCGCCAGCCAGTTTTCTGGTCTGACAACCGATTTTCTTGGTCTTCGGGCCACCTTTTCTGGTCAACCACCACACCCCTGCATTGTTTTCATGCTCTAGACCATCTTTCACCATGGCCGACCAGTTGTTGTCTTGGGAGACCACTTGTGGTGGTCGGCTGCTTTTTGTCACGTTTTTTGAGATATTTTCTTCCAGCTAGCACAGCTGGAAGGCACTAAAGCCATCCTCCATACACGTGTATGAAGGGATGGCTTTGAGGCCAAAGCTTGTCCAACAAGCTTGTTCTTTGTTCTCTATAAGAGAGAACCACCTCCTCCCTTCTCTAGGTTCAGAAATTTGAGATTTGAGAGTTATACATACATACTTGTATCTATCTTGCTCTTGTTCTTGATTTTGTGCTTTAAAAGTGTCATTTTACCACACTTTAACACACAGACACACACTCAAATACCATCCTTTTGTTGCTAAGGTGCTTAGGAGCTGGTTTTGGTATTGTTGGATTGGTTTGAGCTTGGAAAAGCTACTGGAGTTGTGGTTTTGAAGAGGTTCTACAAAGGTAAGCCTTTAACCCCTTAAACCCCTTGTTTTGCTTAAGCTTTTAGACCTATCTGCATACTGATTTAAGCTTAACTTCCTACTGTAAAAAGCTCTATTTTTCAGTCCTTAAAATGTTTGTTTAAGGTCACTTTTGTGTTGGGGGTAGTATACCCCCTCTTAGGCCTTGTTTGGTCTTGTTCTTGTGCCTTCTTTTTAAGCTATTGGGATCACCTTTGCATGAACTTTCTACCGCTGAAATCCAGAGGATTTTCAGTGGTGGAGAGGAGGTTTTGAGGTCCCAAATAGGAGAGGGTCATCCCCTCTCCTTGTATTTTGAATACTTGCTTCATATGCCTCATGTTTGAGCATGTTTATTAAGCTTGTGTTGGCTTGTTCTTAGCATGTATTTGGGGTTATTTTAGCATGCCTCAGATCTGTTTTGACTTGGTTTGCTCATTCCATGCATGCCTTATACACTTGTAGTGTAAATCTTACAAACTAGCTATGTGTGCCTCATGTTTAAGCATGTCTTTCTAGCTTATTTTGGGGCCATCTTAGTAGGTTTTTGGTATTATTTTAACATGCCTTAGATCTATTTTGGGTTGGTTTGGTTGGCTCTTGCATGCCTTATACACTTGTAGTGTAAATTTCATAAACTTGTCTTGTATGCTTCATGAAGTAGCATGTCTTTGTAGCTTATGTTGACTCCATTTCAGTATGTTTTTTGGTGATGTTTTGCCATGTCATACCTCTATTAAGGTTTGGTTTGGTTGGTCCTTGCATGCTCCATGCACTTGTAGTGCATTTCCATGAACTAGCATAATGTGTGCCATGCTTTAATATGTCATTCTAACGTGCTTTTGGCTGAACTCTAAGAAGCTTTTGTCCATGTTTTAGCATGCTTAAGCTCTGATTTGTGTTGTTTTGGTCATGCATGCCATGCTTTGTATAGCTATAGTGCATTCTAGCTTGGTAGCTTTGTGTATCAAGTCCACTAGCATGCATTACTTGGCCTATTTCTATGATTTGGCATCATTTGGAATGTGATTTTAGTCCATATTTCATGGTCTTACTCTTGCATCTTTCACTTATTCCATGCTTTGAGGAGTTGGTGTTTTATGCCCTTAACATGAATCATTGCATATGCCTTCGTGCCTAAGCTTGCGAGCTATCATTTCAATGTGTTTTTAGGGTTATTTTGCCATGATATAACTCTGATATTTGTTGGTTAAGCCATCTCATGCTTGGCCTTGATAGGTGTAGTACAATCCACCTTATTTGCCTTGCATATTCCATGCCTTATGCCCTTCATGCTAGCATATTTTGGCTTCCTTCCATACATGTTTTAGACTCATTTTGACATGTTCTAGGACTATTTTGGGTTGCCTTGACCATATGCTTCATGTTTTGCATAGCTATAGTGTAAGTGCCTATGTTAGTTTCAAGCTTTGAGCTTCATAGCATGCTTCATTTGTGTTGTGTACATGATTTGGCATCCTTTAACATGACATTTCAGAGCATATAGGACTGCCATGTTCCTATTTCTTTCATGCTTTCAGTGCCTTTGAGTGTTATGCATTGTTGCCTAGTTTGTGGCCTATCATGTATGCCATCTTGCCTAGGCATTTGAGCCCCCATCTCAGCATGTTTTGGTCTTTGCTTAGACTTAATTAAGCTCTGTCCATGGTTGGTTCATGCATTTGTGCCATGTTTTTCATGCCTCCTATGCGTTGCTCTTTGCTAGCCTTCATACTTTAAGGACCCTTGCATGCTATGCTTGTATTGTTTGAGTGATTTGGCATCATTTCATACTTTATTTCGGTGCACATAGTTTTGTTACACTCCCATGTTAATCACTTGTTGAGCACTCTTGAGAGTTGTGCTCTTAGGCCTATTTGATAGGCCAATGCATTGAGCATGCATTGTCTTGATTTTCATGCCTTTGTTTTGGTGTTATGGCCACTGATTTGGGCATGGCTGAGGTCTGTCCATCTTGGTTTAAGTCCATCGGGCATGTTATGTGAATGTTGTTACATTACACCATGTTGTTGCATGCTTATGTTACCTCGCATTGTGTATGTCATATTACATCGCATCGAGCATGTTTGTTTACATGTTCTTAGCATTGAGTATGTCATCCTATTCATAACATTGTGCATGCCATGTTGTTTGCATTGTGCATACCATGTTATTTGTTGCATTTTGTTTGGATTAGGTGTTAGTCCAAACACGAGAAACGAGGGACATTTCATACTTGAAGTGATGAAACGTGCCTCAATTCTTGGTCGCCGACGCTCTTGATCATACATGATAGAGCTCTAGGCATTTATGTGTTTATGTGTGCATTCATTTTACATTGAATTGTGCAACTTCGTCTCTCGGCCATCATGCATCGAGATGTGTGATTGGTGGCCCGAGGGTCGAGAATCACACTCCCTTGAGCTTATGAAATGATAGGGAGGGTGGTTGTGCACACATACTTTGCAAATACATTGACATGCCCTTTCTTGCCCTCTGTTGCAGTAAAATGGAGTCTGGCAGCAACAACTGGTCGGCCGACCAGTAAACCTGGCTGGGCGACCACTTTTTTTGGTTTTCAATAAAGAAAAGTGGTCGGCAGGTGGTCTCCCTCCTCAACAACTGGTCGGCCACCCTCCCACAGGTTCCCATGGTGGAGTTTAAGCTTTCTGGAGCTTGGTGCAAGGTTCTGAGAACAGTTGCAAACAGAGGCAAGTTGGAGCATCGCGACGGATTTCTGAACAAGGCGACTGAGCGTGCATGCATTCTTCTCCCTCTGAGGCTCCTGATTTATCGCTTTACTTAGCTAATTTGCTTAGCTAGTTTATGCTTTGGTTATGTACTTAAGTAGTTAATGCGTTTAGCTGCTTATTTGATTTGTAATAGTTTAATTAATTAGCTTGTTAGTTAATTAGTTTTGTGATGTAAAAATTAGTTTAATTAGCTTAGATTAACTAGTTAGCTTCTTATTCAGACCCTCCGTCGAGAGGGCCAATTGTTGTAATAAGTGTGCGTGTATGTGATGCATGTCTTCCAACCCCCATTTCTTTCTCCCTTTTACTTAACCACTTACGATGGTTAGTTTTAGGGCATATTTCGATTAGCATACCTTATGCTTGCATCCGTGCATCCATTCATCTGTATTGCATGCACCGGGCTCGGCGCATCATACTAACTGCATTGTATTTCAATACATTTACTTGAATACTGTTCAACAGCATGTTATCAAGTTGCATTTCACATGACATCTTAGAATAGCCGAGCCTATCTGAGTTGCATTTTCGCATGTGTTGCATTAGCCATCTTAACATGAACTAGGATCATCCATGATTTCTAACTAGTTCTTTGTTTTGGCTCGGAGTACACTGTGAGTGTTTACGCTTTAGCATACTGCATGTGTGTTATTTGATTTCTATGAAAGCATGCTTGCCATGAGTAACTGCTTATTTGATATAACTGCCTAAATGCCTATGGGTGAAGGTTGGATTGCTTGAATTGGAACAATTCATCAAAATCCGCGATTTAGCCTACTTGCGAGTAGCAAACTTCAAATCATTTTCACAAACAAACATGCAATGTTTTGTTCCAAATTAGGCGATCTAGTCTATACTTGTTTGCCGTGCACATCACGTAGTAGGATTAGCTAATTAATCGGAATAAGAACACATGTGTTTTCAAAAACAAGATATCATGCTTAGTATAGGCCGATCTTTGATTGGGCGAGTAGGGGTGCTCATTGCATGACCTTCCCCTCTCGTATCCAAGTTCCCTAGCCGAGGCAACTTTGGTGATGACAGACACGTGGCCTTAGGCACGAGTCAGGGTTTCCTAAATTTCCCCAAAATAAAATATTTAGATGGTGACTCTGTATCTGGCAAAGCAGTCCATGTTTGGCACTTCTTTATTAAAATCAGTTTTCCAAAACGATTTGCCAGATTTGGACTCTTTGGTGATTTATCAATCTTACATTGCATTTTGTGATATCAGATTAAGAACCGTGACATTGAGTCCGAACTGTAGTAGCTAGAGAACAAAACAAAATTCGCGCCCTCACAGGCGCGGAGCCCGGGGAGTTCTCGCGGGGCGCATCTACATGTGTCCAAGGTGAAAGTCCCGAAAACCATTTGTATACATAGGTGTCGATCCTGCAGATGAAATTTCCGTAAAATGGCAAATGAATGTGTTTGTACGATAACTGTATTGATTGAGACCCGATGAGTTGTATTCTTAATATTGGGTGATTGAACGAAATGGATATGAACAATGAAATGAGATATAAAACTTGGCCTACTATGATCTTGTAAACTATAAATGATTTTATCGTAGGCACTGTATATGCACATTATGCTTCTTTCTTTGTTAAGATTCATATATTGTGTTAGATTGTTTCTACTGGGTTTTGGCTCACCCTATTTGGGAAAAACCATTTTCAAGTGTTGGTGATATGCTCTGCCAAGGACTTAGCTTGGGAGGATTGTGGAGCTGAGGGCTCAATAGTGTTTATTTTGTAATTAACTTTTCATACAAGCCTAGGGCTTTTTGTGTACTGAGCTTATGACTCATTTTTGTTGTAACCAAATAGTGACTTGGAAAGATGTAAGCCAGTGAGACATGTGATTAACGGTGTAGCTTTCACTCCTCTTTGTAATTGTTATCTTTTGTACATTATCTCTGATTAATGAAAGCTTTTTATTGTATCAATATCACTTTGTATTGGTGTTTGGAGTTGGATTCTTGTAATTATTTTGGGGGCGTTACAATCAAGTCAAAAATTATAGAAAAATTCATATATAGAAACTTGAACAACAATCACAAAACACAAAAAGATATAAAAAAAAATTTATAGAAATTAAGATCAGAAATTTCATATATAAAACTCTGATACAGAGTTTGAAGTAGTACAGAGTTTAGAAATCAGAGTTTACTTGGTCCCTATATATTTAGAAATCAGAGTTCCAAAGTTTTAAACTTCATATATATCAATAATTTTAACAGTTTAGAGAGTACTGACCTAGGGTTTTCGATACCAGTAAGAGAGAACTCGGAAGAGAAGTGAATCGACAACCGAGATTTCTTCAATGAATCGATGATGAAATCTTCCATTGATTGAAGATTGTGATGTAGAAAATGATGAAAAGAAAGAAAAAGAGATGATTAGATCAATATTGTAAATCATATATATATGTATAGGCAGAGAGAGAGAAACACATCAAAATTTGAAGGAGATTGAGCAAATTTGCTATGGACGCTTCCAATCTGCCTTGGAGCTCTAGAGAGAGAGCAAATCCATTGAAGAGAGAATGAGGGTTGCAACTTTTTGATTACTAGCAAACCCGTTAGGGTGAAGTGAGGTCCCAACTTTTTAATTGTTAAAATGATAAAAATATTTGGTCTCAAAATGTATTTAATTCATAATGACAAAAATATTTGGTCTCTAAAAATGTTAATGATTAATTAGCAACCAAATTTATTGGTCTCAAAAAGTTATGTAAATATTAAGTGAGAATATTAATAGTCATTTTTACAATCTAATAAATAAATTATCATATGTTTGAACTTATCCCAAAAAGATTATTTTTAGAGACCAAATTCAATTAGTCCTTAAATATTAGTTTCTAAAAGACTAATTTCTTGTAGTGATTACAAGTAGGTTTGTTCTTAATGCATAAAATTTAGTCTCGAATTAAAAAAATTGCTAACCCTTAAAGATGCTATTAAGGAAGATAAAATCACACAGGTCTTATTCAATAGGAGGCCAATTTTTTTTATTTTTTTTTAAGTATGACTTAAATGTAGCTAGGGCTGTCAATATCATATCTTCACCTATACATGCGAAGAAGCTTCATCAGAATGTTTAAGAACTTTGGTGGATCTCAAATGTAGTAGAGTAGAAGAAGAGATGAGTTATCACTCAGTATTGCATCTTCCCAACCCAAATGATATAGTGTTTACTTATGCCATGGCACTTATAACAATGCCTAATTCCTTTTTCTAATTTTCTTTTTCTTTTTAAATTTTTGTGAGACTGTCTCAAATTTTAACTAAACAATGAATCTATGGATCAATCATACAGATGAGATGTAGATTCAACAAAAAAGAACTATCGACAAAGACAAATCTTAATGTATGAAGTGTCATCATCCAATACATTTCAAAATACAATATTTAACTCATACAATATTTAAGCAGAAGATTTCTCCAAAATTAAGACCCCATTAACATGTATGAACTAAATGGATGGAAGAAAAACATAACTCTCTAATAGTGAACATAAAAGTTTTTTTTTTTTTTCAACACTATATCAGTAGACAAAAAGAAAAGGGCAAAAGGACAACTAAGGAACTACCTTTTTTACTATATGTTTCATATCAAGTGAAACATTCAATATAAATTATAGTAATGAATAACCAAATTGCCTAGATTGTTTAGACAATTGGAAAAACAGGAAATATTATTTCCTAAATATTGATAAAACCCTAAAGTTAATCCTTTATTAGAATGAAGCATAGTGCATGGATCTCACTCTCAGTTTAGGACATGCTTAAAATTAAATAACATAGACTCTAGATTAATTACTTGGTTAGTCATCGATGATAGGGTTTTGAAGAAAAGATCAAGTTTTGACTTTATGAAATGGAATACAACCATTAATCTCCATTCAAGACTACGAAATTCTAGGACATTACTATTTAAATTTGCTCTTTCAAAACCTTAATTTATCATTAAATTTTAAATATCAACCAGTTTTAGGGTAAATTCATTTCAAAAGCATGGACAATTATAGGACCTATAACTCTTACAATTGGAACTATATACTGTATAATTGCAATACTATGTTTATCCAGTTTTGTTTTGTCATTTAAAGGACAAGCTAATGGTGTTACCTTCACCTATTACACTGAATAAATCATATAAAAAAAAAGGGAGGAGGGGGGGGGGAAATGTTTCAAACCACTAAAATGAAATCCATTTACAACATCAAACCCATAAAACTCTAGAAGTCAAACCAATTAAATCAAACCCATTTAAGAAATCAACATGAAATTAAACTGAATAAACCATTTCAAACCCTAGAGCAAGAGTGAGAAATGGTAAAATAGAGGAAGAATATCAAACCCTAGAGCAAGAGTGAAAAATGGAAAAATAGAGAGAGAGAGAGAGAGAGAGAGAGAGAGAACCTGGTATTGTGGCGGTGGCAGTGGTGATCTGTGGTTGTGGCTGTGGCAATGTGCAACTCAAGTATGCTTCATGGTGGTGAACGACTGCGATGAGGAGGTGATGTGAGGTGAGGTGAGGTGGTGCCTGAGATTCTCTGTGAGTGAGAGAGAGAGAGAGATAGAGAGATTTGAAACTATTTGTATTCTTGTTCTGCTTCAGACTTGGGCGCCAATCTATATCACTAAAATTTTACACCTTGGTGACTAAATTCACTTTTTGTCGGAAAATCTTAATTTCTAACGACTAAACTATTTGGTAGCCAAATCTTAAGTAATGGCGACTAAAACGTTAGACTTCAAAAGTACCAATTTGGCAACTAATTTTAATTTATTTTTTTTTTTTTTTGGGGAGGGAAAAATAAGTATATGACGACTAAATGTTTTTTAGTCACCAAAAATTCATATTTGCCAACCAATTTTTTGGTTGCCAAAGAGTAACAGTAAAATTATGACTGTCATTTGGCGACTAAATTTCTTTTTAGTCAACAAAAATTAGTATACCACGACTAAAACAAACTTTAATAGCCTAAAAACTAGACCAACACCAACCAATTTGTTTTTAGTTGCCTATTATGGTATATTTACCGACTAAACTTTTTTTTAGTCACAAAAAAATAATATAACCCGACTAAAAATTTAGTAGCTAAGCTCTAAACCAACGCCGACTAATACAATTTTTAATTGCCAAACATTGCACTTTTGGCAACTAAGTTCTATTTAGCCACCAAATTTAGTCGCCAAAAGTGTAAATTGTTGTAGTGTGAGAATCATCGTCGGAACACAATTTTCTCTAGTTGAGTCAAAACACAATTTTCTTTGGTTTGGTCAAAACACAAAAAATAAAAATTGTGAGCAAACCAAAGAAAATTTGTCAAACTATAGAGAAAATTGTAAGCAAATCAGAGAAATTTGTGAGTAAACCGAGAAATTTTAAAATATAGAGAAAATTTAAAACATAGAAAAAATCAAAGAAATTGAGCAAATCAGAAAAATTTCAAACTAGAGAAATTTCAAAACACAGATAAATTTCTCTATATTTTGAAATTGCTCTGAATCAAAATTTCTCTAGATCGAAATTTCTCTAGAAAAATACTGAGGAACCCTAACCACTATAAAAATATTGCATGTCATTTATCCTATAAAATCTTAATACCAAGGACCTTAAAAAAAAATTCCTAAAGTAATTACTATGTTTTACTAACTTATATAATATATATATATATATTCATATTTATACAATTGAAAATACGAATTAAAAACAAAACTCAAAAATGAGATTATACTTGACATTTAAATAGTCATAAATTGAAAATAGGCAAATTTTATATACAAAAGATAATGTTAACATTTGCCCTATGCATCCTATCTAATTTTATTGAATTTTATTATGGAAATTAAAATACAAAAAAATTGCAAAACAATGGAATGTTTTTCAAAATTTCTAAATAGATTAAATGCCTAAAATTGATTCCAAAAATATATCATGAGTTTTTTTTTTTTTTTTTTTTTTTGCAAAAAAAAAAAAAAAAAAAGACGCTCCGTGGAGGTATCATAGCATCCGTAGGCTCTGGTCCAAAGGTAATCAGTTGTCAACCAGATTTAACTCAATATATAGTAAGGGACCCACCACTGAGGTACCGAATGGATCTCAACACGCACCACAGAAGAGGCAGAATTTAGATTAGAGTATCCACAGAGAGAGCATACCCTTCAGGATTCGAACTTGACTCACCCTTGTGGAAACGTAATGCGTTGTCCACGAGGCTACCATCCCCAGTGGTAAAATATATCATGAGTTTAGAAAACAAAAATACCCTTCTCCCTCACTTTGTGTTTCCCTCCCGTAGTAATTCTGGCGACCATTGTTGTCGTCAGCCAACCCTCCCACTCCCTACCATCGCAACCCTTCCCTATTGTTACCATCGCAGCCCCTCCCCGTTACCCCTAACTGATTCCCTAGTATAGACCCTCTCTCCACCCATTGCTCGTCTTTCCACTTCTTTTCCATGCCGACACCCTTTCTCTACCTTACTCAACCACTAATGACCTCTCTGCTACCCTCCCTCCTCCAACATTGTCCTTTACTCTCTGTTGTCCTACCCCAAAATCAAAATCCTAAAAGAGACAAATATAGGGGTCACGATCTGGTCACCGAGGGCTAACAACAAAATCCATGGTTATGTGCTCCCATTTTCATTCCGAAATAGGGAGAGGTTGAAGTAGACCTGTCTGTTTCTGGTGTTTAGCCTTAACTTGCTGGCACTGAAGACATTTAGATACATATTTTGCAATCTCACGTTTCGTATTAGGCCACCAATAATTCTGCTTTAAGTCCTGATACATCTTGTTGTTACTCGGATGTATAACAAACATTGATTTGTGAGCTTCATCAAGAATTTTCTTCTTCAACTCAGGATGTTTGGAATGCACAATCTATCTTAGAACTTCAACACTTCATTTACAACACCATATCCCCGGTTTCGGATTTTCCTCAAATTCATCAACTATCTTCTTGAGGAATTCATCCTCATTTTGCCTCCGTTTGATTTCATCGATGATTGCTGGTTCAGCTGAGATGGCGGCTATCAACCTGCTTTACTCATGTAATACTACCTCAATTTTGGAGTTCTCAAAATCTTACAAGATTTCCTTCTGTTTTATCAGTAAGCAATCTAAACTCCCTGTCGATTTCCTGCTCAAGGCGTCAGCCATTATATTGGCTTTCCTGGGATGATATTGAATCTGAAGGTCATAGTCTTTTGTTAGTTCAAGCCATCTCCTCTGGCGCATATTCAACTCATTTTGAGTAAAGAAATACTTCAAACTCTTGTGATCTGTGTAAACTTCGCATTTTGCCCCATACAAGTAATGCCGCCAAATTTTTAAAGCAAATACAACTGCGGCCAGTTCCAGGTCATGTGTTGGGTAGTTCTTCTCATGTGGTCTTAATTGTCGAGAGGCATAAGCAATTACCCGTCCTTCCTGCATTAACACACAACCTAGACCCTTATAAGATGCATCACTATAAATCACAAAGTTTTTCGTACCTGTGGGCAATGTCAACACTGGTGCAGTGGTTAGTCTCGTTTTCAGTTCTTGAAAGGCAGATTATCTTTCATCATTCCATTCAAATAGTTGTCCCTTGCGTGTAAGTTGGGTAAGAGGTACAACTATTTTTGAAAAATCCTTCACAAACTGTCTATAGTACCCAGCTAAGCCCATAAAACTACAAATTTCTGTTACATTTGTTAGTGTAGGCTAGTCTACAATTGCCTCTATCTTCTATGGGTCTACCGAAATCCCATCTCTGTTGATGACACGCCCTAAGAAAACAACCTCATCCAACCAAAATTCACATTTCGTAAGTTTAGCAAATAATTTCTTTTCTCTAAGTGTTTGCAAGACAGTTCTCAGATGTTGTTCGTGTTCAAATCTATTCTTTGAATATATCAGAATATCAGTGATAAAAACCACAACAAATTCATCAAGATAAGCTTCAAAAATCCAGTTCATAAGGTCCATAAATGCTGCAGGTGCATTAGTCACTCCAAATGGCATAACAAGAAATTCGTAGTGATCATACCTCGTTCTAAATGCAGTTTTCTCAACATCTTCTGCCTTTACCTTCAACTGGTGGTAGCCAGATCTCAAATCAATTTTTGAAAAGACTTGTGAACCCTGTAACTAATCAAATAAATCCTCAATTCGAGATAATGGATATTTATTTTTGACCATTACCTTGTTTAGTTCCCGGTAGTCAATGCACAAACGTAAGGTTCTGTCTTCCTTCTTTACAAACAACACGGGAGCACTCCATGGTGAAGTGCTTAGTTGAATAAACCCTTTGTCTAGTAAGTCTTGCAACTGTTCTTTCAGTTCTTTCATTTTAGTAGTGGACATTCTATAGGGAGTTTTTGAGATAGGCTGGGTGCCCGGGACAACATCAATGGTAAACTCTATCTCTCTGTCCACCAATCCCCCTGGCAGTTCATCAGGAAATACATTCGAAAATTCTCAGACAACAGAAATATTATTCAATTCAACATTCGTAGATTGTTCGGATAATACACTACATAAGTAACCCCGGCACCTTTTCTTGATCAATTTACATGCTTTCATTGCAGATATCAAATAAAGTGGAGGCACTACCCCATTACCTGCAAACACGATTTCTTCCCACCCTGGTGGTCTAAATACAACCTGTTTCGTTACATAATTGATGGTGGCATAGTATTTAGATAACCAGTCCATACCTAGAATTACATCAAAATGTCTAAAGTCCAAGGGTAACAAATCAACGTATAGGGTAGCATTCCCAACATGCATATCACAAAATTGACATACAGATATACACAACACAGATTCCCTGGATGGAGCAGATACACACAACAAATATGGTAATAATTCTAGAGATCTACTCGATCTAGATGCAAATGCATAAGTTACAAAAGAGTGTATTGATCCGGAGTCAATTAACACAAAAGCATCCTGTTTACATATAGAGATAGTACCTGAGACAACGGCTTCAGTATTCCGTGTCACTTGGGACAAGTGCAAAGACTCTCCCTTGTCTCATTGTGTCTCTGGTAGTAGTAGGTCTCATAGTATCACCCGGTTTGGGATGGATCTGGTTGAACTAACAGCTGGTTTCCCACCTTTTTTGCTGTTTAGTTTGGATGCAATCCCTTGCCATATGCCCCATTTCACACACATCTATAGCATGTCCCGAAAATATGGTAACAAACCCAGTGATGTTTCTTACCACATTAAGTACATGTTGGTGTCGTATTTCTGGTGGAGCCTGAAGAGCTTGAGGACCTCGTGTTTTTTTTCTTTGATGATTTCTTCCCTGAGAATTCCAGTCAGCTAGCGGTTTACCTCGGTTGGCCATGTTAGCTTCTGACATTAAAGCTTGGTCTAACACATCAACATAAGTGGGCAATTTCAGCACATTCACCCTTTCCAGAATGTCATTGCGAAGACCATTTTAAAACTTCCTCGCCTTTTTATAGTCGGTGTCAACCATATGTGGGCGAATCTTGCCAATTTAGTGAACTTGGCTTCATACTCAGCTACGGTCAGGTTGCCTTGCTTCAGTCCTTCAAATTCCAACACTTTTCTATAGCGGACACACTATGGAAAGTATTTCTCATAAAGAGTACAAGAAACTATACCCAGTCAATGCCCTTATTATCATCACAGATTAGCATCCACCACCTTCTCGCTTTCGCTTCATCTTCCAGCGTAAAGGCGGCCAATTGCACTTTCTATGTCTCCAGACATAGAAATACTTCAAGTAACTTCTCAATGCCAAGGACCCAAGCTTCGGCCTTCAATGGGTTCATGCCCCGTGGAACAATGGTGGCTTCATTTTCTTGACTTCTTTAGTGAGGGCTATTGTTCGGTCATCATTTGGCAAATCCGGTATAGGTTGTACTGGAGGTGGGGGTTACCGGTGTTGCCATTGTTTTTGCCACTGCTGTTGTTGCCTTAGTGTTTCTGCCATATCTTGTATCATTCTCTCCATTTGGTCTAGCCAAGTAGTGAAGCATTCTTCTAGCTCATCGGCTCTTGTTCTCACCATTATCTAATGAGTCTTGCATTATAATTCATACAAAAGATATACACAATATTCAAGGCAATAGTTACATGATATAATGCATACTTCAATCCACTTAGCAAGTTCTCAATGCATTTTACACATACTTATCATATGAATGCAACTTAGGTCTTTTCTAGACACTCTATTGCTCATTTGAACAAGTGTGTAAGTTATTACTCGTGCTCTGATACTATTCTATCATGTCCTAAACCCGCCATTATGGATTCGAGTCATAACCGGCTAGTAATCATGAGATTACCTGTGGCGTTAGTTGGAAATCAAATCATATTTAATAATAGGGGGCTAAATTATGGAAGCAAAATTTACAAAGATTGTCCAATGAGTTGTGCATGCATGGCTCAACCAAAGCATTCTCATATATGAAATAACTCACACTAATATTATGTATGTATTGCATAAGTCTAGGATCATTCAAGCCAGTATTAACAAAAACCAAGGTTATACACAGGGTTGGTCATACATGACCACAAAAGAACAAAAGGAAAAGCAAAACAAAAGTAAGGCCTCTTGCGTGAGGCGACCTTGGTTGACTCCTCAAAAACTTGGTTTCTCATTGCTCACTGGGGTTGAGGCTGGACATCCTGCTGCTTACCTACATATATATAATAAGGAGTGAGCTAATACTAAAGCAAGGGAATTCATGAACAAAATCCCCACGATCATAATTCACCATTACGCTTGGAAATCAATAACAAAGCAAAACGACCTCAGGTCCTTCCTATCATTTCTCAAACACGAAACGACCTTGGGTCCATGTGGCATACAAAACGACCTTGGGTCATCATGGGCAAAACGACCTTAGGTCCAACTTACACATAGAACGACCTTGGGTCCATTACACACAGAACGACCATGGGTCTGTTACACACTAAACGACCTAGGTCCAATTCACACAGAACGACCATAGGTCCAATTCATACAGAACGACCTCAGGTCCAATCCATACAGAATGACCTTAGATCCAATTCACACAGAACGACCTTAGCTCCATTTCTTTTCCTTATCCCGAATGGCCTTAGGCCCAATCCACATCCTTACTGAATACACTGAACAGCCTTAGGCCCATTTCATACTCATACACCGATCACTTCACTTCATATTTCATTCCGCCTTTAGTGATATTCATTCATAATATCACTTCAAAAGTTTAGAACCTTACCACAAAGGCATCATTTAGAAAATAATGCATTTACAAAAATATCTTTGCTAAGATATTACTCATACTGTTCTAGTGTTTGATTCGTCCTTGCACTTAACCCTACATAATTCATAGCACATTGGTTCATAATACCATTCAATTTGTTCTTTAGTTTACTTAATGTTCTTAGGCCTCTTTCGTATTTTTTAATTCATTTACAATATACAATGCATGCCTAAGAGTGCTTAGAAATGAAAGAGAACGGAAAATGAAACATAAAACAACTTTTCAAAATTTCTGAAATAGGGCTCTCTGCTCAAGCGCAGATTTTCTCCCTCGAGCGGACCCCTTTGGTCTGCAAAAGTACTGGTTACCTCATTTTTGCACTCGAGCATGACTTTGGTCGCTCGAGCCACGAGTCAAAACATGTGATTAGGTGCTCGAGTGCAATTCTTCTCGCTCGAGCGGATATCAATGTCAGCAAAACTTCTGGGAGCTTGATTTTTACGCTTGAGCGGACATAACGAATTATGGAATTTCCAGAACTGTATTTGAAGTTCAAAACTTGATTCCAACTTGTTTTTCTTGCACATTAAGTTCCATATCTTAGGCAAATAACTTCTAACATGAAAATAAAAGTTAATTTTACAAGAATTGAAGTTCAATTCGCCATAAAGTTCTTCGTTTAAGCTCAAATCATTCAATTTCATGTTCATAACTTTGAGACTCATGCATGTACGATCTTACATGAATTCATCATCTTCAAAACATGTAATTAAGCCTCATAACCTCATCATTCATGGATGCATGTCTCAAATGACTACCAATTCAACTTATTTAACATGTCTTATATATACAAACATGAAGATTCATAGCAATTTGTTACATGCATGTACATATTGATCTCAATTTCATCATTTCCAACTCAAATCTTGTTCTGAACTTCATATCCTCTTTGAATTCACTTAGCTATGAATTAAAGTCATGAATGTGAGTTCAATTACCCACCTAAAGGCTTTAACCTTCCAAACTCTAGCTAGTTCTTGAGCTAATTCTCTCAATTCTTGAATTCTCTAGCAAAATCTTCAAGGATGCTCTCTTCCTCTCTCTAGAATTGGCTCACTCTCTCTCTCTCTAGAGTGTTTATTTTCAGATTTTGAACTCATGTAATGAGCTTAAGCACATTTAGCTTCTATATATACACTTCCCTAATCAGCCTTTATTAGAACTAATTAATTGTGCTTAGTTTAATCAATTTAATCTAATTAATTCGACCCGAATCAATTTTAAATTAAATTTCACCGTAGGCTCTAAAAATTAGGCTAATCGCAATAACACAGTTAATTTCGGTTTTTGATGCCTCTGCGGTCTTCGATTTGAATTTTATAATAGAGAATCAAACAGATTTTCTTACGGTGAACATAGAAATTCAAAACACATAAAATCATATAATTAGCATTCAAAATCATATCAAGCTCATAATTATAAGTATAATTAAGATTAATTAGCATAACATAGAGTAGGGTTGTCACACCACTGCTGTTGAGATGTTAAGAATGATTGAAGACCTTCAAGGAACAGTAACAGATTTAACCTTTGGGTTTTCAACCCTATCAAAGGATTCTCCAATCTTGGACAAGTTAAAGGTGGAATGGGCCAATCAAAAGCAAACAGGCCTTGCCCAGATATAGCCGTCCGACTCTTTGACAGGGCTAAAACAAGTGGCAAGAATAAGACCGGGACAAGTATTGATCCATTTGCACATCTTCGGTGGGCTATTAAGACTTTGAAGGACAAAGGGTTGAACAAGCAGCAAGTGCTTACAGTTGTTGCAAAGGCTGTGGATAACACTTTTATTGCTCAGGTTGAAAGCATTTTGAATCAAGGGGAAAACAATGAAAAAAGACGCTATATACCAGAAACATTCATCCTGATTCTAGTCCCAAGCCCATGAATACCTAGCCAACACTCGCCAACCCATTTGCTAGTGTTTCTAAAACTAATGTTTCCTTCTCCAAAAAACAAGCCTTCACCCATCTCCATATGAGCCAAACCCTTGCCTTGAAGGTATTGATGGAGAAAAGGCATCTCAAAATGCTCAATCCTTGACCTCTCCCTAATCCTCTCCCACCTAGATATGACCCAACCCAATACTGCACATTCCATCAGCAGTACGGTCATCATACTGACCACTGCTTTCGCCTTTGCCATGAAATTCAAGACTTGATTGACTATAAGGTCATTACCCCACCTAAAAATCCTAAAGCTATCAATAAACCTCTCCTTGACCACAATAGATTTCCATCCTATAGCATAAATCCTATCCATGGCTTGCCCAACCTTGACCCCAGCCATCATGGTCAATGAGATGTGTAGGGACTACCAGGGGAACTGTGAGGCCCAATTTGTGAGACCCAATTTGAAAGCCTGCCTGGTGCGGATGTTAGTATTGTTGAATAGAAGGCTGATTTGAACCCTCCCATGGCTACTTGAAGTTGTTTTTGAATTCTGCAGATGGACTTGGAGAGTGAAAACCCCTTGCTACCTCAAGAGTACTGATCTTGTTTTGAGTTGTGTCTTGTAAATAGTTGGGTTTAGAGTTTTATTTTCTTTGTCTTTTCTTGTGTTGTCGTGTCAGTTGAGTCTTTTCCTTTGAGTCGCACTCATGTACCCTCAGGTCTTCGTCTTCAATAAGAAAACGGGAGTCAAGTTTTTGATCATTTTGTTATGCCTACAGTAATGCATGTGTGACCCTTTAAAAAATAGAAAAAACTTTGAATTTTTGTTTTTGAATGAGATTTCGTTAATAAGCGCAAGTGTTGAGAAAGATCCCCTAAATGGTTTGAGTGGATTCTGAATTATTGGCGCAAAGTCCTTCATGATCTCAAAAGTTTAAGCTGCTTCTTCAGCTGTTTTTTCTACAAAACTTGCAAAGACAAATTCAGAATTGTACGGGGTTACATTGTCCTGGGGATTCTCTTCCCCGTTAGGTGGTCATTTTGGCAAGCACAAGGCGGCTTTTAGATCTGCAAGTATAAGGTGGCTTTCAGACCTCACAATCATAGAATTCTCCCCCTGGTGTTTTCATTACTTTAAAAAAGAAAAGAAAAGAAACCAAAAAAAAAAAAAAAAAGAAAGAGAAAAAAGAAAGAAAAGAAGAAAAGGAAAAGAAAAGAGAAAGGAAAAAGAGAAAAGGGAAAATAAATCAACCATCAAGCTAGGGGTATTCATTGGAATGAAATCCAAGCAACTGTGAGGAAATGAACTTTTGTCCGAATTCGGGGAAGCCAATGTGAGGAAATATCACATTGAAAGAAGAACTAGTTCTGAAAATGGAGTGAAAGAAAGGACGAAGACATGCATAAAAGAATGGAGAACCAAGCTCAAATCAAGGTAAAGCCAGTTCCAGTGTTAGGGCAAGGATGACTATTGATCAAATTCACCACAAATGTTGTAACGCTATCCTTGAGAGGCTCGCTAGGCCGAAAACGAAAAGGGCAACCTAGGAAAAAGTTAGAGCATGAAAAATGCGAAATCAAACAAATATAGCTCGCAAGGTTAAATCCTAAAAGGGCGACTTTGGCAAAAGTTAGATCGCAAAAGGAGAGTGTCAACAACCAAGTGAACCTTAGCCATGAACTACATTGACCTGATTCCCACATTTAGGATACGTAGGCAACTTCATCCTGAAGTTCGGTCTCAACCATGTCCATCTTGTTCGTCTCGACCCAATCATCTTGCCCGATTCACATCGCCAGCTTCACATTAATCCATGAGCTACACTAACTGCTGCACATATTATACTTGTGTTGTGTCAAAAAGAACTAGCTTGCATCAACAAGTGGAGAAATTTTCAATACTTGAATTTATCAAATGAATCTCTAATTTGAACAAAAAATGAATCAAAACTCGGGTTTTGCGAAATTGCATTTTAAAGAGAACATAAGTAATACTAGGGGCACTATAAATGATCAGTCACCTTAAGTCTTTTTCTGCTTTTGGGTCAGTTGTGGGTTCTGTTATATCGTGTCTGGTGTTTGTCTCGATTAGTACTCTTCATCAAGTCACCATAGCGTGTCTGTCGCTCAAAAGCGCTCTTCATCTAGTCACCATAGTGTGTTTGTCGCTCAAAGTTCAACAAAGTGGCATCGCCAAAATTCCATATACGAACATTCGCTCCAAACGTGAAAACAAGTCCATGTGTGGAATTCATAAACAAACTGAGAGAGCCTATACAAGGGCATCGCATTCATGATCATTGCAAAGTGTATATGAGGAATTCGTCACTGCTTTGGAGGGGACTAGAGTAAGTTCTCAGCGTGTCAAGGGCAGAAAAGAAGCAAAAGTCTGATTGGTTAGCAATTGTTCCAAGATCTGATGATCCCTATCACACATACCTGCATGATGTTGAAAAAGGTGGCCAATGACTGGACACTAGGGGCAATTTTCAGTACATTTGATCGGGCCATCAATCGAACAAGGGGCATGAACCCAACCAGTGTCCAGTGACTGGACACTAGGGGTAATTTTCGGGCCATCATTTGAACAAGGGGCATGGAGCCAACCTTTCTCTCAGTCCGCTCAAAGCCATTTGTTGAGCACTTTCCCTTGGTTCAGGGTGAGCTCACCCCATAAAGATTCTAATATGATTCAGCTTTCGAAAGTTGTCTCCAACCATTTCAAAACTCTCTTGGGATTGGTATCTTCCCTCTGATTAATACGTGTGTTTTGTGTTATACCTGAGTGTTCATACACCCTGGTTGATTTGAACTATGTGATTGATTTCTCTTGCTCTTGACTTTGTTCTGCACTTAATAGAGTTTCATCGAGTTGCTCCATTTATGTTACATTTTCAATAAATTGTGGCAAGTTGTCCCACATTTCATAATGTACATGATGCGCTACTTTACGTACTGCTCATTACCCTTACACCGCATTGTCTTGTGCACTCTACAGCACGCACTGTTGTGTGCATCTTACATAGCACTGTTTGTGCATTCATCTTACATCGCACTGTCTTGTGCACCCTATATCGCACTGTCTTGTGCAAACTCATATCGCATTGTTTTGTGCATTCAACCTACATCGCTCTCTACCCCGCACTGTTTTGTGCATTTTGCATCGCACTATTTTGTGCACCTTGAGTTCGCACTGTTTTGTGCACCCGCTTGCATCGCATTGTTTTGTGCACCCGCTTGCATCGCACTGTTTTGTGCATTCACCTTGTATCGCACTATTTTGTGCACCTTGAGGTCACACTATTTTGTGCATCTTGCATGGCACTATTTTGTACATTCACCTTGTATCGCACTATTTTGTGCGCCTTGAGTTCGCACTGTTTTGTGCACTTTGTATCACATTGTTTTGTGCAACTGTTCGCACTGTTTTGTGTACTTTCATAGCAATATTTTGTGTACCTGCATAGCACTGTTTTGTGCTT
Organism: Camellia japonica; assembly: GCA_030407325.1. Classification (NCBI taxonomy): domain Eukaryota; kingdom Viridiplantae; phylum Streptophyta; class Magnoliopsida; order Ericales; family Theaceae; genus Camellia; species Camellia japonica. Next base: position 84,529,315 of record JAPPVO010000002.1, read on the forward strand.
TCACCTCCATCGCACCGTCTTGTGCATTCAAATAGCATTGTTTTGTGTATTCATTCACCTTGCACTGTCTTGTGCACTCATAGGGTCTAGGAGACCTTAAATCCTCTAAAGGTGCAATTTCTTTGGTGTTTGTCGTGCCCGAATGGCTTCAAGCAGGTCTGGTATAGCCACCTGACTGTGTTTGTAGTGAGTTCCTAGGAGATCAATTGAAATAGTGGAAACTAGAGTTCGAATGGCAATGCCTAGAATACAAAGGTTTGGGATTTCCGAGACTAAAGTCTAGTTTAAATACCCAGGGGTGTATCTTCGGCTTGAAATCTGTATGGCAACTCCATAGGTTGAGATAGCTTGTATGCGCCTCAATTCTGGATACTGAACCAACCTAGCCTGTCACCCTGTTGGAGAATAGGGAAAGTTGTAAACATAGCCAGAGAGAAAAGTAGTACCCATGGTTTGGAAGCGCGTGAAGATAAAACCGAGAAGAAGAGGAAGATTCCTAGCAGCATGAGGTGAGTCATCGCCGATTGCCCCTGTAAGGTATTTCCATTTCCTAGCTGCTACATCATATCCATTATTATCTATTACCTTTATCACATTGCATATAGTATCTATCGCACGCATCCATTACATCCATTACATCATACTATTTTATTACCTGCATCCTTTCCCTGTTAAGATTAGTTTGGCATGTGCTCATATCTTTCCCTCGTTGAAACATGGTTTTGTTATGTGTAAGCATCTATACTGTGCTGAGGCCACTATTGAGGATGTAGGCACTTAGCCTGTGTTAGCTATCGTTTGGCTCGTGCCCACACTTTCTTTCTATATAAAATGTAGTTTGATTTGCATCCCTATTCCTTTATGATATCTGTGTGGTAAGCATTGCTTGTGGTTTAGATTGCTTACATTATATATCATTTGCATTGTGTATCATTTTGCATTATGCCCCAGAACTACGCTGGTTTGATTCCTTGCAAAGGGATGCGTAGGCAACCCTCGGGTTCAACCAACTATATCTGCATTTTGTTTGTTTGGCCAAGTCTTACGGCCTTGTCAAAATGGGTCATCTTCGGGCTTTGACATTCACTCGCGTCATTTCATGACTATTCAAGCTCTGTCAAAGAGGGCCAACTGTAGACATCCCAACCTATAAGACTCGAGCGCTTTGCCTTGTACACTCGATGATGAAAGTGGTGTTGTGCGTGGTTTGAGGTCTCAACGAAGGAGCAATGTTTAAGCTTCGAAACAAACCCAAACCTTCCATACTCACACTGTTTATACCCCAGAAACCCATTTCTACACATTGTACCACCCTATACTGAGTTTAAAGCAGAGAGACAGAGGATCACATTGAGGCCTGGCCCTACCTCATTGGGAGCCGGCCGTGGCTATTTATGGTCGATCGTGCTTTAGTGGCGAAAAAACACTGTTCTGGGTGGGAGCCCGCCAGCTGTCTATTTTTGAAGATATTTATGACCTCTTTTGCTCAAATTCTTTAAAAACGAAGTTGTATATCTGTTTTGAGGGTTGAGCAATTTCCAAAAAGTTTATAGATCTTCTTGAGAGCTCCTTCTTCTTGTGCAAGCAACCTTTAAGCAAGCTTACCACCTTTAACCAATATCCATACACCATATACACCTTCAGACCTTAGCCTTGGAACCTTAGTTGAGCCTTGAGCATCACAATTCAAGCTTGAGAGTATGTTTGGACCTAGTTTGATTCACACCAAAGAGCTTACCTTCTTGAGAAGTGTAAGCTTACTATCTCTTCTCTTGCTCTCTTTGCTATCTCTTGCTATCTATTTCTTGTGTTTTTGTGCTGTCTTGAATCTATTTCAAGTGTCTTAGCTTGGGTTTGGATAGCTACCAAAGGGTAGAGAGAGTTAACACTCTTTCTTACACCTCTACCTATAGCTCAAGCCTTTGTTTTACACCATTTTTCTTTGCTTTCCAAAATGATTTTCAGAGTTTAAAAGAGGCTAAAAATCATGCTTTGAGGTTTCAAAAGTAAAGGGGTTAGCCATCCCTCCTTGTTCTTGCTTACTAGCCTTATTGTCTTTGCTTGTTGTTTAGTTTTTGGGCTCTTTTCATACACTTTGAGCCACTGTTTTTCACTTATTAGAGGCTATTTTAGGACTGTCCTAGGCTGTGTAATTAATTCATGCTTTGATTAGTTTTCTTGTTGTCTTATATGTTCGCATATATAACTTGTTGTATGTTGTTCTTGGCATTTCTTTGTTTAATTTTCATGTTAAGAACCTCATTTTAAACAATCAATTTATCATCCATTTCTTTCATTTGAGAGTTGTTTCAACCGGTCGATGGTTATTCAAAACATGAACTAGAGATCCATGCTTAATGGCTTAATCTCTACGGAGGTTCATTGTCAACGGCATGGTCTCTTTTTCATGTTGAGAATCACTTCCCGTATGACATGCTTCTCATTTAGTAGACGTAATCTTTAGTGGACGTAATCATTACCTTGCACTAATGGATTAAAGAATGGCAAAGACTAAAGAATTTGGCTTAAAACAAACTAACCAACATAAAGAACATAGATTATATTTCTTGGATTCGACCGGACGTTATGCCGAGTATTGTGTCAAGGGTCATCTTACATCAATTCATGATGTTTCGATGAGCCTTGAAGCATTCCTACCTCCCTCTTTGAGCTTACTCCATGATAGGAGGAAATGGTGGTTATTGATTCATTGCATTCATTAATTTTTGTCCAAAATCATGCCCTAACTCATCAAGAAATCAATTTGCTCATTGATGGTCTTGGAAATGACTTCGTTCTTCTCTTGAGGCTTTCCATGATAGAGAAGAGTAGAAGGGACAAACATAGTTCAAAATAACTCTGTCAGCACTGTTTTCACTTCAGAGCACAAAAATAGGATTTTGCATAGCATTAGGGCATGACCGGACCTATTTGGGCTCGGCCGGGCTTCATTGGGGGCCAGTTGGCCATCAGTGTTTGGTAAGGCAGTGTGTTTTGCAGAAGCAGAGGGCAGTGACTGAAGGTGAAACAAGACAATTCCAAGGAAGAAAGACAGAGTTACTTCTGAAACTGCTACGAGCATGCCATCCTTGTGCTTCCATTGTGAATTATAAATTAATGATCTTGAAATAGTTATAATTATTAGCATTGTAATTAATATTGTTGTGGCAATGATTCGTTAGATAATTAGTTTATTTTGTTGCAATAGATTAGCTAGTTTAGTTAATTATAGCTTAGCTAGTTAGTTACTTATTCATTCATTTGGTTTTGTAATAATTAGTTTAATTCGGACTCTCAGACATTGATTCACACCCTCTTGCATGAGGGCAAATATGTAATAACGTGTATGTCTCCCAACTCCACGTCTTTCCCCCTTTTACTTATTCACTTACGATGGTAGTGTAGAGCACCATTTTTCAAATTAGCATCTTTATGCTTTGCATCCATTGTCTTGCATGCATCTAAGGTTCGGCACATCATACTAACCAAATGTTTAAATTCATTGCTTGAATACGTGACTCATCGCATGTTTTGAATGGAATCATATGCTATGTTCATAACCGAGCCTATTAAAATTACATAATGTGTGCGTTGCATTAGTCATATCGCATTAGTTAGGAACATGCATATTTTCTAATTATTTTTCTTTATTTGGCTTGCCTTGGAGTACTAGGTGAGCACTTATCACGTTAGCATATCGCGTAAGTGTGATTGTTGCCATGCCAAGCACAATACCATAAGGCTAATTGCTTAAATGATATACCTATTTGAATGCTTGTGGATGAAGGCTAATTGCTAAAATTGGGACAAATTGATTAATATACAAACTCGCTTTTTCAAGTGACGCGTATTCAAAACAATTTTCAAAAACAAACATGAAATCAAAGTATTCCAATCTTTGCAAGTTAGTCTATACTTGTGTGCAACACATAGTAAGGTAGCCTAAATAAATCAGAACAAGAGCATATAATGTAAATAAAAATCACATCATGATTAGTAGAGGCCAATCTTTGATCGGACGAGTTGGGTGCTCAATTCATGACCTTCTCCATTCGTACCTAAGTTACCGAGCCGAGACACTTTGGTGATGACGAATAAGTGGCCTTTGGTGCGAGTCACGGGTTTCCTAAATTTCCCAAAAATATTTAGGTAGCGACTCTGTAATCTGGCAAAGCAGTCCATTTTTGGCATTTGATTCAAACATCGATTTTTCAGAAGAATTGCTGGATTTGGACTCTTTTTGTTTTTCACTGTTTCACATTGCACTTGTGAAATCAGATTCAGAACCACGGGAGTCCAAACTATAGGGCTAGTCGTATCCGAAAGGAAGACGAAAAGCAAGCTACAGCTACAGTCAAAACCAAGAGTGCAGTGCATGGCTTCCCCTGCTAAGGCTCACAGTTATAACAGTCAAGTTAGCTAGACAGTTAGAAGTTGTTAGAACTCTAGTTAAGAATATAACAATAGTTAGTTGAAGTGTAATATCTCTATAAATACTGTGTATGTTCTGTGAATGAGTTGTTGAATAAAAATGCCCAAAATATTTCTTTACTGTTCATCTTGATTATTATGTCTTTTTTTTTTCTTTTCTTTTTTTTTTTCTCGTTCTTTTAATGCAAAGCAATAACTTTTAGTAGTACCAAATTAATATTTTCATAGATATTATTTTTCTCATTCCTTCTACCAGGGAGAGCTTTAAAGTGTGGATATATCTTGCATATCATTAAAAGGGTTCCTATTGGTTTAGGTTATCACCATGCATTATGGCTAATTCCAATTTAACCTTTTTCTTAGGCATTTCCTGGATCAATTGATAAGTATTGGCATAACAGCATCAATCAATACACACTCACCATCACACATTACAAGTTCTATAATCATATAATCATAAAATCCATGACTACATTCATCAAAACCATCTAAAATCATTCCATCCATTCATCAAACCCAAAATGCTCCAAACTTTAAAAATATTCCATAAAAATAAAGCAAACGTGCTACAAATACCAACAATATATCTGTTAAGTTTCACAAAATCCATAATAACATTCGTAAAATTTTACCAAAGCCAACCAGTCAATAAGTTACATCATAAAGTACAAAATAATAGAAAATATAATGACATACACCATCGCCTTTAAATTATTTTCCATCATTTCAAGCCTTCGACCATAGTCATCATTTTTATTTTCCATCTCATGAAGCCTAGTCCTTAGATCGTTAAAGTCTTCTATTGTTACAGCATCATGAGCTCTAGTATTGAAACAGATTGTGGAGGTAACGTCTTCATTATCTTCATCCATGAACTTAAAGTAATTGCTATGTTGCTTATTACTCTACAATGCATGACAATCAGTTAGTCGAATAAGACAACTTAATTTGTAACTATTAAAGGATTAATTTGTACAATAGATACGTATATATTTTGATAGGCAAACAAAGAACAAACGTCATTGATTTCCATTCTCATTGGTTCTTACAGTATATGTGGCTATTGTTCTTCTACAATTGCACAATCTTGGTTTTAATCTAATGTTGCTATTGTTAGTAGAAGAAGAAGCCATTTTTTAATATGCATAAACAATACAAAAAATCCCACAACTAAGGATCACAACCACATTTTTCGAAAATTGATAAACACATCTATATCATATCACACACATCCTCACATCATGTACTTGATGAAAGAGAAATGGAAATATGTGTATTAGGAGTTCATTGATAAGATTATATTGAGAATCACCAGATGCATTACAAATAATCTAAAACACAGTAGAATTTTTTTTAGAGGAAATATCATTTTGCCCCCCAAACTATCACTCGTTTTTCAATTTGACAACCATACTTCGATTTATTTCAATTTAGTACTTGAACTTTCAACAAATTGATCAATTTAACCCCTGCTGTCACATTCTGTTTACAATTGGACGAAATGTGCTAAGGTGGCACCAAAGTTTATTTAGAGTCATTTTACCCCCCAAACTATACATTAAAAATCAATTTTCCCCCCAAATATAAAAAAATTAAATTTAAATATTTAATAAATATTTTTTTATCTCAATAATGAAAAAGTTAAATTTTAAATAATATATACTTTGCAAAAATAATAATAAAAAATATAGAAGTCCTCATTTAGAATTATCTTGAGACTATGAAGTATGGATATTTCGACAAACATATCATACCCCTACCGGTTACTTACTGAATTTTGAAAAAAACTTTCCACTCAATTTTGAAATTACTATTAGTCGATCAATTCTATTTAAATTAATTTGGGTAACAAACTAGTTACAATTGCGTGTGCACATACATATAGAGTAGTCAAGAAATTTTCTACTCGATAAGTTTATCTAGGATCAACTCGAGATAATTTGAGACTTAGGAAGCACAAGTATGGGTATGAGTAATGGTATTGGTATGATATGAGTACATCAACATGGTAAAATCTTAAAAAAATAGGGTATGAGTACGGGTATGGTTTAATACATTTGTAAAAAAATATTTATTTTTAATTTGAAATAATACAAAAATTGATTAAATCGTTTAATTTGTTAAATCCAACATACAATTGGCATTTAATGCCAAAAGCACAGGTATAAGATAAAATTAAATATTATTATATTAAATAACTTATAAACCATAACTTAATTTTAAAACCATGCCAAGCACAAAACTAAAAATGAAAAAAAAGTTTAGTAAAAAGAATATTATCTTTTTAGTAGAAGAAAAATATTATTTTCGACTGAGGTACGGCACGACTTGAATATATATTAGATATGTTTGGATAGGCCAAAAATAAAGAAAGAAAAATTTGAGTACATATTTTATATACCTGGTATGTATGTAGAAATATCATACGTCAGTAAGTACTCAGTACAGGTACGACGTGTTTGTCGAACTATCTATGCTTCATAGTCTCAAAATAATTTAAAATGAGAATTTTTATATTTTTTATTATTTTTTTTGCAAAGTATATATTATTTAAGATTCAATTTTTTTCGTTATTGAGATAAAAAAAATTTATTTATTAAATATTTAAATTAATTTTTTTATATTTGGAGAACAAATTGATTTTTAAGGTATAGTTTGGGGGTAAAATGAAATTTCAAATGAATTTTGGTGCTACGTCAGCACATTCCATCCAATTGTAGACGGAATGTGATGGCTGGGTTAAATTGATCAATTTGTTGAAAGTTCAGGTGCTAAATTGAAATAAATCGAAGTATGGGGTCAAATTGAAAATGAGTGATAATTTGGGGGACAAAATGATATTTTCTCATTTTTTTATGTAGTAGTTAAGAATCAAGTATGTAAATTTGATTTTTTATTTTTATTTTTATAGTTGTATAGTAAATTACAGAACTTATTTGTTTGTATTAGCTTAATTTTCAAAATTGTTTAATCAAGTGTGAAAGCAACAATAAAAAATTAAAAAAATAAAATGAAGGGGAAAACAAGTTCAATGAAACAACTAGGGATCAACCTACTAGGATTTTTTCCTAGCAAAAATACAAAAAAAAAAAAAAAAAAAGTATATCTTTATTTTGCCCGACCACTTTAACTAGTTTGCTCTCTAATAATTCTCTTTATTTTAGCTACCATTCAAAATAACCTAACTATTTTCAAAAGGAAAACGATACATATTATTTTTTTATATATAAAAAGTGACATATTTCATTGTATGACAATTGGGCACTACAGTTGAAAGACAAAATCAATGATATCTATCTTTAATTGAAGGCATTCATTCATCAAGAAACAAAAATATAAATTTATTTATTTATTTTGCTACAGCCAAATGCCAAAAAAATTCCAAGTTCAACTACAATGAATGATTTCAGTAGATGCCAATGAACATCAATCAGTGGTGGAAAGACTCTAATCAAAAAAAATTAAAAGTTCAATATTTGTCTATAGCTATCTACTTGGATGATTTCAAAGATTACATAAATACATCAGACAATCTAGAAAATCCATAAGAGTCAAACCAAGCTCTAAACAAGATACTACATATACATACATCTTCTATACTACTATATTATATATACTACTATCAGTGGCGGAGCCAGGAATTTAATATAGGGGGCACTTATTAATTATAATCTCAAATTTTTTTTCCCCAATCAATAAAAATAACATAATAATAATGTTTCGAGTTAATATTAAACATTAAAAATTAATATTCATTACAGAAAGTTTTTAATTTTAAACTTTTACAATAGACGCTGACGAGTTTTCATCTTTTGAAATCTTTCCATGATAGTATCATTGTCAATGCCATCAAAAATATCTCTCTCAATATAGACAACCAAGTTATCATTCATCCATTTATCACCCATTTAGTTCCGCAACCGATTATTCACAATATTCATAATTGAAAATACTCTCTCAACAGTAGCAGTTGCAACAAGTAAAATTAATGCTAAAGTCAAGAGCAAATACACCAATGGATATATTTTGTCTCTTCCAATCTCCACCATTTTCCTAGCAAGATCGGCAATTCTATTCAACCTTAAGAACTCACTACTGGATATCATATCGATAATATATATATATATATATATATATCAACGGAAGCAGAAACATAAAGAACATGAAGAAGGAAACAGCACAAATAATACTAAAAATAAGTTAAACTAGCACTATAAGAAATAATAAAAGAAAACAGTTTAAATAAACATTAATAATAAAACTTACAATTGTTTAATGGATTGAAACTAACAATTCTTCAAAATACATAACTTGAAAACGGACTTGAAAAGAAAATTACAGAGATAGGTTTTTCTCTTGAGGAAGGGATGCTCTCAATTTTTCTAACTCTGCCTTATTCTTGACTGAAGAGGCCCTTTTATAATCAAAAGAGACCACCACTGTTAGCCTTGTGAGTGATTGCTGTGAGCCTTGTGAGTGAATAGTCTGGACTTGAAAGGAGCATCAGAAGCACATGGGAGTTGTCTGCTGCTTTCGGTGAATTATTAAAGCTTTTACTGTGCTGAATTTGTCGGTGGAATGAATCATGATGAATGATGAATAGTAATGTTGACTTTTTGATGAATAGTGAACAGTAAAGTTGACTTTTTTACTATTCATTGCTTGGAGGCATGTGACTGAGGGAATCAAATATAGATATATATATATCAGCAGCTTTTCTCAAAAGACGAGTATTGATTGAAGCTGATAATTATAGCTATATAGAATCCAATGACTGAATTAAGCATATGGGTCCTGAGCATCTTGGAACTCGGGTCCATATGGATTTTGAGTAGTTGAACCTTCAGAAGAGTTTGAACCGTCTGAACCACCTTCTGAACTGCTGTTATCCGAGTCTGATTTGGCTTGGGCCATGAGTAAACGAGCCATTTGGAGGAGTTCATCTTTGGATGACTTGGACTTGGGCTTAACCTTTGATTTGGATTTATCCTTTGACTTGGGCTGGTCAGAACTGGGCTTTGCTGACTTGGATTTAATCTTTGATTTGGATGACTTGGGCTTGGAAGAACTGGATGATGGGCTTCCAAGATTGACTGGAGAAGTTGGCTTCCTTGAGTGACTGGAGCAGTTGGGATCTGATGAGCTTTAACCATGGCAGGTGTAGGAGCATGAATGTTAATCGGGAACTCAGTTTGAACAATATCAACAATTCGTTGAATCTTGAAGTTATCCCACCATTTAACCTTATGTAGCCGCTGAATCACTTTACCAGAAATACCATATTGCCATTTGAATATCCAAGGGATCTTATATTTGGATATAAAAATAAGCAATTGAGGGAATTCTCTTTGCTGTGGAGTGAATGAGAAAACAGTGGAAAAGTAATTGACTTGATCCAAAATTACTGATGGGAAGATGTCTGGAATGGCACCATAATGTGTCCACCATCTCAGAAACCAAGTAGGTAATTCTGACTTAAACTTTTGATCAAATTGAAGAAACCAGGAGTGACTAAATGTTTCATTTTGATATAGGAGGACTTTGAACCAGGCATCAATATAATCATAATAATTATACTGAAGGGAGTGATTAGGTAAATCTCGAAGTTGATAAGGAGAACCCCATTCAACTAAGGAAACAATATTGTGAATATAAAGTGAATGGTAAACCACTTTACTAGTGTAAGTACGATCATAAATGGGTTTAATCACAATTGATTGATGGTTGAACAGGATGTCTTTATAGAAGGTAATTGTTTTCTCTGGATGGAGAGGAACAAAATGCCATCCAGGAGGGAAATAAGTTTTAACCAGATCATTAACAGATTGACTCTTTGGGTGACTAGGTTCTTTGAAAAAGAGATTAGTAGTTGTTGAGTCAACATAATCAGATCGAGCAGTTTTAATAGGATTAGGAGGGTATGGAGTAACTGCTTGGCTAGATGAAGCAAAAGGATCATAGGCCAAAGCAGATGTGAAACTGGGTCGAGGAGTATTACCAAGAACTTGGTAACGGTTAATCATTTCAATAGGATGGTATTGGGTGACTAACTCCAAAGGAGGGATAAAAGGCTGACTAGTTGGAACCAAGGCTTTAGAAGGGGGCCTTGGGCGAGACATCTGTTTAAAAAGAAACAAAGGTTAGCAATAAAGATTAGCAACCACTAAGGAGATCTAAATAAGTCTGATGAAAATCCAAACAGTTGTAATAATCAGCAAGTAAATGGCGACGAGCTTGGATTTGGTGGTACTGAATGTATTGAGCACGTTTAGTAGTTTTTTTTTTTGCTAATTTTATCCGGGCAATGCGATAAGCAGTTTGGTGAATCAGATCACGGTAATGGGTAATTTGGGTTTTATGGTAAGCAATAAATGGAGTGGCCATCCCTATCCCCCTGTAAAAATTCTCGGGTAAGGAAATCGGGAATGGAATTTTGACAACCAGGTATATATTCAATAGTAAAATCGAAAATACTTAAAATAGATTGCCAACGGGCAAAAATTTGCTTACTAGCAAGATTTTGAACATCTTTTTCTAAAACATATTTAGCAGATTTGCAATCAACACGAAGTAAAAATTTTTGATTTAAAATATCATCTTGAAATTTACTAATACATAAAACAGTAGATAAAATTTCTTTTTTAATAGTACTATAATTTAATTGTGCTTTATTCCAGACACCAGAGTGATAACGAACAATTTGTTCAGATGATTGAGGAGTGACTTTCTGAAGGAGAATGCCACCATAACCAACATCAGAGGCATCAGTTTGAATAATTTTGAATGAATTTTCAGTAGGAATACCAAGACAAGGAAGAGACTTGACATATTGTTTAACCTGTTTAACAATAGCAGTATGAGTAGAAGACCAAGGAGGAGGATTGTCTTTTAACCGATCAAACAGAGGTTGACAAGTTTTCCTAAGGTCTTTGTAAAATTCAGCAATATAATTCAGTGATCCTAAAAAACGTTGTAGTTGAGTTTTATCTAAGATTTCATCAGGAAATTTAGACGCAAATTCAATGGAACGACTAATAGGTAAAATAGTATTCTGGTGAATATCATAACCTAAAAATCGGACTTTGGTTTGAAACAATTTAATCTTAGGAGCAGAAATGACTAGACCATGACTCTTAATGGTATAAAAGAAGGCAGTAAGATGTTTCCAGTGTTCACTAATTGATTTTGAAAAAATAAGAATATCATCTATATAAACTATGGAAAAATGACTAAATGGATTGAAAATATCATTCATTATATGTTGAAATTCACTAGGAGCATTTTTTAACCCAAATGGCATGACATTCCATTCATAGTGTCCAAATGGTGTAGTGAAAGCAGTTTTATATCTATCCTTAGGATGAATTTGAATTTGCCAAAAACCACTTTTTAAATCAAATTTACTAAAAATAACAGCTTGACTAAGTCTTTTAATCAAATCTTTTTTATTAGGAATAGGATACCTAATCCATTCTAAAACAGCATTTAAAGGTTTGTAATTAATGACTAATCGAGGGACACCTCGTTCTAATTCAGCATTTTTATTAACATAAAAAGCAGGACAAGACCATGGGGATTTACTCGGACTAATTATTCTATTTTTTAACAATTCATTAATTTCTTTTTTACACATTTCAAGTAATTCATGATTCATTTGAATAGGTCTAGATTTAGTAGGAATTTGTTTTTCATTAAAATTTTTGATATATGGCAAAGTAACTACATGTTTTTTCCTATGCCAAAACGCAGTAGGTAAAGTTGAACAAACAGTTGATTCAAGTTTTAATTTAAATTCATTAATCTGAGAAATAATTACGGGATCAGTTAATTGTTGATCAATTCTTTTGTAATTAATTTCTTCTTTAAGAAATTTTAAATGTCTACTTAATCGATTAATAGTGTGAGAGATAGAACAATCTTTTAATTGATTTAATTCTAACATTTCAGGTGGAGATAAGAATTTAAATGTAACAGGTTGACCGAAAACATGAGTAGTTATTCCTTCACTAGATGTAGTAAATGGATATAGTAAATAGATAAATGGTGTACCTAAAATGATTTTATCAGTCATGTTTTTTACTAAAACAAATGAGGTTTTAAAACAGACATTATTGTGACAAACATGAACTTTAGGTAATTTATATTTAATATGCATTTTACTACCATTAGCAGAGGTTAATCTTTCATGACATTTTTCATAATATTTAGTAGGGAGTAAACCTTCTTGAATGCAATTTAAATCAGCACCAGTATCAATTAATGCAACAAGTTCTAATTCAAAGTTATTAATAACAATTTTAATTTTTGAATACCACTTTTGAATATAAATTTTATTAATTAGATTTAATCTTTTATTTTCAAGATTGTTTGATTGAGATTGGTGTGATCGATTATCGAATAGAAGGTTTTCAGGATTAGTATGGTCAGAATCATGACCAGATTCATTAGGAGATTCATCATTATTATCTTGGAAATTTTCTAAATTTTTATTAGGTTTTAATGTAATAATTTCGTCTTCTAAATGTTGATCTTTATTTTGTAGTTCTTTAATAGTTTGTTTAATCTGATTGATTTCTTGTTGTAAATCTTGAAGTGTAACTTCTTTTTGTTTATTCTTAAATCTTTCTAAAGTTTTAGATAGACTAATAATTGGTTTATCTTGTCTAGGTTTAGAATCAGTATTATTAATTAATAAAGATTTAAGTCTATCAGTATATTTCTTCTTTAATTCTGGATCATCTAATTTACTAATTAGTTCAATAAGAGCAGATTCTTCTTGATTTTGTTTAGTAAGAACAGTAATTTGTTTAACAGGTTTACAACAAACATCATTACATCCTAATTCTATATTATTATCAGAATCATTACTAGGTGAATGGTAATCAGATGAAGTATTCGGATTATCAGAAGAGGAATCACTAACAGATTGATTTAATTGAAAGATTTCAAATAATTGATTTTTTGATTCATCATTAATTTGAAGTTGATTAACTTTATCTTTTAATTTTTGTTTCTCTTTACACTTATTAGAATAATGACCTTTTTGACCACAGTTATAACATGTAATATCTTTATTAGATTTAGATTTTGGATGTGATTTTGACTTGTAATATTTCTTTTTTGGTTTAGTATAAAATTTATCATTTGATTTAGAAGGTGAATAGTTCTTTTTGTATTTATTTGAATATTTGTGTCTATGTTTACTATGTTTATGTGGTTTCCTACGAGAGGGTGCTACAGGAGGTAAACCATATTGTTCACAGAAATTTCCTAATTCATATTTAGCCTTGTGCTTATCTTTTTGAGCTTTTTGACTAAGTTTAAGATCAATACACATTCTTAATCCTTCTTTTTGAATAGTGCTAATTATATCACCATAGGTTAAATTATCATATTCAATTATTCCAGTAGGTTGACTAAGAACATCTCTAATTTTGTGAGCAAATAAATCAGGTAATCCATTAATAAATTTTTCTTTCCAAAATGATTTAGTACAGTCTTCTCTTAACATAACTCTAGAGGTAAAAACATCTTTATACCATCTAAAATCACTTAAGGTAGGACAGGTCAGGTTACTAAGTTGATCATGTATGCGAGAATATATATTAGTAGGAGTTCCTATAAAATGTCTAACTATTGTGTAGATTAATGTGTTAACACCATCAGGTACATAATAACCAATATGTTCATCAAAGATAGGGAGATCATTTGCATCTTTTTGATTAGCATGTAAGATTGATTCACGTTGTTCTGCAGTGAGATATTTTTCCCACCAAGATTTGAGCATACCGGTAAAACCAGAGGTTATTAAAGAAGCAACTTCAGGTTGAGAGTAATCAGGGTAATTAGTTAAATAACTATTAGCAACCATAGATAAATGATTTAATTTTTGCAATATTTGATCTTCACTTAAACCATCAATATTCCATTCATATAATTTTTTGGCAGAGACAGAAAATTGATTAGCAAGATTATTTTCTTCATATTGGAGATCAGGAGGAGTTGGTCTAGAATACCAATTTTTTGTAAGAGATGTAGGATTAGGTTTAGGATAATGCAATTTGTTGAGCTGAGTAGAGGGTTGAAATTGTCGAGCTAATTGATTAATCTCATTATCAGTTGAATCAGAATCAGATTGAGTAGAAACAGGTTCTTGTTGATTTAAAACAGTAAGACCTTTGGAGGGTGAAGCTTGTTCATTGGTAGCTAATTTGGTAAATAGTTGTTCGATAGCTTTTACAGCAGATTGATCATTGGTGACTAAACTTTTGCGTTTGGAACGATCACTGGGAAGGTTTATTAAAGGTTGATCGAGAGATTGTTTAGTAGATGTGGTATTAGCAGAATAATCATCTAAATTAGTTTCTATTTTATCTAATTGTTTACCAATTGTTTTTAAACATTGATTAGTATAATTATTTTGTTCAATAATTTTTTTAATTTCAGGGTCAGTGCCAGGCAACTTAAAAGGAGAGGCTGGGACTTCAGAACCTTGGCATTCAATAATTATATTAGATAGAGGTGGATGACTAGAGGTAACAGATGTATTAGGGGAAGTTTTCCATTTATGTTTTGTGATTGTATTAATCTTTTTATAATAGTTATCCATATATTCAAAGAAAGATAATTCGAAACCATATTCTACCATAAAATCATACCATTTCCTAGTTATGCTGGATTGTTGAGCAGAATCATATTTAGCACGATAAGCATGTCTTTTAGTTCTATTTTCTTTAGATCTAAAATCAATAAGTAATTTATCTAAATCAGGAGTAAATTCTTTTTTGATTGTCATTAATTGAGGATTGATTGGATGTGTAATTTCGAAATCAGTTTGAGTAGGAGAATTTTGAGATTCTTCATCTTCTTCAGGTAAATGTGTGTGTGTTGAATAAACAGGTTTACTAATTTGAGAAGTTGTAGAGTTATCAATTCCTTTGAGTTTACTATTTGTAGTGTGACCAAAATTGAGTTGACTATTTTTTCGAAATAAAGGAGTATTAAATATTTCATCTTCAGTTTCAATTTCAGTAGGTATACTAGAAGTACTATGTCTAGAGGATTGACCTCGATTAAATTTAATGTGAACTGAACCATCAGTATATTGTTGGATATCTTGGATATCTTGAATAGAAGATTGTTGTTGATTATGTTTATAATTTTCATTATTAGTAATCCATTGATCGGGGAGAGTAATATTTTTCCATTCAATCATTTGTGGAACATTAATATGGGATTCATTATTACTACTTTGGATTAGCAGAGTTTTATCTTTTGGACTTTTATGCAAAGCTTGAACATTTAAATTGGTTTTCATACATTTATAATGAACACGATAAATTAAAGCAATATTATGAACTTTTTCTAACATATTAGTAAATGAACCATTTAATTGAATGTTTAAAGTTAATGCTTTTAAAATATGTGGATCACGTAAACTGAGTGTAAAATCAGGAAAGCAATTAAAATGTACTGGACCCTTATGAAGACCAGTTTCCATCATACCCATTAAACTATCATTATAATCAATAAAACGAGCATCTCGTAAACATAATAAAACAGAAGCATTTTTTTCTTGTTGTGTTAATGGTTTAATACCAACTTGAATTAAGCCTAAATGAATAAAATTATTACCAGTTTTCAAATGTCTTTTAATTAGATCAACATCAAATAATTGACAAGTTTTCCTAGGTTTTTCTAAAGCATAAATTTGTTCAATGGTTTTAACATGCAGATTAACATTAAAAGTATTCTGTAAAAAATAGTTTTATAAATTTCCTTAGCAGGTAATTTTGGTATATTCCAATTTAAATCAATTTTATCATTTTGTATTTCAACATCTTCTTCATTAATTACTAATCCTTGATTGAGTAGTGAGGGCAAAGTAGTTGATCTAGAACTGGCTGACGAGTTACTTATATATATATATATATATATATATATATCAAGTTGATTATTAAGTACCATGAGCTCCACTGAAGAAAATTCTTTGGGATAAAATTCGGCAAGATGAATTAACTTGTTCTTGTCAAAACTAGAGAAAGAGTTAAATGGATTCAGATGTGTCACACAAAGTAACAACTCAGTGTTTGACTCAGTGAAACGAGCATTTAGTTTTTGAATTTGCATATCCAAAACAGCGTAGAATAATTTAGCGCGATGGTGATGTAAGTCTGTAATTTCTTGAGTATTGCGTCTTTTTCTCCCTCGAGCTACAAATATATCATCCATTTGGGGAACATCAATTTCATGCTTTTATGTATATTAATATTAATAAATTTAAAAGAAGAGCAAAATAAAAAAATTCATGTTATTTTAATTTTTTATTTTTTTAAAAATAATTAATATTTTAAGATAATAAAAAATAAAATAAGAAATTAATATTTTAAAATGAAAAGGAATAAAATTTATAATCTTCATAATTAACAACAGATCCATCGAGGGTACATATACCACTATATAGGTTTATTTTAGAAAATTAATTAAAAGTTAATTTTTTTACTTTCTAATTTTTTTAATTATATTATTTCCCTATTTTTTTATAAAAAATTAAAAAATTAATTTTGAACCTATTTGTGTCATAATCAGCTTACAAAGAGATACATGGCAAAATCCTATTAAATATTAATTTCTGTCTATATATATATCAAAAATGTTTGGGATCCCATTTGGAGATGATCTCAAACTCCCAAAGTGATCCTGGCTCTCCATGTATGTGTGGAGCCCACTCATATATGTGTGGATTCTACATTATGAGTGGTTCAGATTTGTAGGATATTGTGAGAGTGGGGCCCACTCAATCATTGCTCATATGTATATCCATTAAAAAAATGCCGGAGGCACTGGTGATTGTATCCGCTGAGAGTATCAAATTTCATTTTTAATATACACACACTCTACATAGCATAGACCCAAAAAAAATTAAAAAAAAAAATAAATAAATAAATTGAAAAGTTAGGGGGGGGGCACGTGACCCCCTTCGCCCCCATGTCCCTCCGCCCCTGACTACTATATTATACTACCATAGATTGGGTGGTATAATATGGTGACAAGTATATAATGTCTATCTTATATAATGACTACACCTCATATCTTTGCTATCTTCTTGTAATAATTACATTTGCAAGTATAGGTAATTGTCTAGTAAACATCATAATCAAAATATAGCACTACAAATAATCAAGTCAAGAAAATCCAAATCAAAGCCTTACTTTTTCTATTGGAATCCCAAATCTAAGCCCTAATTTTAAAATTTCAAATCTATTTTCTCAATCACAACCCTAACCTTTTAATTTGGATTTAAAATTCATTTCAGAGTTTGGAGGACGAACCTGGTTTATCTATGGCCTAAGAAGCCACGTTCTTCTCAACAAATTTCTTTGCTCCAGCCGATGGTAGTCGCAAAGTCTCTCTGTCTCTCTTGGAATATACTCCTTACTTGGTCGACTGTGTATTCGGTGAGATGGGTTTGGTGAGGTGGAGAAGATGAGGTGACGTGGATGGTAGGCTATGGTTCACGAAGCAGAGAGAATGAGGGTGGACGATGGGCTATAGGTCGCGAAGCAGAGAAAATGAGGGCTGGAGCGATGGGTTGGGTTTCAGGAGTGGGTTGCCGTCGTCGGGAGTAGGTCGCCGTAGAGTGTGGGTCGTTGTCGGGGAGTGGGTCGCCGGTGAGGCTGGGTTCGGTGGAGGTTTAGATCCTAAGGCTGAGGCTGAGGCTGAGGCTGAGGTTGAGTAAGAGTGAGGTCAAATTTGTTGATATCCTGTATGTATAGCTCCACACGGGGAATTTTTGATTTTCAAATTTATTTATTTTTTTTAATAAGTAGATTTGGACTGTTGGATCTGTTTAAGTGCATCTAGACCGTCCCAACTAGAGAGGCAAAGAGAGGTATAAGGAGAGGAGTAACAGCGGGCATCTGACAAGCCCTTTAGACTTTCATGACACCAATCCAATTGCTCAAACTGCATCTAGATCCTAATTGCCCAAACCGTGAATGGCGTGGTGCGATTCCAATGATTTTACAGATAAATTATAAATTAAATCATAAATAACAAATTAATAAATGGTTAAAGCGCGATTTGGGTGGTTTGGAATTGTTTTAATTTGTGAATTAATAGAAAAATATTTTAAAATAATTATCAAGTATTTGCATAACATAAAATATTTATTTGTATAATACTTTTCATATATATAACACACACTAGTTTTTCATATATATAACCATTAATTTGTAATAAATTTTACATATTAAATCTCTCTCATACTAATTTTTACTTTGATATTTTATTAGAGGTTAAAATATATATATATATATATATATATATTAACTATAACAGAGTAGAACACGTTCAAAAGTGGATTATAAATTTTAAAATTTAATCTATAGTTAGCGAATGCGTCGGTGCAGATCAGTGTAATTTAAACAGTTTGCCAATATTTTGCACAACTCTAATCCTAATATAAAAAGTATTGACTAGGTAGCCGATACACCAAATTAGGCCCAAGTTTTAACATATAGGACATTTGCGCTTACTTCAAATGAGTCCCCACAAATAGACGGTGAAATTAGTTCATCGAAATTAGTTAAAATACACATAAACTAAACATTCAATTATTAGAAAAACAAAAATAAATTCTAACATTATCTAGCACTAAGCCTCACGAGCCTACCCATATCAAAAGTTGTAAATGATGGATTCCAGATTATCTGAAAACTATTTGGGTAATATTCTTGCAGTCTGCCTACCAAAGCATGTCACATGTCCGCGAATATCGCAAATCATCTCCAGACACCTTTCATAAAATACTTGAATTTGATAAATGAATTTAAAATTGCATTTTAAAAATATCTTAAATTTGATAAATAACCAAACATAGTCTCCATTTCATTATACTCACTACAACTTTCACCGCTAAAAATAAAATTTTGATTACACGTCATGTGTGTCGTTAAGAAAACATTGATTGAAAAATTCAAAAAATAGTTTTTAGTGATAAAATTTTAGAAAGGATAAGGATTGTCTCCAATCTAATTTTGGACTGGACCATACTGTTAAGTCTCCGTGGGCTGACCACGAAACCCGCATCGATGATCCAAGTCGTTAATGTGTAGGGCTCATCAAGTACTTCATCCTTTCAAAAAATCACACTGATCGGATATCGATTGCTATTTGATCAGATTACATTTCTGTTAATAATTTTTTTTTAATTTATACTGAATGTTGACATAAATGTGATTTGATCAAATTACTATTGATAATCGCTCAACGTGATTTTTTACAATGATGAAGTATTCGACAAGTCCTACACATACGGTTCGGATTATCGATACCGGCTCCATGGTGGGCCCACGAGGCCCAACAGTACAGTCTAGTCTGATTACGGACTGGACACAAGCCACACCCTTTTAAAAATATTGATAATAAATACATTTTTATAAACAATTAATTTCGTGCAAAAATCTTTATTTTTTGGACAAATTTTAGTCTCAAAAAAAGATAATCACCTTATTTGGTTTCTTATTTGGTTTCAATTTTTCGAATTCATCTTTTCAAGAAATAGGAGGTTTTTGTTTTCCGTGTTTTCTTGTTATCACTAATTTTTTTATAAATATTTTAAGTAATTTTTTTAAAAATTTTTAGATATACCTAAAATAAATACACTTAAAAAATATAATATTTTTGAAAAAAATCACTAAAATACCAAAGCTACAAGAAAAAAATATAAAAATTCAGTACATATTTGTATTCTTGTATATTTATTGATTTCTTAAAATATTTTTTTACAAATATATTACTATTTAGATACATTTAAGTAAGGTACATCTAAAAAGTAATTGTTTAAAGTTGTAAAAGTTTTCACTAAAAATAAAAATATGAGAATAAAAAACTAAATTTAAAAAAAATTAAATCTAAAAAATTGAAATCAAATAAAGTGAATAATTCTTTTAATTACATCCCTAAAAATATAATATGGAAAATTTACCCATAAGTCCTAGTTTTTGAAACGTTGAACCATTTAGTCTTAAAAGTTTTCTTATGCTCTATTTAGTCCCATTTTTACATCAGCATGATGTAAATGATGTAAATGATCTGATGTTTCATTCTATAATTTCAAAATTTATTGAAATTTGATGAACATTAGATGTTTTTCATCATATATTTTCAAACATTATTGAAATTTGATGAACATTAGATGTTTGAAATCTAATGTTTGTAACATGACTCTGATGTTATTAACATTGTATCTGATGTTATTAACATTGTAATGGGACCTTTCAGTCTATAAGAAAACTTTTAGGACTAAACAGTGCATAAGTTATTAATTTGGGATTTATTAGTGCATCCCCCATATAATATTTATACTTTTAATAATAAAAATATTTAATATACTGTATGAAATTTATTTTAATCTTAAATTTTTATTTTTGAAAATTTTAATGTATTGGAGTGATAACTATTTAGAGTCACGTCAGGCGTCGCTCAAGCAGTCAAAAAGAGCCATGGGCGTGAGTCACCTAGCTAGGCTAAATGCTTGGCAATGAAACGGTGAAAGTGAATATCATTTCATTTCATTTCTCCTAAAACTGAGCAGGTGTTAGTGGGCCAATTCCAATTCTTGCGTTTGTAAATAAATTAAGTGCTAATTACTCGCACGCCATGCGAAAGTCGATATCGTTTCATTTCTGCTAAAATTAGGGGATAAATGAATTGAGTTGCTCATAAACAAGTTTAGCTCGACTTGCTAAACGTTGAGTTCGATTCAACTCGTTTAGTCAAGTTTGAGTTCAAATAAACAACAAAAAAAACTCCAGCGTTTAGCGTGTTTTTTACATTAAACCCCTCAACATTTTAATTTTAATAATTTAAACTCTGAATTTTTAACATGTCCTAATGTTGACCCGCCGTCTGTTTCTGTTTGTTTCTGTAAACTTTTTACACTTATTTGATACACGTGTCACTTTTTTATTCGTTCATAATTATTATAATTATTTTATTTATATTTTTTTCTATCAGCTCTCTCTCTCTCTC